>CM049810.1:24484051-24529051 GCA_027422405.1 Ptychobarbus kaznakovi
GTGTGTGTGTGTGTGTGTGTGTGTGTGTGTGTGTGTGTGTGTGTGTCTGTCTCTGTGTCTGTGTGTGTGTGTGTGTGTGTGTGTGTGTGTGTCTCTGTGTGTGTGTCTCTCTGTCTGTGTGTGTGTGTGTGTGTGTGTGTGTCTCTGTCTGTGTGTCTCTGTCTGTGTGTCTGTCTCTGTGTGTGTGTGTGTGTGTGTGTGTGTGTGTGTGTGTCTCTGTGTCTGTGTCTGTCTGTGTGTGTGTGTGTGTGTGTGTGTGTGTGTGTCTGTCTCTGTCTGTGTCTGTGTGTGTGTCTGTGTGTGTGTGTGTGTGTGTGTGTGTGTGTGTGTGTGTGTGTGTGTGTGTGTGTGTGTGTGTGTAATGTTTGCACGTGTTGCGTGTGTTTTGAATGCAAAACTCGTTAATGCACGAGTCTCTGAAAGACAAGCTAATGAATATGAATGTTTCTATTTGGTAGTAATTAGTTTTCTGGAGAAAATCCCTTCTTTGTTCATTTCAAGTGTCCTGATCGGTGCTAAACACTACAGTGCCTTATGAACGCCACTTTCACACGTTGACATCAGCGTTCACTTTGTTTGCATGATTTGAAAGCTGTATTCACTCGATTCTTCTTGAAAATGAGATATGTTTCCTGTGTTTGCATTTGGTATAAAAGCAAAGTGCTTCGTGAACCACAACTGATGACGTATAATTAGTCCATCACAGTATAAAACATTTCTCATTGCTGCTTGTCTCTGCAGAAATTGCCTTTCCATAAAATCCAATTTATTTTATTAAAATAAATGTCCAATTTATTTATTATTACAGCATCTCTTGACTCTATTATATAATGACTTTAGCGCACACATATAGTATAACATCAGGACTGCACCAAATTAATACTTTCTAGATTGCAATTTCATTGTATTTTTGTCTTTAAGTAATATTTCAATAGTTTTATTGATGCTTTTGTATGATTTTTTTGCCTTTTGTTATTTGCGATGTTATTCGTATTCCCATCACACATTAAACAGCCATTCGTCTCAGTTAATTTTCTTTCATTGCTTGCTTTTTCAGTGTCCTAATTAACATTTGAGTGTGATACTGATGCTCACCCTAGAAGAGTGCCTTCAGTAACTCCGTCAGTGGCGGCACCGAGGCGTAGCGTGCATGTGCTCATTACAGATCAAAGGGCTCGTCTTGTTTACATGCACCCGTCTGCACACACACTACGCTCACTACATATATTTTGTGGCATGTTTTGCATGCTTGCTCAGCAGCGTGCTAAGTACAGTATACTTACGATTCAGGTAATCATGTGTTGATGTACGTGTCTGAATGAACACCCGACACCGTACTTTCTGCACTGCTTTACACTTCTACTTTAACCTCTGCTTCAATGCTTTAAATGACTTTTGTAAAAACATTCTAACAAAAATGCCTATGTATGAATATATATACAAAATTATTTTTAAATGTGTATTTGTACCTATATATGTATGTACTATATAGTATTTTGAACATACTGATTCAAATAATGTAATAACTATACTTTTTACTGTAACTGAATTAACTAAAAATATGCTCATTTAGATTTAGTAAACCAAAATAATGCCAATGCATGGATGTCTTTACAAATATATTTGTAGGTTGTGTGTGTGTGTGTGTGTGTGTGTGTTTGTACACACACACACACACACACACACACACACACACACACACACACAGACTACTGTTTAATAGTATAGTTTTTTTGTATCCAAAATACAGAAAAAAACTGTAATATTGTGAAATATCTGTAAAATTTGAATACATTTTTAATTAAATTTATTTCTGTGATCAAAGCTGTATTTTCCAGCATCATTACTGCAGTCTTCAGTGTCACATGATCTTCAGAAATCATAATAATATGCTGATTTACTGCTCAAGAAACATTTCTGATTTAAATATGAAGTTAATTAGCAAAAACACATTTTCAAAAATCATGTTTTTTCATTGTGCCTTCCAATTAATCTCAATCAAACTGCAGTTGGGTTATTTTGATTAGGTTAAAAAAATACAGCTACTAACACAATAAAAAACATGATAATATAATAAGAGTTATCTGTTTTTGCAAATAAACTCTTCACATATATACAGTATATATATATAATTAGGCTGTCAGTTGATACAATTTGTAATCTAATTAATTAGTCCTGCAATTAATTAATCACAAACTAAATTTGGCTGTGGAAATACCCCAAAAGATCATTTAAAGCTATTATTGTGTTAAATGTTTAGGCTACAATGGCCTAACATAAAATATGAAACAAAAGAAGATAATTTGAGAAACATCTCAGTATTTTTTGTTCATGCAATGAAAGTCACTGTTGACCAAAACAGCTTTGTTACCAACATTCTTCAAAAGAAAGTAAGTGGTTAATGTTTGAAACAACATGAGGGTGAGTAAATGATGACAGTATTTATTTTTTGCCCCAATATCTTGAATTTTGAGGCATAACTGTGTTTATGGAGTTGATGCTCTGCATCATATTTTGTCAACAGTTAACTGTATGAAATGTAAGGTGATGTACAGGTTTGGGGGCGGGGTCAGTGTGTTAAAATATGTTAATCACGTTATTTTTCACAGAGTATAGTGTGTATATATATATATATATATATACACACACTTTATTAGGTACACCTGCTAGTACCGGGTTGGACCCCCTTTTGTCTTCAGAACTGTCTTAATTCTTCGTGGCATAGATTCAACAAGGTGTTGGAAACATTCCTCAGAGATTTTGGTCCATATTGACATGATAGCATCACGCAGTTGCTGCAGATTTGTCGGCTGCACATCCATGATGTGAATCTCCCGTTCCACCACATCCCAAAGGTGCTCTATTGGATTGAGATCTGGTGACTGTGGAGGCCATTTGAGTAAAGTGAACTCATTGTCATGTTCAAGAAACCAGTCTGAGATGATTTGAGCTTTGTGACATGGTGCATTATCCTGCTGGAAGTAGCATCAGAAGATGGGTACACTGTAGTCATAAAGGGATGGACATGGTCAGCAACAATACTCAGGTAGACTGTGGCGTTTAAACGATGCTCAATTGGTACTAATGGACCCAAAGTGTGCCAAGAAAATATCCCCCACACCATTACACACCACCACCAGCCTGAACCGTTGAGACAAGGCAGGATGGATCCATGCTTTCATGTTCTTTACACCAAATTCTGACCCTACATCTGAATGTCGCAGCAGAAATCGAGACTCATCAGACCAGGCAACGTTTTTACAATCTTCTATTGTCCAATTTTGGTGAGTCCTGTGTGAATTGTATCCTCCGTGTCCTGTTCTTATCTGACAGGAGCGGCACCCGGTGTGGTCTTCTGCTGCTGGAGCCCATCTGCTTCAGGGTTCGACGTGTTGTGTGTTCAGAGATGGTATTCTGCATATCTTGGTTGTAACGAGTGGTTATTTGAGTTACTGTTGCCTTTCTATCATCTCTAACCAGTCTGCCCATTCTCCTCTGACCTCTGACATCAACAAGGCATTTTCATCCACACAACTGCCGCTCACTGGATATTTTCTCTTTTTCAGACCATTCTCTGTAAACCCTAGAGATGGTTGTGTGTGAAAATCCCAGTAGATCAGCAGTTTTTGAAATACTCAGACCAGCCCGTCTGGCACCAACAACCATTCCACGTTCAAAGTCACTTAAATCCCCTTTCTTCCCCATTCTGATGCTCGGTTTGAACTTCAGCAAGTCGTCTTCACCACATCTAGATGCCTAAATGCATTGAGTTGCTGCCATGTGATTGGCTGATTAGCAATTTGTGTTACCAAGCAATTAAACAGGTGTACCTAATAAAGTGGCCGGTGAGTGTGTATATATAGAACTAGTATGCATACTGTCTGAACATACTAAAAGCTAGAATGTAGTTACTCAGTGTTTGTCAGAACTGTAGTCCAGTGGTTAGACGGTGTTCATGCCCGATAAGGTTCAAGTCTGGTCTGTGTCAAGAAAAGATCCCTTTTCCCCAACTTCCTATCTGTGCTGTACGGTCAACATACAATAAGAATGGCAAAAGCCCATCAATAATAGAAAGAGTGACATCACTGAAAAGACAACAGATGAGCTCAGTGATTGGCTCGTCAGTGATGTCATGGCTAATTTCTCCAGTGAGCTCACTGAAGGGCTTTCTAATCGTGTCTGTGAGGGTTAAAGACATGTAAAGTGTTTTCTTTAGTGTGTACTTCAGAATCAAGGCTAACCAAATGACATGGGTTTGGTGGGATTGTATTTTATAACTGAAGGGTATGGTTTCATTTTAAAAGGAGTTTGATTAGGTTTATTTTATAAGTGCAAGGGGTTTGGTAGGGTTTTGTTCTATAAATGTAAAAGGTTTGGTATGGTTTTATTCTGTAAGTGAAATGAGATTCTGGGTAAGCGTTCGGGGAAACATGTCATCTCGGGCCACTGCTTTATGGCTGCTGACAGCAGTGGATTCTGGGATTAGAGGATGAAAAGAAAGGCATTCCAGCCCGCTCGCTAAACATGAGAGGAAACTTGCCTAAAATCAAAAGTTAACATGACCAATGAATCACAAATGAAACTGAAGAATTATCTTTTTCATCTGAAGTGCTTCAACACTTAATAAGTCAAAATAAATAAACTAATAATTCTGGCCAAAATATGGTATAAATATGTTATAATCAGTGAAGCAAAAATATTATATAATATAAATAATAAACTTTAAAAAAATATATATATTTTTTTACGAGAAAAAAAGACAAAATATATCGGTAAATATAGCAAAATATATTTTAAGTAAAGTATTTGAGACATATTTTGGTCTTTTTCGCCTTTATTTTTATATATTTAATATTTAAACTTTAATTCAAATTTAAACAATGCCTGAAACTTGGTATTACGAGCAATTCCTGGGTCTATTTGCCTCTTTAAGATGAATTGCTTGATGTATTCCGCTTTGGATAAAAGCATCTGCTAAATGAATAATAGAACGCTAAATGAAATATAACTTTTTTTTCCCTTATAGAGTTAGTTCACCCAAAAATGAAAATTGTCATCATTTACTCAACTCATGTTGTTCCAAACCTGTATGAGTTTCTTTCTTCTGCTAAAACACAAAAGAGTAATGTTGGTAACCAAACAGTTGCTGGTAGCCATTGACTTGCATGGTATTTTTTATACTATGCAAGTCAATGGCTACCAGCAACAGTTTGGTTAACTAAATATCTTATTTTGTGTTCAACAGAAAAAAATACATGTATACAGGTTTGGAACATCATGAGGGTGAGTAAATGATGACAGGGGTTTATTTTGGGGCGAAGAAGAAGACTGGGCGTCGTCGTGACAGATACACTTTTCCCTCTCCTGTGTATTTTCCTTTCAGGAACAGACTCCAAACATTCTTCCCACAACCCCAAACCTCGGGTTACAAGTAATACTGTGACTTAACGAGTAAACTGATTACATAATAAACCACAAACTCGCCTCAGTGAAAACAGTCCCGCGCAAACCAGCTGCTCACGCGAGCCGTTAATGAGGGCTTTGTGACGCGCGCGCAGATGTGCAGAGAGAAAGAATGATAATGAATGTGTGCGACTCTGGAGACACTTCACTCTTTCATCAAACGTTTTTCGAGAACGTTTACCAAAATATTTTCGATGTTAGTGGGACTATATATTTGTCTTGTGGTGAGAAAGTACTGTAAATATAGAACTCATTTATTCCATCATCTCAATCATGAATATAGGGCGTTTCAAGGTGTTATATATTGCCATCTAGGGGACTGATCTTGCTAGTACAACTTACAAAATGCACTGTGGCTGTAGTAGTAGATTAATGACATGCAGGGCAGGGCTGAAGCCCCCCCTGCATGCATCATCAAATGCATTTCAAGATAATGTCAGTTAGAACCCAGATTTGCTCTCTACACATCCAACAGAGTGTTCACAAGGAACTCATACTGAGCCAGCCAACAGTGCTGTTAGCCATGCCAAGTTCACACTGCACGATTTTAGCCCGAGATTTTACTCGCCGACAGGTTTTGATAAATCGCAAATCGGTGCTCGTTCACGCGAGTGACAATCGCACAGTGTGAATGATCAAAGACGCGATCTGAGGTCATCGCCGATGCGTCGCCGACACCCGTGAAATATTTGGCATGCTAAATATCTGGAGCTGTCAGTGATACACAATCCTGCTGTGTGAATGAGTTCTGACTGAAAAATACATCAGTGGTGACCTACAGCCAATGAGAGAGCAAGATACAGGGCAGCGGGAAGCTCGCGGAGGACTTTTTAAAAGCCATTTACAAACAACGTGCCTAGTACATTTTGGCATTATATACAGATCAGGTGGGCTCCATGAAGATGAAGAAGGGGCTAGGGGTTTTTCCTGTAAATAATATTCTTCTACAAAGGACAAACGATTTATTGCATTTTTATTTTTCATCACTTTGAAGGCTTACAGGAACATCTCAAAAATGATAATATCATGAAAAAGGTCAATATTTCTTTTGTCACTCATTTCAGAAAGTGAAACCCATATATTATATAGATTCATTACACATAGAGTGAAATATTTCAAGCCTTTATTTCTTGACATTTTGATGATTATGGCTTACAGATAATGAAAACCCAAAATTCAGTGTCTCAGAAAGTTAGAATATTACATAAGATCAATAGAAAAAAAGGATATTTCAAACAGAAATGTCAGGCTTCTGAAAAGTATGTTCATTTCTATGCACTCAATACTTGGTTGCAGAAAAGACAGAGAGCTGGAAAGTTGCACAATTCCATTGGTATGTCTGTATTCAATGCAGTTATATGTGGTACAGCTTTGATGTTGATCTCTCAAAAGAGAGCAGTTATAGTTTTTCAAACATGCATCTTTTTATAGCTCCTAGAATGAGCAAATCAGCTGTGCATCATCTCTGGGAATGACTGAATATGGTCAGTTCTGACACCTGCACCTGTATTCACCAACACTATTTCTCTACAGTTATTGTTTTGTCTGTTTGTTTGAAGGAGGATGAAGATATCAATTCAATGGCCACCAAGTGCTGAACCCATCAGGTATCTGCTGTGAAGACTGCATTCACAAACAGCTCTACTGCAACAGCTCAGATGTTTCGGCCCATAGAAGAAACTTCACAAGATAGTAGTGGAGGTAAGTACCTGACTCTGTAAATCACTGACTGTGGAAACTTCACACTGGACTTCAAGAACATGGATTCTGTGTCTCTCCACTCTTCCTCCAGACTCTGGGACCTTGATTTCCAAATGAAATACATAATTTACTTTCATCTGAAAAGAGGACTTTGGACCACTGAGCAACAGTCCAGTTCTTTTCTCCTTAGCCCAGGTAAGATGCTTCTGACGATGTTTCTGTTTCAGAAGTGGCTTGGTAGCTCTTTTCCTGAAGATGTCTGAGCGTGGTGACTCTTGATGCACTGACTCCAGCTTCAGTTCACTCCTTGTGAAGCTCTCCCAAGTGTTTGAATCGGCTTTGCTTGACAGTATTCTCAAGCTTGCGGTCATCCCTGTTGCTTGTGCACATTTT
Source organism: Ptychobarbus kaznakovi (assembly GCA_027422405.1). Lineage (NCBI taxonomy): Eukaryota > Metazoa > Chordata > Actinopteri > Cypriniformes > Cyprinidae > Ptychobarbus > Ptychobarbus kaznakovi. The sequence continues at coordinate 24,491,609 of CM049810.1, forward strand.
CCTACCCAATTTCTTCCTTCCAGTCAAACTTTGCATTTAATATGCTTTGATACAGCACTCCTTGAACAGCCCCCCCCCCCCCCCTTTCAGTAATGACCCTCTGTGTCTTACTCTCTTTGTGGAGGGTGTCAATGATCGTCTTCTGGACCATTGCCAAGTCAGCAGTGTTCCCCATTATTGTGCTTTCAAAGAACAAGAGATGCCCAGAATTTTTACGTATGGATGGTCATTTATTGAAACTCAAATGTAAATATTCTAATATTTTGAGAACAGATTTTTAAATTTCATTAGCTGTAAGCTCTCATCATCAAAATTAAAACAAAAAAACTTTAAGAAATTAAAGAAATTATAAAATGCACAACACGTTGGTTTCACTTTCAGGTAGGCTACTTAGATTTGTGTATATAAATTTCCCAGCAGAAGTATGTTTGTTAACAAGTCATCTTTGTTAATTATTGTGTGTTCGGGGAGGACTTACATACCATAATATCAGTGTGATCTTGTTATTTCCTTCACTTCTCGTGTGCGTGTGGCTGTAGTTTGCAGAGCAGACATAATCGGTGATTCTTCTTATTGTAAAGTCATGCGGTGTGAAACCTCCTGTCCAATGTGAACACTGCAGCGACTGAATGCTACCCAGATAGTCGTGCACTGTGAGCTCGGCATTAGGCTACTCTATAACTGATTGCTATAATACCGATTTTGCCATTTGTCAAATTAGGTTATGTGCTACTGAGCACCGTCACTGAAGCAACAAATAGCCTATAGATATTTAATAATAATAATAAAAACATTATATGCAGTCTTATGTACAGTGTACACACATGCATTTAGAGCGGTTATGAATGGTTTGGTTAGCATGTTCTGTGGCAGACTTTTCTTCTTGTCAGGGCAACAATGCCATAAACAAGAAATACATATTAAGTGATTCAAATCATAGAGACAATGTTGTTGTTTTTTTGCTCAAAAATGTTTTTCAAACAAAGCCATGTTGTGTTTGTTATTTCATATATTCCAGTTCTTATTTAAAACATGAAACTCATATATATGCAATTTGTAAGTGCAGTGTCGCTGTTTACAGTGAATTTATGACAGCTAAGGGCATTGTTAGGCACGACGCAGAGCTTTTTATTTTATTATTGTTAAACCTGGCAACACACTAATGTCTATGCCTTCTTTTTTTCTGGGTTTGGTTTTTATAACTGTACTGCCTTAATGGTTCGATGTTTTGTACTGTTTCATAAATAATTAAAATAAATCAGGAACAAATATTTTCAACTTGAATCAAAAGATTCAAGAACCGCCTCCGAAATTCTGACCCGAATCAAAAGATAAACGAACCCGCCCAGAAGTGTCGATCTGAATCAAACGATTCAGGTACCATGATATACTCCAAGAATCACAGGGTATATGTACAAAACCAGGCTACATGGTACTTACGTTTTCTATTCTGTTATTGTGAATGTACTAAAGTGAAACTCTAAATGAAAACATTTTATTTTTGTTCACATTCAGTTTTAATAGGAGCACAACATTTGATTTAAAGATGCAGAAACAGCAGTGAAATGTTCACAGATTTTCAGTGTGGTATTTCATTAAAAGCCACCCTAATATATACCTGAAAAAGAAAATCACAAATTCGTCCTTAGGTTAGTGGATATTGTGTGGGTTGCATTCACAATAGTGACTCCTCTATAGACTGGTGAAATGCAACGACAGTGTCATGAGATTCAGTCGACATCTGAAATCAATGAACTATAAGGCGGCTCAATATGTTTCTGATATACACGGTACTGTACACATGGAAAACAGGATACGCCATTATAAAAGTGTCTGATGAAGGCAGATTTCTCATGGGAATATCATATATTACAGTTGGGTTCAGTTAAGGAGTGCAAGGTATTTGGTGATTCAGAAAGCATTGACTGAAATGGCTGAAGTCTCCTTTTACAGGTAACATTTTCATCTCTAAGCTTATGTACAATCCAGTTCCTATAAGTGACGATTAAATGAAGGCTTAACTTCTCAAAAAAACACCATCTTTTCTCAAATGCATAACAAACACACTTCCCTTGGAGAGAAAACCAGACATGTTTCCAAGCAGGTGTTTTGGATCACCTTGGCCACACCTCCAGGAAATGACATCACACCGGGAGTCTATTTGAGGTTTTTGAGCTGCCGGTTGGTGGAGCTGATCTTGCCGTCCATCGTGTCGACCTTATTGAGCAAAGCATCCAGAGAAACGTCCTGGTCGTCGATCTCGGACTGCAGCCCCAGACCCAGGTTCTTCAGACGACCCAAACCCAACGACATATCATCTGCAGGACACAAACACGTGCTCAGATCCCGTGTTTCTCATCCCATCAAGGTATGAGGAAAAAACATTTAGTGTTTCTCACCGAGGTTACTGTCCAGCTGTTGATGGGCGGCCCGTAGATGTTTGTTCTTGGGATACCCGTTCTGCTCGGACGGCCCGTTATCCAGCGAAGCAGACGCTCCGAATCCTGTTCAAATGAACATTTGTGACTCTGAAGAGCTGACAGATGTTAATAGTTTGTGAAGCTTCGAAACCTTTGAGCATTATTTGTTTCGAACTAGTGATTCAAAGCATGTCTCAAACTGCCAAAGTCATGTGATTTCAGTAAACGAGGCTTTGTTACGTCAGAACAAATTTAAATGCTTCACTACCAAGAGGCAATGATCCCCGTGAACCAGTGTCTATATGGTTGTTACCTGATTTCAGGTCATTTTTAATAATGTATTTGTATAATTAAAAGAAAGAGTTTTAGTTAATAGTCTCTTGTTGAACTAATTAAACATAAAACAAACCAAAACGCCCTACAAATGGATAAAATAACACATGCCAGTATTTGTGTTTTCATACCATGCGTTTGAAAATAAATAAATAGTATTAATATACAGTAGAAAAGAACAACCACAACTCATAACCAACTCACATCAATATAAGAATTTTCATTTCAGTTTTGATGAAAAAATTCATATGATTCCTGGTGAAATGTTTTTATAACATCCATTAGAGATCTTTCTGAGTAAAAACCTTGCCTAGTGGCATTTAAAGTAAAAATAACATTATACACACTTCATATTTAATGGTATCAGATGATTTGTTAATTGCATTTAATAGCTTACACTTTCAAAAAAACGTTTGTAAAAGGTGTTTTAATGCATTGTTTTGAGCAGCGCGTGGCGTTTTAAGTGCTTCGAAACAGAGTCATTATGTAAACTGGTTGAAATGATTCAATGCTTTGAAAAGCGTAATGCTGACTCATGGATGAACATCCTGTAATGTACAGTGTATATAAGCATGCGTAAGCTAGGAAGTGCATCATCACGTGTCTGTGTTTACCAGATGTGTCCAGTTTCCGGAGGTTGGGATGGCTGGCTTGATATTTGTCTTCCTGCTGTTTGCTCTCCGTAAGCGCGTTCTGTAACCTAACATCATCAGACATTCACAAAATTAGATTTGCTGTTCAATAATATTCAGATTTGCTGGCATTCAATCCCTATTCAGAAATACAGTTCTGGCATCTTCCCTGACTGGTTGACTGGTTTTTTTCTAGGCTTGAGTATGTTTAAGTTGCAGTCTAGTACAGTGTTGGATCTCGTCTCATGCTTGTTTTTTTTTTAAAACGCATTATTTTTTTTCACATAATTTACCTTTATTCCACACCTCTCTGTCCCTTCTCTGACAAACGCCTGGAATTTCCTGGTTTTATATTCCTTCAGTGTTTTGGTTATGGCAGTGTGTGTGATTGGCTGAATGAACTGTGCATCTATTGTAAACATCATAATGCATCAATTTGCCCGATCGTTTTCATTGCAAGCACGGCTCAATGGTATGTTTGGTTGTTGTTGTCATTAAATCTAAAGGCGTTTGCTTTAAATGAGTTCAGTAGGCAAGTGTTTCCGGGTCTTAAAAGTCTTGATTCGCAGTTCCACAAATGACGGCCTCAAAGCAGCGCAGCATCCTCGCCTCTTCTTTAGTTCCTGGGGTCAAGTGAAAGTCTTCAATTCATTAAACTTCCAGAAGTTCTCCGTTTGCATTGAACTTTCACACATTCATTAAATGTTGCACACTGCAATGTAAAATCTCATTTTTACAATGCTGTTATTCTTTTTATCCTGAATGAACATCTATTCATCACAGCCTCGATTTCACATTAAATCTAAAGTCTTTAAATGAGTTCGTAGGCAAGTTTTCCGCAGTACAGTTCGTTTATATAAAAGAACATCTTCAATTCATAAAGCTTATATTGAGAAAAAATGCTGTTCTTCCTCAATCGTTTTGCAGATATATAAACATGCAAGGATAATCAAGGACGAATATGAAGTATTGTTTTCTGAGAAACTGAACAAAATGGAGCGAGTTCATGCTTAAAACAAGAGAAATATCTGTGTGGAATGAAAACGTGTTTTCCCTTTGAATTAAGCCCACCGGCAGATATTTCTTCTTGTTTTAATCATAAACTCACTTCATTTTGATCAAGACTTCGTATCTTAAGTAAATGTATCTTGATTTAAGATTTGCACTGGAAAACAAGACAAAAATACTGATTAACATCGTCACTTTTTGCAGTGTTATCAGAAGGTAAATAAGTTATTGTAGTGGTTTAGAGCAAGCTATTCAAGGCATGAGCTTTTTTATTATTAAAATTAATTTGGATTAAAAAGGAATTGAGATTGCCAATATAATATATTCCTTATTTTCTTTACTTAAAGTCACAAGTATACCTTCATAAAACCTGCAGAAACCCTGTTTATACATGCATACGTTGAAAAAAGAAAGTGGCAAACATGGAAAAATGCATTTCAGGAACAATGTGTGTTTCAGTGCATGTAAAGGTACTTCATCTGACCTGCTGTTGGCCTCGTAGGACACGGGCTGCTCCTTCAGAGCAGGTTTGGGAGGTTCAGGTTTGCCTTTGAAATAGTTGACCATGCCACCCCACACACTCTTAATGCTGTTTATATGCTTCTGGCTCGTCTTCATGTCCTGCTCCATGTTGTCAATCATCTTCTCTGTCCTCTTCAAAGCCTCCCCCTGACGAATCAGTTCCTGTGGAGGACAGTACAATGTCAATGAAACATCCAAAGACTAACTACTCGAAAGAGCTTCCTCTCACCTCCGCCGTCTCGGCTCCGACTTTCTCCGATTCGTAGATGTGTCCGAGCGAGCGGTAGCTGCTGTCCACGGCCGACTGCGCTGTACGCATCACTTCCTGCTGCAGCTGTCTCTGCCGTCTCTCCGCTGGGCTCAGTGAACTCTCCTCCGGATCCTCGTCAAAGTTAAAGCCTCGTGGAGGCTTCGAGTCCTCTTCATCGTCATCACCGGCGAAAGGATTGTGGGATTTGGAGTAGGCAGACATCCTGTGCTACGGTGAGATGATGACAGTAAACAAGATCCAGACACATCAGAGCTGATGAACAGTACAAACATGACTTTACAGGACATATTTATTCATTTTATCAATTATTAACAACAATATCAATAAATAATAATATGTATACAAATATAATACACATTATTTTTATTATTATGTTTATTATGTATAATATTATTTATTAGTAATATAAATTAAGATAGTAATATTTAATTATTATAAATAATGCATTTTCATATAAATAATATATTACTTCTACTATACTATGGTTTATTTTGCTGTTATTAATCATTTCACAAATTAACATTAAATATATGTATAAGAATCATACAGGAACATTACACAAATACTACTAAAATTTAATAATTAATAAACTACATAATACACTAATAATAATAATTATTATTATTAAGTGTTCAGTGCATAATTATTATATACAGTATATAAGACAGCGATGATCTAAAACAGCCTAAGAATTACATAATAATAATAATAATAACGTTTGAGTTGAAACTTCTTCATAGTGGCTGTACCATGGTAAAAGTGATGTATCAGATGGTATTGTCTTAAATAACGTGGTGCTTTCTTTTAGTAGAATATCTGGATAAAGGCATAATGTCAGTCTTGTATAAACTACTACGGCTGACAAACATTCATCGGGAAACACACACAGATATAGAGTATATGGATGACAACATTCATCGGGAAACACACACAGATATAGAGTATATGGATGATAAACATTCATCGGGAAACACACACAGATATAGAGTATATGTGTATAAGCGAAGTAAATGTGTAAACGTGTCATGATTGAACTAAAGTTACGTTAGCCTTCATTTCAACTGAACACGCTGAAGAAACTCGTTTATCTATCTCCGATACAGTGTGTTGCCCAAAAACAGCATCTAAATAAAACTGACATCATCTTCAATAACATTTCCTCTCTGTCTGTTTGATTAAAATGCGATAAATTGAACATTTGATCGATAAATGTGTACCTTTGATGCGTTTCTCCTGCTATCAGCTGACGCTTCTTACGCCGAAACAACTTCCGGTGGCGTCTGCGTGACGTCAGACAAGCCCCTCCTGCTTCTCCATTATTCACTTGTTGTTGTTATTGTTTATGACACTTTGTTTTGACGTTTAGGTTTCGAAATCTATTGCTAGGATCTGAAAATAAAGATAGCTAGAGCTACAATATACACTTCATGAACTTACGTACAACAAATGTTTTGCAAGTTATTCTAATTCCATAATTATTAGCCTATTATTTTTATTATTTTCTATTATTGTTGTTGTTGTCATTATCATTATTATTATTATTAATATTTTATTTATATTACAATAATATATAACTACGATTTATTATTATTATTTAATGTTGTTAATAATCATAATAATACTTATTATTATTAATGTACGTAATCTATTATTTCTACTACTATACTACCAACAATTATTATTAATTGTCAATATTGTTACATGATAATAATAATAATATAATACAAATAATAATACATTTGATATGATTATTAGTAGTAGTAATAATAGTGGTAGTATTAGCATTATTATTGTTATTATTATGCTGTTATTGTTATTAAGAATTATTTCATTAATAACATTATACATATTTATTTATAAGTATTAATATTACAGAAATACAAAACAATTCTTAATACTTATATATTACGTCTACCAATACAAATGATTCATTATTAATATTAATTAATAACAACAACAATACATTACATTTTATAATTAGTGATATACATAAAAATATATGACTACTAGTAAATATTATTACTATTGTTATAGGCTATGAATTATTAATATTATTATGCTGTTGAATATTATTCAAAACATTGAAACCTTGAAACCTGTTATTAATATTTTAATTACTTATATTTATTAATATTATATTTATTTATATTCAATTAATCTATTAAATTATTTAACTTAACTAATATTTATTAACCACTATACATTTATTTATATACATATATATTGCACAGGAATATTACAGATATACAAAATGGCAATAAAATATACACACATATATTATCCAGTACTCAGTAGAGAATAGATAAAGCTGTTAAAACCATTTCTTCACTGCTTTTTCCTTTTAATTAATGACAGCACGTTTATAACCCCCTCTCATTAGTTGTGTAAATATTCATCAGCTGTATGAGCCAATACGAGAAACTACGTTCTGATGATGCTTTAATGCAGACACGCCCCGCCTCGCGTCGCGTCGCGTCACGTCACTCGCGCGCTCCAGCAGCGGCTGTTATTTGTTCCTTCACACTCTCCGTATTGCGCTCGTGTTTTCTTCACACAGGCTGAGGCTGCAGCAGAAATCATCGCGCGTTATTAACTTTCCGTGTCGCGTCGTGAATCATGGCGACGCGCGGCTTCTACTTCAACACGGTTCTGTCGCTCGCGCGTTCCCTGGCAGCGCACCGGCCAGCGCCCGGAGAGAAGGTACGACACGACCCGTGTTCTCTCATGTCGCGCTGGTTTATTGTGCTTTACGGTGTTCGTGACAGGTGACAGGCTGCTGTTTGTATTGAGTTCAGCGTTTTTGATTCACTTTTACAGTCATGTTCTGGTAATCTGAAATACATAACACGGCACTGCATGCTGGCCATATTCATCTACCATGATATTTACTTGATGCAATGCATTTCTTGCTCAATGTCATTTATTTGAGAAGCAGATTGGTTTAAATGTAGTTTTCTGAAAAATGCATCAAAATAATGTGAGTTTTGGATTAAGAATCTGTTAATGGGCTCAGAAAAATCATCTTGTTTTCATTTTGAATTATGTGACTTTGAAGTTTCTGACCCCACTGACAATTATTTATTTGTTTGCAGTGTTATTTTAGTATATTTGAGATGCTATTATAGTTTATTTGTTTAATATTTTGAGTTCCTTTGGTATTTTAAATTTCAATTTTCAAGTTTTAGTAATTTCGTTGTTCATTTTTGTCATTTTATTTGTTGTTTTGTTCATGTCTGTATGTTTTTTTTTAATTTAGTAATATTACGAATTTATACATTTTATATAAATGTATTTGTTAATTTTTAGTTTTAGTTATTTTAGTATGTCAAGATAAACTAAATTAAAATGAGGTGTTGCTTTTTGCAACTACAATTTCATATATTTATTTATTATATTTTATATTATTTTAGTTAACATTACATAACAAAAACGTGTTTTTATGGTTTTAGTTAACTATAATAACCCTTGTTTTAAGGATGAACTCACTTCATTTTAATACTTTTTCATAAAACAAGACTTCATATCCGGAATAATTTTGCTTCTCAAGTGAATGTATCTTGATTTAATAATATTTAGATATTTGTACTGGAAAACATAAACAAGTCATTTCTTTTTCAAATACCATATATTTAAAGGCCATATATTTAAAGGCCACATATATTTAAAGGCCACATATATTTAAAGGCCACATATATTTAAAGGCCACATATATTTAAAGGCAAAGGCCATATATATTCAAAGGCCATATATTTAAAGGCCATATATTTAAAGGCCATATATATTAAAGGCCATATATATTTAAAGGCCATATATTTAAAGGCCATATATATTTAAAGACCATATATATTTATAATTTAAAGGCCATATATATTAAAGGCAATTTAAAGGCCATATATTTAAAGGCCATATATTTAAAATTCAAAGACCGTATATATTCAAAGGCCGTATATATTCAAAGGCGTATATATTCAAAGGCCGTATATATTCAAAGGCCGACCATATATATCAAAGGCCGTTAAATATTTAAAGGCCATATATTTAAAGACCATGTATATTCCATATATATTAAAGGCCATATTTAAAGACAAAGGCATATATTTAAAGACCATATATATTTAAAAGACCATATATTTAAAGTCAAAGACCATATATTTAGTATATTTAAAGACCAATATTTAAGGCATGTATATTTAAAGGCCATATATTTAAAGGGGGCCATATATTCACTATATTTAAAGACCATATATTCAAAGGCCATACCATTATTATTCAAAGGCCATATATTTAAGAACTGAATAACTATCATGCATTACACAATACACATGTTTTAAAACTACTGCAATTTTGGATATTGTTTATATTTTTGTAAAATATGTTTGGTATGTTAAACCGAACAGAGCTGTCACGTGCCCTGAGGCTTTTACAGGCACTAAGTGGTGCCAGCTTGTGTCCGTAGCGCCGATGAAAGCCTTTCTTTCTATTCTACACATCTGCTCTGACACTATTATAGTACTCATGCAACAGCAGCAGGTGTGTAGACTTCCTTTTGCACTCTTGTGAAATCCATCACCACGTGACGGATTCATCTTTCTTCTCATGCATTTGCGCACTGCAGGCAAACATCTACGACTGTTTAAAAACGCTGCATGTGGCAGAAATCGTATAATAATGAGCAGATGAATTCCTCCACACATGCATGCTCTCAAATCACGCGTGCACCTCTCAACAGGTTGTTCTTGTTCTGCAGATGCCTGATAGATCAGGAAGTTGTTTAATTTGAGCTTGTTATCAGCAGCATTGTGGTTGCTCGTGTCCGCTGATAAGAAAAGGAAAGCAGATTCGACTGTCTCTTAATGAAAGCGTGTCTCTTTTCATCAGGTGCAGAAGTTATTATGCATGTGTCCATGCGACAGCCGCGGCGTCTTCACTCTAGATGTCCGGCGCAGGGATGCTGTGATTGCACTGGCTGTATTTCTGGTCGAGTCTGATTTACAGGTGATTATAAGCATGAGTGTCTTTTACAAGTGCAGCTGTGTTTTTGTGTGTGTTTGCTATTTAGAGGACAAAATTGTTGATGCTGAATATGACAAAACCTCCCTTTGGGAACGTCCTCAAATAGCTAAGCGTGTGTGTGTGTGGAAGCTTTCCAGCTGGTGATGAGTGGGTTTATGAGAGAAAATCACTGCTAAAGCAGATAATGTGATCACAGCCGAATTAAAGGTACAGGCTGGTTAAAGGAATAGTTCAGACAAAAATGATTGTGTGCTGATGCTCACGCTCAGGCCGTCCAAGATTAGGATGAGTTTGTTTCTTCATCACATTTGGAGAAAGGCGGAACCGGCGAACATTCAAACAAACATTTAATAACAAAATAAACAAACAACTAGAAGAGCGGCAGCCCCTGTCCGCACACACAAAACACAAACAAAAACTCTGGTCCCCTCTCTCTCTTCCACTGCATCAGTGTCTCAGCCGGTGATGGCGCAGGTATGCTCTGCCTCGCTCCGTTCCCAGTGGCCCCGCCCCAATGGGTGCCGTCTCCCCCCTCCCCCCTCTCCCGGGGGAGAAGGGCGGCCGCGGCGATGAGAGCGGGCGAGAGAAAAGGGACGGAAGGATGATAAAAAGAGAGAGAGGGGAGAGGAGGAAAAAAAAAAAAACATCTCGGTCCGGTTCCGGACAATGCCGCTCGGTCCTCAATCCTCGCGGTGCCACACCCTCTTTGGTGGACTCCAGTCCATCCCTCCGATCAGGCAGCCGGCAGCGAGCCCCCCCGTTCCCTGCTCCTCCCCAAGATGTGGCAGCAGGCTTTCCAGGCGAACGGGGCGACTCCTCCGCTCCCTCTCCGAACTAAAACGGCAGCGAGTACGTTCTTCTCTTGCTCCAGCACCACCGCCTCGGGCAGGCCACTGGCGGTCTCCGCTTCTTCCTGCTGCCCGATAATCCAGCAGCGAGGGCTAATGTCCCTCCTTCCTCCGGGCTTCGGCAACGCTTATGGGGAAGGAAGGAGGCCTCAAAACATTTAATAATAAAATAAACAAACATAACAGGCGGCAGCCCCTGAAAAAAAACACAAACTAAAATTCCAGGCCTGGTCCTCTCTCCCCTTCCACTGGTCTCCTCCTTTTATCCTTCCGAGCTCCTCCGTGGGATCAGGAGAGAAATCTGCCTCGCTCCGTTCCCACCGGCCCCGCCCCATCAAGGAGAAATGTGTTCACCGTTTAGTGGATGGGTGCAAGCTGATTAAAACAAAACACACCACTCCAGCTCTATTAAGATGTTTTTAACACAAATATTAATAACGTGGTTGAAAAAGACTGGATCAGGAGAGAAATTGCACCGATGATGCCAAAACAGCTCTACACAAATACGAGAGACAACAGGAGATGGACCAATCAGATGTGAGCAAAGTGACACATGTCTGACACAAGAAAAGTCCCCCCCCACCCCCCAGTTTCTCTTCCTACAAATTTAAGGTCAATATAAAGTACCTTTAAAAATAAAATCCAACAAAATCGTCTGGCTTTAATGATAATTACAATTTACATTTGATTTATATAATTATAATATGATTTATATCATTATTAATCCATTACACAAGCAGTTTTAGTTTAACAATTATTATAAAGCCTTTATTTTAAATGAATATTAATATATATATACAGATCATATGTAATATAAATAAGTGGTTGAATCGATAGGTAACACTTTAAGAATGGTGACCTTACATGTTTGAGTCTCTATCACTATATATTATGAACTATATAAACCAACTTTATATAGTTTCACTCGTGACTGCACTGATAGAGCGAGATAATGTCCTTTATTTGTCCTCTTTCACAGACAAGTACTTTCTTCAGAGTAAATACATTTAAATTCCTCATGTTCTTCAATCTCTTAAACAAAAGAGTTTTGAATCACGCTTGCTCTGTGTTGTGATTGGCTGTTCGCCGATGATGTCACACATTCATGTGCACGCGCTCCATTAACTCAGGATCAAGCCTGAGTTGAGAGAGAAAGTTGATAATCAGCTTCATGGTACCAACAAAGCTGGGGTCTGTACCATCAAGTTCAAGTACTTTATTGTCATTGTGGAACACAACGAATACCATGATGTTAGATGAACACATTCAGAGTTATAGGATAAGTTTTGAGTTAACCAAAATCACTCCAATCTGGCTTTGTTGGTACCATGAAGCTGATCATCAACTTTCTCTGTGCACTCAGGCTTGATCCTGAGTTAATGGAGCGCGTGCACATGAATGTGTGACATCACCGGCGAACAGCCAATCACAACACAGAGCAAGCTCACGAGAGAGCCAGCGAGATTCAAAACTCGTTTGTTAAAGATTAAGAGATTAAAGAGGAATTTAAACACATTTCCACTGAAGTACTTGTCCATGAAAGAGGACAAATAAAGCACATTATCTCGCTCTATCAGTGCAGTCACGAGTGAAACTTGGGAAGTCACTTTATATAGATGATCATATATAGCACATACGGTCACATGTAGCCATTTTTAAAGCGTTATCTGTTGATTCTACCACTTGTTTATATTACATATGATCTGTATATATTAATTTAAAAGAAATGCTTTATAATAATTGATATATACTAAAAGTGATTGTGTGTAATGGATTAATAATGATATAAATCATATTATAATTATTTAAATCATATGTTAATTGCAATTATCATTAAAGCCAGACAATTTTGTTGTATTTTTTTTAAGGTTCTTCATAGTGACCTTTAATTTGTAGGAAGAGAAACTGGGGGAGTGACTTTTTTGTGTGTCACTTTACTCGCATCTGATTGGTCCAATTTCAGTTTGAGATCTCTAACTCAGGACATAACCTGCCCCCGGAGCAGGTTAGCTGTGGAGTGTAAGTTACTATAGCAGCCAAAAAGCCAAGCCACTTTCATGGTACCTAAAACCCAGGATTGGTGCGAACTAAACTGAAACTTACCTGGCTAGCAGCTAATCCGGCTCCATGGTACAGGCCCCTGGACTGGGTGGTTTGGTTTTGTCAACTCCAAACTAATCCTGTAACTCTGAATCTGTTCAGCTCCCATCATGGTACAAGCTCCTGGAGTGGTGTGGATTATTGTGATGTTTTTATCAGACTCTCATTCTGACGGCACCCATTCACTGCAGAGCATCCATTGCTGAGACACTGATGCAGAGACACATTTCTCCAAATCTAAGAAACAAACTCGGGATGGCCTGAGGGTGAAAACATATTTGATGTTACATAATGTCCCTGTACAAACATGATGAAAGCAATGTAACATTTGTTGTCTTTTTTTGAAGCATCTGATTTTAATATAAATAGGTTTTGGATTTGATTTGCATTCTGATGTAGACTGTCATCATAAACGTAGCACCTTTGCAGCGCATGGTTCATGAGAGATATTTGTCTTTCTCAGCACAAAGACACTGTGGTAAGTTACCTGTTGAGTCTGCTGAAGGGATTACCCAGAGTGCAATGGGTGGAGGAGCATGCTGGGAGGAAGTCTAAAGGTACCAGCTCATTTTTGTCAAGTACATTACTGGATATGCGAATGTATTGTTTAAAAGTTTGGGGTCAGTAACAGTAAGATTTCGTTTTTTTAAACGCATTAATACTTTTATTCATCAAGGATGCATTAAATTGATCAAAAGTGACAGTAAACGCATTTATAGTGTAAATATTTCTATTTCAAATAAATGCTGTTCTTTTGAACTTTCTATTCATATATGAAAAATGCATTTATTTTGTTTCCACAAAAATATTGAGCAGCAAACTTTTTTTGACATTAATAATCAGAAATGTTTCTTGATCATCAAATCAGTATATTATTATGATTTCTGAAGATCATGTGACACTGAAGACTGGAGTAATGATGCTGAAAATACAGCTTTGATCACAGAAATAAATTACATTTAACACCTTCACATAGAAAACATGCATATTAAATTGTACTGATATTTCACAATATTACTGTGTATTTTTGTGATCAAATAAATGCAGCTTTGATGATACTTTTTTTTAAGCATTAAAGCAAATCTTACCAACTCCAAACTTTTGAGTTCTGTGCTTTTGAATGTTAAGCTCTTTTTGTCCCGCCTTATAATTGTTATATAGACTTGTTATGAAGCTTTCTCTGAACTGCATCCGTATACAGACGTGTAAAATCAAGCTTGTGTTTCTATCCTCACAGAGACTCTCCCAATGGCAGAAAACTTCAGCTTCTGTCTGGTGACGCTCCTGTCTGACGTCGCTCAGAGAGACCCCGAGTCTCGCTCACAGGTCTGATCTTCACTTCATCTCCATCTGTCCATCTTACTTCTCTTTCACACTCATCTAAGGTCTTTCCGTCCAGATCCTGGAAGCTGTGATGGAGGTGATGCAGTCTCTGCTGGAGATCTGCCAGACGCCGGAGAACCATGATAAAGGTGATTGAGCTCTGCTGCTCGTCACAAACACACGTTTGCGTTCGCTCTCCTGACTCACTTCCTGTCTCGTCAGTGTACCTGTGCAGGTATGCTGTCCCGTGTCTTCTGGGCGTGGCCCGAGCGTTCGGTCGCTATGGTAACGGCGACGAGCCCCTCCTCTCTCAGCTGTTCCCTCGAGGAGCGCCGCCGCCGGCTCAGCGTGTGTCTGTGGAGACCGAGGGCATTCGGAGGAGATCCTTCAACGACTTCCGCTCCATTCTGCCCAGTTCACTGCTCACGGCCTGTCAGGGAGACACGCTGAGACGCAAGAGCGGCATCGCCAAACCTGACGCGCAGGTCTGTCTCTGGATGGGTGCGGAATCATTGCATACTGGTTTTAGTGTGCAGAAGTATGCTTTATGCAATGCTAAACGTTTAAACCAAATGTCACATGACCACTTTTCATATTATAATTCAGCGAATTGCGTCTGGTTATTATCTAAGCAAAAAATTTGATTTTATTGAAATGCATATGAAAAAATGGATAGAAAAACGATGAAAAAATGCAACAAAGTAAATTATTATTGAAGAAATTAGCAAAAATTATATTTGATGTTTTATAAAAAAAATGTAATTATCATCAAACAAAACATGCAAAAATAATGAAGAAAAGTAAATAAAAACATAAACTAATAATATCTTTAGAAGAAAATACGTAAACCAAAATTATAACTTGACACAAATGCAAAAGATTTTCAAGAAATTATATTTGTGTATATAAAATAAATTATTATTGAAAAATATACCAAAATATGTTTAAGTAAAACTTTTTTTTTTTTGAGAAAATATGCAAAAATAGTTAAGAAAAAGTAAATAAATTAAATTATTATTGAAAGTAAAAAAAAAAAATATATGGAATGCAAAATAATATATATTATGAAAAGAAGAAGTAAATAAAATACATAGATTTTTGAAAAAATATATGCAAAAATAAATGTTTTAAAAAGTACATACAAATGTATTAATGTTAAATAGATTTAAAAAATATGATATAAAAAAGCAAAAACAGTGCAAATGTCTTATCCCCATGATGGCCTGATCTAAAAAATATTACAAAATGTTATAAATATGCTCTATTCATTTATCAACCTGAAAAGGTCCAGTTGAGCACATTGCACTGTGGGATGTAGTATTGGTTGTGAACAGTAGTAGGTCATGCAGGTATTCTGTGTGTGTACAGTATACAGTATGGCAGTCCTCACACAGGGTTCTGTTCACAGGGGAGTCCGGACAGAGGAGGACCGTCGCCCTGCTCTCCCACGGCTCCAGGACCGCAGTATTTTGAAGGTAATCGCTGTCACGACTCTAATCTCTGAACAAGCACTCAACATTCTTCAGCGGATTCAGAGCTCTTTTTCTCAATAGGCCTCTGTGTTTTAGCCGTTCTTTGTTTTAATTCTATGTGCTTGAGGTTGTATGAGTCACTGCTGAATTATGTTTATTGATGTGCTCAAACCTCTAGCACAGTGTTTTGATCTGATGCACTGTTTTGTGAATGTGGTTTTGTCAGGCTCGTATCTGGCGGATGGTGGTGCGGTGAATCCGGATTATTACTTCACGACGGTCAGCTCCAGTTTCTCCATCTCTCCTCTCTGCACCGAAGACAGCGGACAAGAAATAACCGTCCCGCTACAGCTGCTGAGACGCCTCTTACAGATGGTACACACTACTGCGCTCCTCACAGCGTTTGGCAGAAAATACAGCAGCGTGCATCCGAATATTGGTCTTTTGTGCAAATATGACTTTTCAAAATAAAGCCTATGCTGATATTTTTAGAGTAGAGACAACTTAATACTCATTTGTACATGATGCAGTTTGGTCATTTTTATTAGTTTATATATATGACACTGGACCACAAAACCAGTCATAAGGGACAATTTTCTTTAAATTGTGATTTATACATCATAAATAATCTTTCCATTGATTTATGGTTTGTTATGATAGGACAATATTAGGCTGAGATGCAACTATTTGAAAATCTGGAATCTGAGGAATCAAAATATTGCGAAAATCACCTTTAACGTTGTTCAAATGAAGTTCTTAGCAATGCATATTACTAATTAAAAATTAAGTTTTATATATCTTCATGGAACATGATCTTTACTTAATATCCTAATGATTTTTGGCATAAAAGAAAATTTGTATAATTTTTCAACAAAATACAATGTATTGTTGGCTATTGCTACAAATATACCCCAGCGACTTAAGACTGCTTTTGTGCTCCTGGGACACACACACACACACAGAGAGAGAGACACACACACACACACACACACACACAGAGAGAGAGACACACACACACACACACACAGAGAGAGACACACACACACAGAGAGCACACACACACACACACACACAGAGAGAGACACACACACACACACACACACACACACACACACACACTGAGAGAGAGTCACACACACACACAGAGAGAGAGAGACACACACACACACACACAGAGAGAGAGAGACACACGCACACACACACACACACACAGAGAGAGACACACAGAGCGACGCACACGCACACACACACACACACACACAGAGAGAGACACACACACACACACACAGCGACACACACATATATATATATTTTATTTTAAGAATGTTACAATAAAACTGTTTTTGTTTAACATTAACCATACAAATGCAAACTTTTTACATTGAAGTGGCTTGTAAATTTCACAAATAATAGTGAAAATTAATGTATATTTTATTTACTTGCCAAAAATGATTTATAACACATCATCATCATATTTGCTGAATAAAGCCCAAAACTCTCTTCTTACAAATTTTGAGGTGCTGATTCCAAAACGGTGCCTGTTTATCATGTATTTTTTTTACTAAATATGATGCATTTTGTAGCATTTTTAACCGTTTGATAACCATTTGTAAGGTGAAGTACTCTTGAATGATCTCTTAGTGATCAGAAAAACTTCCACTATTTATTAAATTCTCAGCATATTTGACTCATTTTCATGAATCCTGATTTCTTTTGCAGATTGTAAGTTAAATGATACGTTTAGAAAACTACTTTTTTGCCATTGTGGCTGCTTTTGTTATTTTGTATAAAAATAATGAATTATAAATGGAAAAAAAATGCTAAAATAAAGAAAAAAAAGTAAATAAAATAAGTTATTGAAGAAAAAAAATGTGCAAAAATAACAGGTTTGTTTGTGAAAAAATGCCATGGATTTTCTGAACTGCACCATCAAATGACATAATACTGTTTTACAAACCAGCAGAAGCTTTCTTTAAAGACACAGAGCAGTGTAATTAATTAAAATGAGATGTCAGCAGGAACACGAACACGTCTGATAATTACCCAAGTGTCACTGGCCCAAAATCTCCAAATATTGACTAATATCTCAGTGTTGTTTCCGCAGGTGAAGCATTTAGTCTCGGATTCGTTCCTCAAGACTCTGGACGCTGTCGTGTCTGAGGTTACAGAGGTGAAGACAAACTTTCATTTAATAGGATTCGCTCTTGACCTGCTGCATTAATACTGAATTCATGCTCAAGCCCGTTTGTTTGCTTGTTTTGTTCTTCCATGAATGAAGGCGAATCCAGGCATCGATCTCTTCTACAAAGCCTTCAGCGACCCGCTGTACGTCAGCATGTTCACGATGCTGCGAGACACGCTCCATTACATGAAAGGTTATTATTTAAATTAAATGAACTCCTCTTTAATATTTGTGTTTGATGATGTCTTTGAAGGCTCTTTGCCGTATGTGATCGTTTCATGTCAATCTCTGGTCAGATGTGCAGACGAGCTTCATTACGGAGGTTCATGACTTCGTTCTGGAGCAGTTCAGCAGCAGCCAATCAGAGATCCAGAGGGCTCTCCATGAGGAACGGTTGCCGGGCGAACCCAATCCGCTCAAGCTCCGTTGTCATGCCAACGCAGCCTGTGTGGACCTCATGGTGTGGGCCGTCAAAGATGAGCAAGGTCTGTAGATCCGGTCAGTCATTGCAGCACAATGCAGCGTCTCCAGGGCATATAGCAGGACGCACCGGGGCATGTTGTCACACTCCGTGGAGGTTTATCTGGGTGGGATGGTGTTATTATATTCAAATGTCTATGATTTCTATGTAGACACTACAGAATCTATGTAAACTATGAAATCATGATCATGCACATTTCTGGTTTTATTGTGAACAATTGATGAGTGTGTAAGTAAATAATAACAAATTATTAAATAAATAACGTAAATAAAAATGTATTATTCTTGAAAACAAATATGCAAAAAAGTTGATGATTTTAGAAAAACATGCAAGTTGACATTTGACTGCTTTTGTTATTTTGTATAAAAATAAATTATTGAAAAAAATAACTTTTGAAAATATAAATGAATTATCAAAAATATGGCAAAATATTTAATAAAAAAGTAAATAAAAATAAGTTGTTTGAAAAAACGTCATGGAAATGTTTAGTAATTTAATAAAATCCTAAAGATTATTAGAGTAAATAAAAAATGTTGCTTTGGCAATTAAATGAATTGAAATGAGTTGAAATACAAAATCTACTAAAACTGAAATAAAATTAATTGAGGCTAAATAGAAATATTAAAAACTACTAACAATTACTAAAGCTTAAACTAAAATTAAACTCAAAGCAAATATATTATATGAAAATATAAACATAAAAGCTGTTTCAAAGTATTATTAAAAACTATACAAGTATATAAATAATGCTAAAATATCAGCAGTCTAGTAGGCATTGAGTCATTGCATTTTAGGCTGCTTTTGTTGGTAATGTTGCAAAAAAAAAGAGAAAGAAATTGCTGCAAATTCAAATTCAAGTCTGGGTCGCCATCCGGTCATTGTCGTTAATGTCAGTAATAAATGTCACATCTGGCTTGGAGTTGGTGTTTAGTATGTTGCTGAATAAAATAATTAATTTTGTTTTGTCTGCTGCTGTTCTTTCAGGAGCTGAGAATCTGTGCACTAAACTGTCAGAGAAACTTCAGTCCAAAACCTCCAGTAAAGTGATCATCGCTCACATGCCACTGCTCATCTGCTGCTTACAGGTGAAGAGCGTCAGACAGAGTGTCTGTCTGTGTGTCTGTGTATGTCTGTCTGACTGTCTATCTATGTGTCTGTCTGTCTGTGAGTGTGCCTGTCTGACTGTCTATCTATGTGTCTGTCTGTCTGTGAGTGTGCCTGTCTGTGTCTGTGCCTGTCTGTCTGTCTGTGTGCCTGTCTGTCTGTCTGTGCGTGTGCCTGTCTGTGCGTGTGTCTGTCTGTCTGTCTGTGCGTGTGTCTGTCTGTCTGTGTCTGTGACTATCTGTCTGTCTGTCTGTCTGTGCTGTCTGTGTCTGTGACTGTCTGTCTGTCTGTGTGCCCTGTCTGTGCGTCTGTCTGTCTGTCTGTGCGTGTGTCTGTCTGTCTGTCTGTGTCTGTGACTATCTGTCTGTCTGTCTGGCGTCTGTCTGTCATGTGTAGGATTGTCTGTGCATGTCTGTCTGTCTGTGCATTGTCATGTCTGTCCTGTCTGTCTGTCTGTGTGTCAGTTCAGTTTCTGTGCGTGTGCCGGTCTGTCTGTTGTGTGTCTGTCTGTGCGTGTGCTCTGTCTGTCTGTCTGTCTGGTGCAGAATGTGAGAAAAACCTGTCTGTCTGTCTGTCTGTCTGTCTGTGCCTGTCTGTCTGTCTATGTGTCCTGTCTGTCTGTGAGTGTGCCTGTCTGTGAGTGTGTCTGTCTGTCTGTCTGTGTGCCTGTCTGTCTGTCTGTGCGTGTGCGTGTGTCTGTCTGTCTGTCTGTGTCTGTGACTATCTGTCTGTCTGTCTGTGCGTCTGTCTGTGCGTGTGTCTGTCTGTCTGTCTGTGTCTGTGACTATCTGTCTGTCTGTCTGTGCATCTGTCTGTGCATGTGACTGTCTGTGTGTGTCTGTCTGTCTGTGCGTGTGCCTGTCTGTCTGTCTATGTGTCTGTCTGTGAGTGTGCCTGTCTGTCTCTCTGTCTGTGTGCCTGTCTGTCTGTCTGTGCGTGTGCCTGTCTGTGCGTCTGTCTGTGTCTGTGACTGTCTGTCTGTCTGTGCGTGTGTCTGTCTGTCTGTGTCTGTGACTGTCTGTCTGTGTGTGTGCCTGTCTGTCTGTCTGTCTGTCTGTCTGTCTGTCTGTGCGTCTGTCTGTCTGTCTGTCTGTGCGTGTGCCTCTCTGTCTGTTTGTCTGTCTGTCTGTCTGTGTGACTGTCTGTCTGTCTGTGCGTGTGCCTCTCTGTCTATGTCTGTCTGTCTGTGCGTGTGCCTGTCTGTCTGTGCGTGTGCCTGTCTGTGTGTCTGTCTGTGTGACTGTCTGTCTGTGCGTGTGCCTGTCTGTGTGACTGTCTGTCTGTCTGTGTGCCTGTCTGTCTATGTCTGTCTGAGACTGTCTGCCGAGGGAGCTGTGAATGACACGTACGTGTGTTTGTTTTTAGTGTGTGCGCGCGTGCGCATTTTTGTTGCAAATGAGGACATACATTTGTATAATGACATGGGTATGACCGGTATTACAAGGAGAAGGTGATTTATGAGGACATTGCCCCATGTCCCCATTTTTTCAAAACGCTTATAAATCATACAGAATGGAGTGTATTGCAAATCTGAAATGGCACAAAGTTTCCTGTGAGGGCTAAGTTTAGGTGTAGAGGGCAATAGCACATACAGTTTGTACAGTATAAAAACCATTACACCTATGTGATGTCCCCACTTTTCACTAAAACAAACGTGTGTGTGAGAGCGGGAGCTTGTGAGTGACGTGTGTGTGTGTGTGTGTGTGTCTCAGGGTTTAGGGCGTCTGTGCGAGCGTTTCCCCGTCATCGCTCACTCCGCCACCACGTCTCTGAAGGATTTCCTGGTGATCCCGTCGGCTGTTCTGATCAAACTCTACAAGTATCACAGTCAGTGCAGCTCGGGTGAGTTCAGCTTCTCCTCTCAGAGGTGCCGTCTGTCCTGAGGACTGCGGTTTAATGCATCACGTTATTGTGTTACGCCTGATGAAAGGAAATGTTGTATACAATCAGTCAATATATTGTATGAAATATAGTTTTATTTTTATTATTAGTGTGGACTGCAAATGCTCATTGGCCACATTATTTTAATAATAATATTGCTAATATTTTTTATAATATTTTTTTTATTTGCTATAATATATTCAAATTATATAATAATAACCATAATATTTAAAGACCAAAAAATTATATTAAAATAAAATATAAGCTACAAAATAATATTAGCAATAATTATATGTACACACATTTTAAAATATATGTTATATTATTAGAAGTATTATTTTAAATACTATCTTAATGCATTTTTTGCTCCACTGACTGTGATTGTTGACATGCGGTCTCTGTACCTGTATATAGACACTATTTGTTCTGCTGGCATCTTTTCCTTTAGGAGGCGGCGGGATCAAAATCAATGTGACCAATGAACATGCTCTGTCCTCGCTCAACCTGCTGTCCAACAGGAAAGACCAGCCGTCTATGTACGAGCAGCTCCGAGACATTTCCATCGACAACATCTGCAGGTCTGCCTCGCTTTAGATCCTTGTCTGAAGTTCCCCTCACATCCATCTCTGCTCTGGAGGCATTAATAACCTTCCTTTGAAAACTAACTTATTATGAGAAGTGCTGTAGTTTTCCTGTCGATTCAAGCTTGATGGTTTAACATATTAAAATGTAGAATATAAATATGACATAAATGAGTATTGTAATTTTAGTCATAATGCAAAATAAAATAATAAGAATAATATTTTATTACACTCTAATTTAATGTAATTAATACCTTTTTAAATCAATAATATATTTTTTTTCTATTTAATGGTAAAATATTACAGGAGTAATTGTAGTATTTTTAGTCATTTTTATGTATTTTTAGTAGTAGTAATAATAATAATTGAAAGGTTTTATTTAGTATTTCTTTATATTTTAGTATATATTTTATTTTATGTAGTAGTAGTAATAATAATATAATCACAACATTTTGGCCATTTTATCAGACAAATTGCAATTCTCTCCCTAAATTGTGCAGCTGAAGTCATAAAACCATAAAAATGTGAAATAAATCTTATTTTATTTCAGCTAGTTGCCAAGGCCAAATTGATCATTTTCTTTGGTTTAATTTGAAGTAGTAAATTAACTACAACTAAATAAACTAAAACTGATAAATAAAAACTGTATAGACATATTAAAAAAACTACTAAAAATGACAAAACTTATGAATATAAGAATAAACCAGTAGCACAAACTATAACCGTATCTCAGTGATACTAAGCTGAATATGTGAATTGGATTGCAAGGTTCAGGATGCATATAAACACAACTCTCAGACTCATTCGGATTGAACTGTAAATGCGTGCGTGTCGTCTGCAGATGTCTGAAAGCTGGGCTCACGATGGATCCTGTAATAGTGGAGGCGTTTCTGGCCAGCCTGTCAAACCGGCTCTACATCTCCCAGGAAAATGACAAGTGAGGAATCAAACCCTGTCTGTCTCTCTCTCAGTGACGTGCTGTGGTTTCATTGACCCAGGCGTGTGTGTTCTCCTCAGGGAGGCTCATCTCATCCCGGATCACACCATCCGTGCGCTCGGACACATCGCTGTGGCCATGAGAGACTGTCCGAGAGTGATGGAGCCCATCCTGCAGATCCTGCAGCAGAAGTTCTGCCAGCCCACCTCGCTGCTAGACGTGCTGATCATAGACCAGCTGGGCTGCATGGTGATTACCGGCAACGTGAGGATCTCGTTTACACACATAATTACAGCCGTTCGCTGCGTGAAGCTGCTTTTAATCTCAGTCGATTCTGTCTTGTGTGCTTCACCATCCACAGTGTTGTACGTCTGCATCATGTCTAATGAATTACCAGGTGTCCATTTTTAAATACAGTAATTCAGAAACGGTGAGCGAACCGTATAAATCGATTCTGAGATCTTCCGAATGCATTGCGATCCTCTCTTCTGAGCTTAGATTTTAACAGCAGATGGCTGTAATGACAGCAGATAAATGTAATTTCACCTCGACTCAGAATGCCTTTATGACGCGAGATTAATGTAAACACAGCACACTGTAATTCTTGTAACTAGCTTCAAACTTTTCACATTTTATGAATGATTATTTTAGGCTCAAGTGTGTGTAAGGATTTGGAAACAAGCTGAGTAGGGCTGTTTCTAAAGCATGCAGCGCCATCTGCTGTTCAAAACTAAGCTCCGAAGCGACTCGAGAAAGAATCCCGACGCATTCGGAAAATCTCAGAATCGATGCTGAATCATTTCTCGATTCACGATGCATCAGTTTATTTTCCCAGCCCTAGCGAACAGAGCAGTTAATGAGCAAAGACGAGAACTTTGTTTCAACTCGATCCGGGTTTTTCCCTCACCAGTCTATTTGGCTAGTACTAGTTACTGGACGTTCACTGGAGTATTACTAGCCAAAACAACAAATATCAGAATATCAAAATCACTGCTTCGAACTAAATGTATTTGGTATTCAATCTGATTCTGAATCACTGAAGGAGTGAAGTGAAGCCAGTTAGAAATAAAAGCTTAATTTGGTTTTATTTTGAAAATAGAAATACTGTATGTGGGTCAAAGTCACGTGTTGTTACATTTTAGTGGGTGTGTTCTGTAAATTATGATTAAATGTGTGATCAGAAAAATAGAATTAAACAGAATTCTAATATACAGGAAACCCTGTTTAAAGATGTATTACACTCGAGAGCCTTTTGTCTTTGACCCATAGATGTAGGATTGGTCAATGGTCAAATGGTCCCGTGTGTATTTATTGAAATCAGAAGAATTGCCTTTGTGATTTTGATTTTTTTCTTCCTTGACTGTAAAACACATTTTATTGTATCCTGCTTTAAATGATGCCAGGAACATTTTTACTTAAAGGAAATTAATGTAAAAAAAAAAAAAAGTTTCTCCTGGAAAACTTTTTAGAATTATTATCAAATTCTGTATAATTGTTGTTTTTGTTATTTATCTATTTTTGTATTAAGACTATTTTAAATCGTATTTCTCTTACGAATATGGCAAATCTGCAGTATGTCACTGTATTATTGTTATTTTTGTATTATTATAAATCGAATGTTTGAATTTAAGATGTGGTGCGTCTCATTCTATGGTTAGCTTCGTCCGGCATCTGTTTTGAGGACAGTGAGTGTATACGTGTTACTCACCATGGTTGATTTTCTTTTCACCTGCATTTGGCGAGTGTTAATTCCTGATCTTGATCTAAAAGATAATTAGTGTTTTTTCTAACAGACAGTGTGTGATTTGTGTTTTTACTACAGCAATACATCTATCAGGAGGTCTGGAACCTGTTCCAGCAGATCAGTGTGAAAGCCAGTAATGTGGTGTATTCAGCCACCAAAGACTACAGAGACCACGGATACAGGTGTGTGTGTGTGTGTGTGTGTGTGTGTGTGTGTGTGTGTGTGTGTGTGTGTGTGTGTGTGTGCGCATGCAGACTTTATCTGATACATTTTTATGCATTCATTTTACTGTATTAGAAATGCTTGAAAGCAGTAAGTGTCAGGCATTTTAACATTTTAAATGAGTCCTATTTTACGCTGTTGTAGCTATTTTTTTTCCTTTTTCAGTCCAGTCATAATATATGCCAAGTTTTTCTGCACCAAAAATAATCGTAATATTTTTGACTATATTCCAGCCTCTCTCTCTGAGCTTTAGAATAAATGTAAAAAAAAAAAATTTTTTTTTTTAGATTTTTGCAATTGCATCTTTTTATATTTTTGTATGTATGTATTTAGACAGCCGAGTCCCATTTCATACTTTCATAAGCATTTTATTTTAAGTGGAGGAGCTGCAAGCACAAATTATGATTGTGGAAGGGCTTATTAACTTTTTTTTTTAAATAAAATATTTAATGCATTTTATTTTATTCTATTTAATAGAATACAATTATAATATTATGAATCATATAAAGTTCTAATAGTATAAAAATGTATAATAGGAAATAATGTAAATGTTAATTACCTTTCTTATATTTCTGTAAATGACCCTTGTGTATGAGCATAATTTACTACTAATAATTTTGACTAAAAGTTATATTTTTTTATAAAATATATTACAGAATATTTAAAATATATTTTTAAGTTTATGCAATTAAATATAATAATATTATAAAAATATAGTATAAATAAATAATAGTAAATTATGTAAATATGAATGACCTTTCTTGAATCTCTGTAAATGACCCCGTGTATGAGCATAACAGGCCTTGATCACAGTCCGCGTGCCGTCACATCCGGCTCTGATTAGTGGCGTAAAGCAATGTCCGCCTGCTTTGTCAATGGACAGACGCCAGATTTGTGAAGAAAATCAAACTAATTTAATTTAGTTGAACATTGACGCAATAAACGTCAATGATAAAACTGTGTATTTATACCGATCCCATAGCATGTATCATGTCATCCTTCATTTTAATGTGTAACATGATCCGATCTGAACGACGCGACGGTCAGCGCTGCCAGATTAATGAAGAGCACGCAGTTACTGCCAGAGGAATACTCGGACTGATTTAATTTGATTTGTAATATTATTTTGTTTATTTTTGAATTATATTTATTGTGATTAACCTCCTCTCTTGTTCACAGTATAATGATATTCAATCGTTGCACGCAATCACGGAGAATAACTCCATTAAGATGATCAACTTATTTAATTATCGTCTATGGGATGGAAATATTTATTTATTTGAACAACTTCAATTTGATGCAATTATAGAGGAGTGCATCATAAAGTTAGCACGTGAAAAAATGAGAGAATTATGTTTAATACAACAAGTTTGCCCTAAACCTTTAATTTAATCCTACTATATACAGCCTTTAGTCATAATTAATGTCTTAAGCTTTGGCTAATTCTAATGCTTATTAATGTGATATGTTGTTTGTATAGTTTTCTCGCTGTTCTGTGATGAAATAAGGTGAAGAATTGCCTACACACATACAGTATGTCTCGCGCGCTCCTGTTTAAGTCACGGAATATGCATCGTGACAACACATTCCTTCGTTTCAATGCTCCATTAATTGTTGTAAACGGAGATTGGTGTCTTTAGAAGACGTGTATGTGCTGAATTCTACATAAATAATCCACAACAATCCCGAGCTATGTGCACATCGATACAGGCTTCAGCGGAAGTGCTTTTACGCTGACGCTACTATTTGAATCTTCCTCTTTTCGAACGCGCAAGTGTGATAAAGGCCTATTTACTAATAATAATTTTGACAAGTGATATTTTTTATATAATATTTAACAGAAAATGTAATATGACATGTTATTTTATTCAATTAAATTTAATAATATTACAATTATAATATAAAATTATATTATAAATTATTAATAGTGAAATATTAGAATTTGTGTATTGGCATAATTTACACTGTTAATCATCAGGGCAGGTCAAATTACTGAATATTTAATAGGTGTTAAGTACATTATGAGTTTTTTTTTTTTGACGTGATTCATACTTCTGTGCTGTTTATTCCTTAAAATCCACTTCCTGTGTGTGTGTGTGTGTGTGTGTGTGTCTCTGGTGTGTGTGTGTGTGTGTGTGTGTGTGTGTGTGGTCTCTGGTGTGTGTGTGTGTGTGTGCAGGCACTGCTCTCTAGCTGTGATTAACGCCCTGGCTAACATCGCGGCTAACCTGCAGGGGGAGCAGCTGGTGGACGAGCTGCTGGTCAATATGCTGGAGCTGTTCGTTCAGCTCGGCCTGGAGGGCAAGAGAGCCAGCGAACGCGCCAGTGATAAAGGACCGGCCCTCAAAGTCAGTCTGGCTCTATTCTAGAATGTTTCAGTGTGTCTTGAATGTTGTTTTAATTTAGTTATTTTATTGTCTAGGCATCCAGCAGTGCTGGTAATCTAGGCGTCCTCATCCCTGTAATCGCTGTGGTAAGACACAGAGACAAACACACACACACACACACACACACACACACACACACACACACACACACACACACACATATTTAGACATCCGAGTCCCATTTCATTCTTTTTATATAATAATATTACTATTATAATTAATATAGAATTATATTTATTATAACATTCAAAGGTCATATAATTCCATATACATTTTTAATATTAAAAATATTTAAATATTATAAACATTAAATGTACTTTTCATAGTTTTCTATTAAATTGTATGAATAAATATTTTAAGTAACTTTGACAAAGGGGATCACGGAGTTGTTGAACACATTGAAATAAAAATAGCAATATTTTCTTCTAGGCCTGTTTTACATCTGATATAATATGCAAATATTAATGGAAAGGAAAAATGTTTTACTGTTCACCTTTAAATGATTTATAACTTCTCTCAGAGGCTAACATGCTTTTGAATATCAGAGTAAATTTGGCAAAAGCAAGAAAGTTGCTAATCAAAGATTTTGTGCACATAAAGTTAGATAAATCTTGCTCCTTTTTTGTAATCAGATACTGTTTTTGTTAGAGCTCTTTCTGCTCTTGTTTGATGCTTCGTTATTCATGTGTCTGTATAGAATTGTAATTAGATATTTAGAGCCTGTGGTTAGACTTTAACTTCTCTGACAAATATTTACTTGTCTTGCAAAATGTTCTGCCTTGTTGTTGGTGTACTCAAGCATTGTTTTTATTCACCCTTTGAACGGATTAATTCAATAAACCAGTCCTCTGATTCATTTTATTTAACAACATGTTCTGCATCAAACAATACACAGATGTTTATCAGTGTTGTTAAATTTCACTAGCATTTCTTTACAAAACAACCATCATTCTCACCCGCTAATCTGGCTTTAGTTTCATTGTTATACAGTGATGCATCGGCCATTGTGCTGCTGTATTGTGTATTTGATTAGTTCTGTGAAGGGTCTACCACTCGTCCCATGAACACAACGCAGCCTGTACGATGCTCGTAGATGAGGAAGAGGAAGGGGCGGTCCACGATGAAACGCGTCTGTGTTGATAAAGGCATGAATCCGATGTGTGTCATTGCTGCGGCCTCCGTACCTTCTTCATTCACTGTAATGGTGCCCTGATGCTTAAACTGAGAGAGAAGAGGAGGAGGTTATGATGGTGCAATGAAATGTCAAAGAGTATGTTTTTGTAAGAGATTAAGCATAGGAGACCTAGAGAGCCTGTTCAACAGAGCCTGTTGAAAAAATTATGAGTTAAATTGGTTTGGCACATATCCGTTGTTCTCTTACCCAATTGATGATGACCTTCTCGGAAGTCATTGGGGAGAAGTCGCCCTTTTCAGTGAATGGGTCCGTCAGCCCCATTTCCTTCAGGTGCTCAATTAAGTCATAGTTCTGTTCTAGCTTAAACCGAGGGAAAACCACCTCACGAGTCCTAACAGAGAAAGATTTTAAGACCATGCAAAGCCAAAAAGACAACGGAAGAATGATTTAGCCAAGTAGGATGCAGTTCTGGATCAGTATTCTTATTAAACCCTAACATTAAACCATAGACTGAACTATATTCCAAATCATAATATACCACTAAATGTGGAAATTCAGGGAAATGACAGAGTAATAAGAATATTGGTTAACCCTATATTAAACTCTAGAATCTGAGATAAACCAACAAGGATATTGATCTAGGAACTTGTCCAACCTGTTCATGTTAAGCACTTCAAGCCACTGAGTCAGGACATTACATTACCTTGCTGTCCTCTTTGTAACTTGGTCTCAAACCTGCGTCTAGTGCTTTACCTGTTTGTCATGTTGTTAAGCCACTTGCTGATCAGGGTTGGGGAGATCTCCTGCTCCAGGGATCTCATTCCAGAGAGTTTCTGTGGTACAGCGATGATCATGCTGATGTTTCCGGCGTAGGGCAGCTGCAGTATATCGCAGTTGAGCTCGTGGTCGACCGCTGCCAGGTAACTTCCTTTGTTCTGCATCATGGGAACGCGCACCTGCTTTTTCTCATTGACACGGAATTGCCGGTAGTGTGTCTGTTCCTTCGGGAACTTCTGCTCCCACGTACCTGCATTTGTTGTGCCAGTGAAAACATCACATTGTGCTGTTATTTGAGAGCTGCATGCTTCAGATTATAAATCTTTTTAATGCATGGGGTGTCTGCTTCTGGAGGACCACCTTCCTGCAGAGTTTAGCTCCAGCCATAATTAAACACACCTGAACCAGCTAATCAGGGTCTTCAGAATCACTAGAAACTTTCAGGCATGTGTGTTGGAGCTACAGTCTGCAAGAAAGTGATTCTTCAGGAGGAGGATTGGACACCCCTGGTTGAGACAGATGTTCCTGTTTGCAAAACAGCAGCAAGTGTATCAAACCCTTCTCCTGGAGGGCCACCATCCAGCAGAGTTTAGCTCCAGCCCTAATTAAGCAGTCTGCAGGACATTGGCCCTCCAGGAGTGGGAGTGGACATCTCTGGTTGAGACAGAAGATGCTTCTTTGAGATGCATCGGCGCTGTGCAGATCGATCGGCATATGACGTCCAAGTACCGCTGTGAGCAATTCAAAAGCATAAAGAGTCGTCTGCTCTCCAATCGCTATTGTACTTTGATGTCATACGCCAATGGACCTGCGCAGCGCCAATGCATCTCTTACAAGCTTAAAGTCTTCAGGATAACAAGAAACCTTCATGCACATGTGTTGGAGCTACACATTGGAGGTAACTGGCCCTCTCCAGGAGCAGGGTTGGACACCCCTGGTTGAGACAGAAGTTCCTATTCACCAAAATCTACAGTAGTTAGTCCTCAGGGCAGGCAGTTAAGGCCATTATCCTCCAGAGTTTAGTTCTCACCCTCTTTAAACAAACCTGAACCAGCTAAATAAGAGACTTGTTCGAGATGCATTGGTGCTGTGCAGACCGATCTGCGTATGATGTCAAATTATCGTGAGAGTGATTGGAGAGCAGACAACTCTTTGTGCTTTTGAATTGCTTTCGTGTTACTTTGATGTCATACGCCAATCAGTCTGCGCATTTACGATGCATCTCGCACAAGCCTATTGTCTTCACGATCACAAGAAACTTCCAGTCACATGTATTAGACCAGCGGTTCCCAAACCACGATCCTGGAGGCCCCCCAACACTGCATGTTTTCCATGTCTCCTTACTCCAAACACACCTGATTCAGATCATCAGCTCATTAGTAAAGACTCCAAGACCTGAATTGGGTGTGTCAGACAAAGGAGAGATGCAAAATGTGCAGTGTTGGGGGGCCTCCAGGATCGTGGTTGGGAACCACTGTATTAGACTCTGCTAGAAATGGACCCTTCAGGAGCAGGATTGGACATCCGTGGTTGAGACAGAAGTTCCTATTACCCATATACCTACAGCTGGGGAAGTCAGTCCTGCTCCCGGAGGGCCTCCAGGAATGGGAGTGGAAAACCCTGGTTGAGACAGAAGATCTGCAGCTGGGGTGGGCTACCCTTCTCTTGGAGGGCCATCATCCAGCAGAGTTTAGCTCCAGTCCTAATTAAACCCACTTGAACCAGCTTATCAAGGTCTTCAGGATCACAAGAAACTTCCAGGCACATGTATTAGTGCTAAACTCTGCAGGAAATAGACCCTTCAGGAGCAGCATTGGACACCCCTTTTGAGACAGATGTTACTATTTACCAAATATCTTCAGCAGGGGTAGTCAGTCCTGCTCCCGGAAGGTCATCTTCCTGCAGAATTTAGTTCTTGCCCTCATTAAACACACCTAAATCAGCTAGTCAAGGTCTTCAGGATCATAAAACACTTCCAGACAGGTGTGATGGTGCTAAAGTCTGTAGGATATTGGCCCTCCTGGAGAGGAAGTGGACACCCCTTGTTGAGACAGAAGATATACAGCAGGGGTAGCCAATCCTTCTCATGGAGGGCCATCATCCAGCAGAGTTTAGCTCCAGTCTTACTTAACCACACCTGAACCAGCTAATCAAGGTCTTCAGGTTTGCAAAATCCTTCAGGCACATGTGTTGGAGCTACAGTCTTCAGGAAGTTGACCCTTCAGAAACATGATTGAACACCACTTGTTGAGTCAGATGTTCCTATTTGCCAAATATATACAGTTGGGGGAAGCCAACCTTGCACCCGAAGGGCCATCTTCTAGCACCGTTTAGATCCAGCCCTAATTAAACACACCTGAAACAGCCAATCAAGGTCCTCAGGATCACTAGAAACTTCCAGGCAGGTGTGTTAGGGCTAAACTCTGTAGGACATAGGCCCTCCAGGAGTGGAAGTGAACAACCCTGGTAAAGCCAAATCTGCTCCCGCAGGGCTATGGTCATACTTCAGTTCTACTTCAACCATAACCAACACACCTGAACCAACTAATGAAAGTATTCAGGATTACTTGAAAATTACAGCCAGATGTTTTGGACCAGGGCTGGAAACGAAGTCTGAAGTAAGGTAGCGCCCTAGGAGCAGGGTTATTTACGCTGATATACAGATTTCTTTGTCAAAAAGACCAGCTTAGGCTAGAATTGTGCTGAATTTATGTTAATTTGGGACAAGTCATGTTGGTGGACTAGCATAGCTATGAGCTTTTGCCAGCAAAACTTGTAACCATCGGGGCTGGGAAACCAGGTTCACAAGAAACGATGCTCCATCATGCTTGTTTGACTAGCCTCAATGTGACAATGAAGACTTGCTGGTTGATCTAGTCAAGATGCTGGTCTATTTAGTCAGGCCAGGGATGTCCAATCCTGCTTCTGGAGGGCCACTGTCCAGTACAGTTTAGTTCCAACCACAATTAAACGCACATGAACCGACTAATCAAGGTCTTACTAGGCATACTAGAAACTTCCAAACAGGTGTGTTGAACCAAGTTGGAGCTAAACTCTGCAGGACAGAGGACCTCCAGGACCGGGTTTGACACCCCTGAGTCAGGCTTGCATCAAGCTAAATGTTCAATATTGAACTCTGTGGTAGTACACAAAACATTTCACACAGTATGTGGTTATTTGCTTTTAGGATTGAGTACAGACTGTTCAAATGAAGGATTAAACCATTAGTCCTAAAGAGTTTCAGAACTTGAATGGGCTAGAATTGATTCACCTTTAAAGTAGAGATAGTTCAGGAGCATCACTGCCATGTTTGGGTCTACGCTCTTCAGCGGTTCCTTTATCAGACCTTTGGTGATCTTCTGAATGCGTTGGTTGGCCTTCACAAGGAAGGCTGGGTCGGCAAAGTCCACAGACTGCGGCTCTGCAAAGTAGTATGTCTTTGCATCACTGCGGAAAGCCCCCTGTATGCGTATGTTACGTTTCACGTACAGGTCATTAACGGAGCGTAAGTTGTAGCCGAAGTTCCGTCGGAAGAGCCTATGTGTGAGTTTACGGAACAGCTTGTGCACGGTCGAGTTATCGTAATGAGAACTGGCGTTGATGAATTCGCCAAATCCGAGAGTTTGGTAGAGTTGTTCCTGAGCGGTTGGGCCGACTCCCAGAGCCATCATGCCCATCGCGATGGAGATCCCAACAGGAGCAAGCAGAATATTGTCCGTCTGGTTAAGTCGGTTGCGCAGTTTCCGATAAAGCCGAAACCCGAAGCGAGCGTTGACCACGTTGATGCGCTGTATGCGAGTTCGCCCGTGGAAAAGCCGCAACAGGCGTGCTCGCCGTATTTTGGGGTCACTGGGCTCTCCAAAGAGGTCCAGGTCAGGAGCAGGGGTGGAGATCTCGTCTATATGGTCACCTTCGCTGTAGTCATCCTCCCCCTCTGCCAAGATCTTATCAAAGTCGATATAGTCTTCATCTTCTAACCCCTCCAGAGGAAGGTCGTTTGTGACTGTGTTCTCCCGATGAAAGTCCAGAGGAATGGAATCCATGTCTGTGTTGTCTCCATTTGGAGAAAGTCCACGGGCATCCACCAACTTTTCCTTCTCATTTGTGTCAAAGTGTGAACTGAGGTCTTTGACCCCAGCCAGAGAGGGGCTGCTCAGGAGAGAGGCTACAACTATAACTGTAACGAACCACATCCTATGAAACAAGCACAATTGGGAATACTGAACGATTGACATATATACTTAAATCATATAGACATTTCTGTGAATTATAGCACGCAATGCTCATACGCCATGTTCACATTTACATTTTATTAATTTAGCTTATGGTTTTATCCAACCCTTACAGAAAAAAACACATGATCTTCAAATGTGCAATCACATGCTAATATCATGTGAAATATGTGAAACGGGGTTTTGTAACATTTCCATGGTTTAAATGTGTGAAAACCATGTGATCACATGAACATGTGTGTACAATAAGTGATCACATGGTAATGTGACCACATGGGTTTCACACATTTACACCATGAAAATGTTCACATGTTCTGAATGTGTTTCACATATTTCACAAACCTCATATGATTTTTCCTGTAAGGGAAAGTAGTGCTAGTTTAATAATGCTGCATTAATATACTTTTATGGTATTAATTTATATTTATTATATTTCAATATTGTTAGTATTCATTTTAATTTCAATATTGTTTTTATATAAATAGTAGTTTTATTTATTTTCTATGTAGTTTATTTCAGTTTTAGTACATTGGGTACTTTAACTACTAACTATTTTTAGTAAGCTGTCAAGACAACATTTTTGATATTCATTTCATTTGAGTTAAAACATTTGTTATTTGAGTTTTATTTCTTTTTTTCAATATTTCTAGCTTTTGTTAACAATAACAACACTGATACAAAATAACTTACAAGTGAAGTAAATCCAAAGCAGTGACCACTATAGGCACTCAATATCCAGAATAGTGGTTGATCAATAATTTTTTTTCATTTCAATGATGGTTAAAGTTTTGCTTTTGGTTACTTGCTTAGCTTAATCTCAGAAATATCAGTTTGAGCTGCTTACCTGCTCTCTCCGTCTGGAATCTCTGTTTGTGTGCGTGTGGACGGTCCGTTTGTGGATTCGTTCTCCAGCTGGACTTTGAAGTGGCTCTTCACTGATCAAACAGCAGCGAGTTCAAACAGTGCTCACAGGCCTTCATCTGACTCATTTAACCCTTGAAATGTACTCAATGTGCTAATACTGGGTGCAAATTGATACAAATAAACTGTAAATGGACTCTCAGGACTTATATTACCATAGTTAAACTGCATAGCTTTTATCCTAATATCTCTGTATAAAATATGAGGAGATTGGCAATACCGTTTCACTGTATGCAGAGTGTTGCAATTGTTCTGAAAAAGGTTCTTAATGTGATTTATGACTGAAAAGAGTGTCAAATGTAGAGGCTAAATTGAGCTTTTTGCATATTTACCCTGCTAATTTTGTAAATGCAAGCTTATAGATTTTAGTTTTAGTCCTGGCTAAAAGTGCATGGACATGCAATCAATCATTTGAAGAAATGTCATGTAGGCATAATCTTGCTTTGGAAAAACTGACTCTTATATAGATTTAGATTTAGCAGACGCTTTTATCCAAAGGGACTTACAAATGAGGACAACAGAAGCAATCAATTGTAGTATTAAAACAACTAAAAACAGATCCAAATCTAAAACTTTATAAATACTACATATACATTTTTTTTAAATAAATGAAATTAAAAAAAATGCCAACAAAATTTCAAACCTGAACATTTAAGTGAAAAACAAAAAATAAAGCTAAGAACAATTCAAAATATTAAAGAACAAAAGGTATTCAACTACATATGTGTATGTACAACCATACACACATACACATTTATAAAATCAATATATGTGTGTGTGTATATATATATATATTTATATGGATTTCATTTCCATTTAATTTGTTGAAGTATTAAAATAACTCAAATTAAATAAAACTAGAACTTAATAAAAGACCTATGAAGACATAAATTCAGACATAATTTAACTAAAATTAAAATAGATAACAAATATAAATCAAATGACAGTAGTTTATCAGTAATCCTAAAAATAACTCTGAGCCAAACACACGTTAAAAAATTCACAACTTACTTACACATAGTAAGAAATGTTTGTGAAACAAGCCGTAGGAAAGAGGAGAAATAAAAAGGTATTCTTATATCCTTTGCGGTGTCCTGCCCGGTAGAGTCGTACGGTAGAGTCGATGGTCTTTACACTCTTCAGTCTTCACACGAGGAGGCCTTCACGCGACCGCTGCCGCGGTAAACTACGCTTTTATACCCATCTAACAGAATACCAATTGAATTCAGCTGGACACACTTTCCTTATTTTTTCCACAACAAAAGGCCAAGCAAGCGCAGACACTGACTAGATACACGATACAGAACGAGACCAAACGCAATATCAGCACGTCTCCACACAGTAAACATGTATAATATATGCATTCTTAGAGGACAAGTATATGTATTTAATGATTTGGACTCCATTTATGCTTTTTTGTGCAATGCAATGAATTGCAAGCAGATAATGTGGAATATTAATGTTGACTATAAACAAATCCCTGATGTGATAAGAATATTGATACAGTGATCAATAGAGTAGCCATTATTAAAGTTATACATTTATGAAAAAATATATTATTTTAATACACATAATGTTTCATTATTATATTTTTTATGGTTGGCTATAATAACAAATGGGTAATAAATGGAATAAAAAAAAAAGAAATGTACAAACAGTTGCAGCTTTTTTGTTGGGTATAATCCTTTAAAAGAACAGCCAACATTTTGATTGTTTAAAGTGAAATTAATGTGTGTTGTGTTTGATTGTATGCAGTTGACCCGCCGATTGCCCCCCATTAAAGAGGCCAAACCTCGCCTTCAGAAGCTGTTTCGAGATTTCTGGCTCTATTCTGTGGTCATGGGGTTTGCTGTGGAAGGCTCTGGTAAGAAATCAACATCGTTAGCATTACTGTGCATTCACCACATGCACAGTCTTGTGAACTCTTGTGTTCTTTCTGAGATTATTTCTACAGGATTGTGTCCGTGTGTGTTTTAGGTCTGTGGCCTGAGGAATGGTATGAGGGAGTGTGTGAAATCGCCACTAAATCTCCGCTGCTCACGTTCCCCAGCGGAGAACCACTGCGCTCAGAACTCCAGTACAACTCTGCTCTGAAGAACGACACGGTTACTCCGGTATCCCAGCGATCTCTCACTGTCTGTGTTGATTTACACCTGCCAGGTGTTAGAGGGACAGTTCACCCAAAAATGGAAATTCTGTCATCATTGCTCAACCTCAATTTATTTCAGACCTGTATGAATTAGTTTCTTCTGCTGAGCACAAAAGAAGATATTTTGTAGAATGTTGGCAACCAAACCGTTGATGGTAGCCATTGACTTCCATAGTATTTGTTTTTTTCACACTATGGAAGTCAGTGGCTACCGTCAACTGTTTGGTTGCCAACATTCTTCCGTATATCTTCTTATGTGCGGAAAAGAAGAAACTCCGAAACAACTTGAGATTGAGTGAATGATGCCAGAATAATTTTTTGTGATTTTACATTTACATTTATGCATTTAGCAGACGCTTTTATCCAAAGCGACTTACAGTGCATTCAGGCTATACATTTTTTGTCAGTATGTGTGTTCCCTGGGAATCGAACCCACAACCTTTGAGCTGCTAACGCAATGCTCTACCACTGAGCCACAGGAACATCTATAATAATGTTATCTCTAACACTAAGTGTTAAAGTTGCATGTGAAAGTGCAGTGTTTGTGCGTCACAAATCAGATGTGCTGCTGTTTTAGGTTTTCTAACAAACCTGACATTATTTATTTATATATATATATATATATATAATTAATATGTTTGGCTCTTTGACAAATTGCTTTTGTTCCTCTTTTGGGATTAATGCATAAACGTTAAAGTACATTTAATAGATGCATAATTTTCACTTGCTAGATGATAAAAATTAAATTTTAGCTGACTGTCTATTTTT
>CM049810.1:24531551-24560250 GCA_027422405.1 Ptychobarbus kaznakovi
TTTGAAAGAAAGACATAAATATTAGTATTTACATTTTACTGTTGTTCTGTAAAATAATTTAATATTTTTTATTATATATTTTTAGCTTTTCAGTTTTTTTTATAACAGTAGTATTATTGCTATAATAAAATATTTATTTACTAAATTTTTGTAATTTCTCAACAAAAACAAAAATAGTAGTAGTAATATTACTATCATACTATATTACAGTAAATAATATAATTTTAATTAATGTTGTAGTATTTTTATTACAGTAATACTATTGCTATAGTAACATATTTATTTAAAGTTTATTCCTTTTTTATAATTCAACGAAGCAACAATAATAAAAATAGTTTTTTATGTCTTTTTTGGTCATTTAACCGCAATAATAATAATAATACTGAATACTTATTTTAGTATTTTAATTACACGGTAGTAGTATTGCTATAGTAAAATGTATTTATTTAATTTAACAAATTACATTAATTGTAGTTGCTGTTGTAAAAACAACAACAATAGCAACTAATAATAATAATAATAATTATCATTATTAGCAGTAGTTGTAGTAGCAAATTTATTTATATAGCACATTATATACAATGGTAATACAAATTGCTTTACATAGTAGAAATTAAAATAGTTATAAAATAATCGCAACAATAAAAGAAAAGATTAGTTGAGATTAAAATGGCAGTTACGAATAAAAAAATAGGATACATTAAATTCAGTGCAATCTATTATCATTATTATTATTGTTGTTGTATAGTCACATACAATTGGACTAAAAGCTGAAGTCTCTGTCGGTCTCTAGGTTTCCTCATCTTCTGTG
The DNA here is from genome assembly GCA_027422405.1 of Ptychobarbus kaznakovi. Taxonomy (NCBI): domain Eukaryota; kingdom Metazoa; phylum Chordata; class Actinopteri; order Cypriniformes; family Cyprinidae; genus Ptychobarbus; species Ptychobarbus kaznakovi. The sequence continues at coordinate 24,532,363 of CM049810.1, forward strand.
GAGTGGAAGGGTTTTGAAGACCATGTTGGACATCCTGCAGACTCTGTCTCTGTCTCTGAGCGCTGTCAGTTCAACAGACACGTGCATGATTTATATTACTAGTATTTACACACTCACACGTCAGTCACTAAACCCAGCCTCCTGTTACACAGGACATCCACAAAGACCAGCCGTACTACGACATTCCCGACACCCCGTACAGAATAACTGTCCCGGACACGCATGAGGCGCGAGAGGTGAGGCGGACGCAGCTTCTGAGCCGTGGATATGAGCGCAGTCGGAGTCCAGTGATTTCTAATGCTTTGTGTTTGTTTGTCCAGAGCATCGTGAAGGACTTTGCCGCCCGCTGTGGAGAGATCTTGAAGGAGGCCATGAAATGGGCCGCTTCAGTTACCAAATCTCATCTCCAGGTCGGTATAAGTCGCATACTGTGCACTAAACGTGTGTGCTTTGAGTCTGAGGTGTGGTTTATATGGTCATGCACTCATGCAGGGAACCTGGATTCGAGTCTGAATCCAGTCATTCACTGATCCATCTTTTTCAGTCTCAACTCTGCTTGGGAAAAAAGCTAACTTTAATGAAAAACATATGTTATAATTAATCTTATTTGTATTAATAATAAACTTCACTGGTAAAGCATATTCAGCAACCTCTTTGTCATGTGCTGTTTGCATGTTGGTAAATTAATCAGAATTAAAAAAAAAAATCATATGTTTGGTTACAAACTGCTGTTGCAGCTTCAGCTACACATTTCTAGTTTTTATTTGTTTATTTTTATTTTACAACTGGAAAAAAAATCTGATCTTCCATAGCAGATGGATTTGTGGGTAATACTAGCCTCAAAAATGAAGCACAGATGCTTAATGATTGGATGTGAATCGGATGCAGTGTTAGTTTGAGTCATCCTGGAAATCAGTCAGCTGTTGTAATATTACAGTGTTTTTTGAGTGCCGTGTAAATAGTAAGGTTTATGAATATGTTAATCATGTTCAAAAGTTTGGGTCTGTAAGATTTTTGATGTTTTAAAAAGGAAGTCTCTTCTGTTCAAGGCTGCATTTATTTTCTCAAAAGTACAGTAAAAAATGTGACATTATTATAATTTAAAATAGCTGTTTTCTGTGTGAATATATAGTAAAATATAATTTATTTCTGTGATCAAATCTGTATTTTCAGCATCATTACTCCAGTGTCACATGATCTTCAGAAATCATAATAATATACTGATTTACTGCTCAAGAAACATTTCTGATTATTATCAACGTGCTGCACAATATTTTTTTGGAAACTGATTCTTTTTTTCAGGATTCTTTGATGAATAGAAAGTTCAGAAGAACAATTTTTCTTTGAAATATAAATCTTTTGTAACATGATAAATGTGACCCTGGAGCACAAAAGCAGTCTTAAGCAGCACAGGTATATTTGTAGCAATAACCAAAAATACATTGTACGGGTCAAAATTATCCTTTATGCCAAAAATCATTAGGATATTAAGTAAAGATCATGTTCCATGAATATATTTAGTAAATTTCCTACTGTAAATATATCAAAACTTAATTTATGATCAGTAATATGCATTGCTAAGAACTTCATTTGAACAATTTTAAAGGTGATTTTATCAATAATTAGATTTTTTTGTACCCTCAGATTCCAGATTTTCAAATAGTTGTATATCAGCCAAATATTGTCCTATCATAACAAACCATACATCAATGGAAAGCTTATTTATTCAGATTTCAGATTATGTATACATCTAAATTTCATAAAAATCTACCCTTATGACTGGTTTTGTGGTCCAGGGTCACATATGTCTTTTACTCTCACTTTTGATCAATTTAATGCATCCCTTAATAAATATAAGTATTTAAAAAGACACTTTTTGTGTGTGTCTCAGGAGTATCTGAACAAGCATCAGATCTGGCTGTCGGGTTTGTCTCAGCACACGGGTTTGGCGATGGCTACCGAGAGCATTCTCAGCTTCGCGGGATACAACCGTCAGAGCACAACTCTGGGGGTGAGAAACACAGAGTCCCTGTTACAGACACACGTCCTGATGCTAACCAGTGCTGTGTCTTACGGTAGATGGCTTCTGAGAGGGTAACTGAGGTTTTTGGCCAGATTAAGGTAAGACGGTAGCGAGTCTTTAGCGGATCTGAATACAATCATCAATTGTTTTGTAAGAAGTCTTTAGTAAAGCTACTGATTTATTCCACATGTCCCAATCAAATCCACTAAATTCACTACAACCTCTTGAACTGCTTTAAGATTCACAGAACATCTGAATATGTGCATCATGTGAACACACATTGTTTATATTAATGCATTTATGCATTTATTTATACATGCAGTTGTTTATGCATTGTGGCATTATTTTTGACATTAAGCATACACCATTATAAATGTATTAATACTTTTAATATTAATATATTTTATTATTAATATCTATTTTGATATTAATATATTTTTATAATATGCATTTATTTGTACATGCATTTATGCACTTATATATACATTTAGTTATTTTTGACAATTAAGCAGACTTTTATACAAATCTTAATGTCAAAAGATTTAAATTAATTTACATTTATTTATTGCATTTATTTATGTACTGACATAATTTTTTGAGAATTAAGCATAATTGCACAAATCAAAATGTAAAAAGTCTCATTCTTATTTTTTTAAGTATATTTTTTTAATAGTAATATGCATGTATTTATGCATGCAATTATTATGAATTTAAATTGTTATTTATTTATTTACTGCACTTCACTGGTCTTTAAGGTCATTAACAGAATGAATTGCTGTAAAGCTGCTTGGAAACTGTGTATTGTGTATTTGTTACACAAATTATGCTTTTCACAAAGACAGCTTAAAACTAACCAGATATTTCAGACGTGATCCCAGCTAACACACTCACTGCATTTCAGCTGTGTGATATTGATTATTCCTGCAATCATGCTTTATGAATATTCATTAGCACTTCTATGTTCATATGAATTTAGCACTTGTTTGTCTTTTTATTTTTTGGTCCTTTCAAACATGTTTTTTGCATGCTTTGCACTATTTTGCATAGTGTCATGTGTATAGTAAATGTGCACTGGGCATTATTTTGTCATTCACTTTATTTGTGCCGTTACATCATTGCATCTCTGCTAACCGCTGGCTGCTAACTCATCTGTGTGCATGCTGTGATTGGCTGGCGGTGGGTTGGTGGGTGTGGCCTGTCGTGTGCCCCTCCCCTTCGCCACAGGCAGCTTTTCCTCAGGTTGGTTCTGTTACTGTTGTCCTCGCTTCTTTCATTGGCTCCGTCTGTAACTCATTTGTCATTTATAAACCAGTATGCATTTACAGTACAGTATATGTAGTTATCATAGCAGTAGAGCGGCCAGCTCCTGCTGATGCTCATAAGAGTTTGTCTTTATAGATGAATGGATGTATTGTAATCAGTAATGTTTGCAGGAGGATGTTTTAACTGGTCAGTTTCCATCATTCCCAGGTTACCCAGCTGACGGAGCGGCCCACCTGCGTGAAGAAGGACTACTCCAACTTCATGGCGTCGCTCAACCTGCGAAATCGCTATACTGGAGAGGTAAACGCTTCAGTGGGGTGTTTATGAGTGAATCTCACCAATCATAACAAGAGCATATTTCATATGACTCATATTTCACCAAACATTAAAAGAAAGAAATAAGAAAATATACAGTGATGGGAAAAAAAATATCTGATCCCCTGCTGATTTTGTACGTTTGCCCACTGACAAAGAAATGATCCGTCTATAATTTTAATGGTAGGTTTATTTGAACAGTGAGAGACAGAATAACAACAAAAAATACAGAAAAAACATTTAAAAAAGTTATAAATTGATTTGCATTTTAATGAGTGAAATAAGTATTTGATCCCCTATCAATCAGCAAGATTTCTGGCTCCCAGGTGTCTTTTATACAGGTAACGAGCTGAGATTGAGCTTGTAGACCTAAGATTGTAGACCTACACAAGGCTGGAATGGGCTACAAGACCATCGTCAAGCAGCTTGGTGAGAAGTGACAACAGTTAGTGTGATTATTCACAAATGGAAGAAACACAAAATAACGGTCAATCTCCCTCGGTCTGGGGCTCCATGCAAGATCTCACCTCGTCGAGTCTCAATGATCATGATAATGGTGAGGAATCAGCTCAGAACTACACGGGAGGACCTTGTCAATGATCTCAAGGCAGCTGGGACCATAGTCACCAAGAACACAATTCGTATTACACTACGCCGTGAAGGACTGAACTCCAGCAGCGCCCACAAGGTCCCCCTGCTCAAGAAAGCACATGTACAGCCCGTCTGAAGTTTGCCAATGATTCAGAGGAGAAGTGGGTGAAAGTGTTGTGGTCAGATGAGACCAAGATCCAGCTCTTTGGCATCAACTCAACTCTCCGTGTTTGGAGGAGGAGGAATGCTGTCTATGACCCCAAGAACACCATCCCACCGTCAAACATGGAGGTGGAAACATTATGCTTTGGGGGTGTTTTTCTGCTAAGGGGACAGAACAACTGCACCGCATCAAAGGGACGATGGACGGGACATGTACCGCCAGGATCAGGGCATTAAACCAGTCAGGGCATTGAAAATGGGTCTTGGATGGGTATTCCAGCATGACAATGACCCAAAACACACGGCCAAGGCAACAAAGGAGTGGCTCAAGAAGAAGTACATTAAGGTCCTGGAGTGGCCTAGCCAGTCTACAGACTTTAATCCCATAGAAAATCTGTGGAGAGAGCTGAAGGTTCGAGTTGCCAAACTTCAGTCTCCAAACCTTAATGACTTGGAGAGGATCTGCAAAGAGTTGTGGGACAAAATCCCTCCTGAGATGTGTGCAAACCTGGTGGCCAACTACAAGAAACATCTGACCTCTGTGATCGCCAACAAGGATTTTGCCACCAAGTACTGAGTCATGTTTTGCGAAGGGGTCAAATACTTATTTCACTTATTGAAATGCAAATCAATTTATAACTTAGTTGAAATGCGTTTTTCTGGATGTTTTGTTGTTGTTCTGTCTCTCACTGTTCAAATAAACCTATCATTAAAATTATAGACTGATCATTTCTTTATCAGTGGGCAATAGGGTTGAAAGAAAAAATCGATTTTTATTCCATTATTTAATTTTCCCCTAAGAGGTGGTGGGGAGAAGTTAGCGGTTTGTAATTCCAACAGGTGAAATGTATGTGTGTTGGACTTGGAGCAGCAGCGCGCATACGATCAGCGTATGACATCAGAGTAACCGCGAGAGCGATTCGAAAGCATGTGGAGCCATCTTGGTGCTTTGATGTCATACAACGATCGTTCTGCGTGCGCAGTGCCGCTGCATTAGATGACGTCATAAACGCTTCTAAGCCAGCGTGAGAAAGGTAGAGGATCAAACCTCTTCCAGAAATCTTTATGCACCGTTGAATCCCAGCTGCCGGGAAAACATGACTAAAACGGCATGCAAAGTTACATAGCACTTTATTTTATTTCAGAAAGTGTTTTTTTTCTGCTCATTTTGTTGGACATGTGACTATTACATTCATGTGCGAGTTCAGGGGTTTGGTACTTTAAAGTTTCAAGGTACTTTAAATATACAGTGTGTATGTGTATGCTCCTGAAATAAAAGTTTAGAAAGATGCAATGCATTGTTGTTGTTAATATGGCTCATCATATACAGTCTATTTTAAGGGTATGATCAAAAATCACAATAAATTGTAATATCGAATCGCAGTAGTGACTGCTAAGATTATACATTTTTTTTATTGTGACAGTCTGTATATTAAGTGAATATTCAACTTTTTCCCATGGTCTAGAGTCAAAAACAACAACAAAAAATATCAACACATCGCAATACTTTTAGAATCGTAATTCTTAAAACAAATTGCAATACATATCGTATCGGCACCCAAGTATCGTGATAGTATCGAATCGGGAGGTAGGTGTATCGTCCCATCCCTAGTGGGTAAACACAAAATCAGCAGGGGGGCAAATACGTTTTTGTAATTTTCCATAAAGAAAAGAAAGTCTTGTTTTTATGATAAAGAAAATGTATGTGTTTTTAAATTCATTGATTTGTGAATTTTTATTCTTGTGCACTTTTATTTGTGTTTTATGCACCATTGTACTAATGCATTTATTTATACGTGTACTTGGATATTTATGCAGTTTGTGCATTCGCTGCATTTTATCCATAGATTTATTCATGCACTTATTTATATATATTTCTAATGTTCTACAATTATGCGTTTACTAATGTATTTATGCATTTTTTTTTAAATTGTTTATGGACTTATTTATGCATGTATTTATACTAGTGCTGTGATTAATCACGATTAATCACATCCAAAATAAAAGTTATTGTATACATAGTATATGTGTGTGTACTGTGTATATTTATTATGTATATATAAATACACACATGCATGCATATATTTAAGAAAAAAATTACGTTTATATATAATGTAAATAATATGAATATAAATATATACATGTAAATATTTTTAAAATATGATGTATTAAGGTTTCTGGGATGCTGCAGTTTGCTGAAGTGACACACAGCGATTCAAACCTCAGCAAACTGATGGTTTCTCAAATGAGTGACGCTCTGGACGCCAAAGACTCGGACGCATTTATGCAGAACATGTTCAAGATGACCGCGCTGCTCATCAGCACTAAAGGTAGCGTCCAGTCGATCATATGGACCGTTTTGAATGCAGGTCATGTTTGAGTGACACACACACGTCTCTGTCTCAGAATGGGATCTTCAGCTGCTGCATCACCTCTGCTGGTCTCCTCTGAAGATGTTCACGGAGCAGGGCATGGAGACGGCCATCGCCTGCTGGGAGTGGCTGCTCGCTGCCCGTAATGGAGTTGAAGTCCAGGTAAGACTCTGAACGCAGGGTTGTAACAGCATCACGTGCTGTGAGGTCGCAGCGCTCATTGCATGTGTGTGTAGTTCATGCGTGAGATGGCGGGCGCCTGGCAGATGACCGTCGAGCTGAAGATGGGCTTGTTCTCGGAGACGGAGTCAGAGGCCGATCCTTTAGCTGCTTCAGAAGAGAGTCAGCCGCTGCCCCGTCCACCCAACGCCACGCCGCATTCGCTCTGGATTGAGGTCTGTATCGCACACTGCCATAATACACTTTTATAAAAAGTTTGTCAAACGATGTGATTAATCGTTTGACAGCACTAGTACATACTGTGTAAACCGTGTCAAGTCAATGTTATTTATATATAGTTGTCATAAGTTTACATACATCTTGCAGAATCTGCATAAACCTTTTTAAAAATAAGAGGGAACATAAAAATTGCCCAAGAATGCAACACACTACGTCAAAGTAGTAGTTAATGACCCTCAGGCCATCCAAGATGTTTTTCTTCATCAGGTTTGTAGAAATGTAGCATTGCATCAGTGTCTCAGCAATGGATGCTCTGCAGTGAATGGGTGCCGTCAGAATGAGAGTAAAAACATCACCAGTAATCCACACCACTGCAGTCAATTAATTAACGTCTTTTGATGAGAAAAGCTGCGTGTTTGTAAGAAACAAATCCATCATTAAGATGTTTTTAACTTCAAACTGTTGCTTCCTGCTAAAATGTCCATAATCCATAACGCTTCCTCCATCTCCTGTTGTCTCTCACATCAAAATCCACACATATATTTGTTTAGAGCGGTTTCGTCTTGGAAATGGTGCTTGATCTGTGCAGATTTCTCTACTGATGTAAACATTTTCGTTTTGGACATTTTTGGTTGAACTATTCCTTTAAGAGCCAGGGGTCACAAACTTTTGAACAGTATGATTGGTGTAAATTGTTTCTATTTTGTCGTCTGGGAAACATGTATCTTATAAAGCTTACAAAGGGCAGTACTAAATGAAAAAAATGAGATCTTTAAACAAAAGAACAATTTACACAAGTCATCCCGTTCAAAAGTTTTCACCCCCTTGCTCTTAATGCATCATGTTTCTTTTTACATAATCAGTGAATGTTTTCACCCTTTATAATAGTTTTGAGTTCCTCAGCTGTTCTCAGTTTGAAAATATGGATCTCAAAATCATATTCACTGTTAGAAAGATGCAGAATATGCTGGAAACCAAACAATGTGCATGACCTGGAGGATTTTCTTTTTCAGAAACTCTTTCTCAGATTCCTCATATGAGTGATTGTTAAAGTACTGTGTGTGTGTGTGTTTAGTTTCTACTGCAGAGATTTGAAATCGCCAAGTACTGCAGTGCGGATCAGGTGGAGATCTTCACCAGCGTCCTGCAGAGGGCGCTATCTCTGAGCGTCGGGGGACCCAAGAGCTGCCTAAACCGCCACGTAGCTGCTATAGGACCCCGCTTCAGGTGATGCTTCAGACACTGAACACTGTGGAGACAAACATATCATTGAAACTCATTAAAACAGCAATATTTAATCCACCGTGCCATTTAAGTGCGATATCATGCATTCTTTGTTAATAGGCTTTCAATCTGTTGGCAAAGCTTCAAAACCTTTACTGTTTTTTTTATATATATTTCCCACCTGATAGCACCATTTTCTCATGTTGTGCTTATGGAGCAAATTCTCACTTTTTTTTTTTTGCTTCTACTGAAAAAAAAGGCAAATTAATTTGAAGTTATGTAATTATAATTGTGTGGGTGTATTGTTATGGGTATCAGAGTGTGCACTGAAAAAATTGTGTTTGTTTAAATCTGACACTGCACAAAAAATAATGCATCGAAATTGGTGTTGTTGCTGATCATTGACATCTGCAGTAATACAAAAAATGCTTGGCGTTTAGTATGTGGAAATAATTCTGTATGGCATTATGTAATCAAACTGGCATTTAAATAGTTAAAAAATCTGAAAGCGAATGATTTTTTTAAGTTATGATCATGGCTGATGTTGCTAATAAAAATCTTTTATTTTTATTTATTTTTTGACATGGACATTTTTGTAATCTAATGACCTCGTGTAACTTTTAGAAATAGACACACAAGGGTTAATAAAATGCAGAAGTGTTATGTGTGGGGAATCTGACAAAACAGGTTAAGAACAGTTTATCAATTTATTTATTTTATGCATTATAAAATGTGACCCAAGGACCACAAAAACAGTCATAAGGGTGTATACATACATTATATGAACAGCTTTCTATTGATGTATGGTTTGTTAGGATCAGACAATATTCGGCTGAGAAAGAACTGTTAGAAAATCTGGAATCTGAGGGTGCAAATAAATCTAAATATTGAGAAAATCACCTTTAAAGTTGTCCAGATGAAGTCCTTAGCAATGCATATTACTAATAAAAAAATAAGTTTTGTTATATTTACGATAGGAAATTTACAAAATATCTTAATGGAACATGATCTTTGATTAATATACTAATGATTTTTGGCTTTAAAGAGAGAGGGATAATTTTGACCCATACAATGTGTTGTTGTCTATTGCTACAAATATACCTGTGCTGCTTATGACTGCTTTGTGCTCCAGGGTCACAAATCAAGACTTTACATCAGTTTTCTTAGCATGAAAAATAAAACAAACAGCAATGTATGTGTAATTGGTTGATGCAGCTTGAGCAGATCTAAATGTAATGCTGCAATCAACACTTTTTGTTCATTTTCACCTCTTACTTTATTGAGTTTGAGGTGCATTTTTGTTCATTTTAGTGTAATTTTTTTCTACAAGCTGTTTATTTACGACCCTGTCATATAGTGAAATAATATTGATAATTGTCAATACAAGCATAATTTATATTACTACAAAAATTAATATATTTAGCACAAATTTCAGAATTATAATAGTAGTATTAATCAATATTTAGTATTTGGTGTTGTGTATATAGTGTACTAGTGTTATGTGTGTTGTTTTAGGCTGCTGACTCTCGGTCTCACTCTTCTTCATTCTGATGTGGTCACTAACGCCACGATCCGTAACGTCCTGAGAGAGAAGATCTACTCTACCGCCTTCGATTACTTCAGGTGTGAACATCAGCACAATACAGGAGGCATATTTAGTTTCTCATGCAGCTATCTGACTGCAGTGTGTGTCTGGGTGTGGGTGTCTGGGTGTCGGTGTCTGGGTGTGTCTGTCTGTCTGTCTGTCTGTCTGTCTGTCTGTCTGTCTGTCTGTCTGTCTGTCTGTCTGTCTGTCTGTCTGTCTGTCTGTCTGTCTGTCTGTCTGTCTGTCTGTGTGTGTGTGTCAGTGTGGCTCCACGGTTCCCCACGCAGCCGGAGAAACGCCTGCGTGAAGACATCAGCATCACGATCAAGTTCTACGCGTGTCTGCTGTCGGATAAGAAATATCTCACCGCCACTCAGCTCGTCCCACCAGGTGAACAAACCTCTGTGATCTTCAGCTCAAATCCACTTTAGTGTCATGTTAATGCTGTATTCATTTAGTTTGTGAGATGAAGCCGCTTCAGCAGTGTCCTCCCTAATTCTTATACATTTTAGTTTAATTTGGGCTCAAGCATCAAGGACTGCAATGGAAATACGTTTTTAGCTTGTTATCTTTGACGAATGACTACTTTAGTATTTCACTACTCTGTCAAATCCAAATCAAATTAATTGATAAGCTACTTAGAATGATTTTTACAAACTATTTTGTCACATGACAGGACCATCTAAAATTAAGCAATTAAAATCCTGAAACGGAGGGAAATTACAGGACCAAAAATTAACACAATCTCTTATGCATTCATATGGATTTGAACCTAAAATATTGTTTTTGAAAGAATGGGATAATCAGCAAGTTATTTGTTCACTACCGATAATTTTTTCTAAAGTCATTATGATTGACAAAGCTACTTTTTTTTTTTTTTTTTTTTTACATTATTAATATTTTGAAAATGAGATAGTATATAAATAAATAATACATTTATTTTAATAAATTATTTAGTAAATAAATTGATTATTATTAAATAATTGTTAAATTAATTATTAATTCATGTTACAATTTAAGTTATTATAAATTAAAACAAATACATTTTTAAAATTCATAGTATTGATATATTACAATAACTACGTAAATGCTTGTAAATAGAACCAAATATTGTGTAGTTGTATACAGTTGAGAAGAGATGATGCCAAACCCTGAGACAACATGCATAACTACCAAATTTTGCTATATGTTAGATCACAGCATATAATCATTGCTGTTAATAGTGTTCACCGTCTGTGTGATTACATGACAATTAACTAACTGCATGATTTTACCGTACATTTCTGCCGTATGGACATCAACTCGACATCACCGCCGATAAGCTATTACTAAATATAATGTAGAAACTTTAATTTTCTGTAAAGCTGCTTTGCATCGTGAAAGTGCAATACAAATAAACTTGAATTGAATAGTTCAAAATGTCATGTTTAATGCAATGTGTTACTTGCTGTTTATTTGAAACCGTTTACACTCAGAAATCGCGACAAAAATTCACAAATCATTACAAAGTAAACATTTATTTAAGTGTATGTTACCTCAACAACTCTGACAGTTCCTCCCGGTTCTGCATGAACAGCGTTTGATTTACTGGTTCTTGTGTTGTATGTATACGATGACGATGATGCTGATGGTGCTGATGTTGTGTCAGATCCTCAGGACGTGTCGGTGAACAGTCTGTCGGTGATGGCGGGGACGGACTCCAGGAGCAGTCTGGACGTGGCTATGGGCTCCAGACAGCCGGCCACACAGGGCTGGATCAACACATACCCGCTGTCCAGCGGCGTCTCCACGCTCTCCAAGAAGTCAGGTCCTCACACAGCATTTATTTCTCCATTTATGTCATGTTTAGGACTTTGGGATTTCTGTTTGTAAGTGCAAAGGGGACAGGAGAATATTTAATACTCACTGTTATTATGACATCTTTCCTTCTCTTTGTCTTCATACTAAAATAAATAAAATATGCTGGCAGTCAAACATTTAAACACATTCTGTATTGGGATTATTTCCCATGTGTTAGATTAACAGTGATAAACTCAGTAACGCAAATGGAAATCAGGGAATGATTCAAACATGTGACATGCATCAAAACATTTATTTCTATAGCACTTTATACAGTAACAATAATACATATAATAATAAAATCTTTTATTTTTATAGTGCTTTCCAAGGACGCTTTACAAAATAATACAAGCAATTGGCAAACAAAATACACTAGACAATCAGAGGAGACATTCCCACAAACAAGTGTGGACGACAAAGAACTACAGATAATTAACAACAAGAGGTCACAAACAAGTGTGGACAACAAAGAACTACAGATAATTAACAACAAGAGGTCACAAACAAGTGTGGACGACAAAGAACTACAGATAATTAACAACAAGAGGTCACAAACAAGTGTGGACGACAAAGAACTACAGATAATTAACAACAAGAGGTCACAAACAAGTGTGGACAACAAAGAACTACAGATAATTAACAACAAGAGGTCACAAACAAGTGTGGACGACAAAGAACTACAGATAATTAACAACAAGAGGTCACAAACAAGTGTGGACGACAAAGAACTACAGATAATTAACAACAAGAGGTCATGCAATCATATGATGAACACCAATTATGTCAAGAAGGTGGTCATGTGTCATACAGACAGAAGTTGAGAAGCAGAGAGGTAAATGAGTTATTTAGAGAACGAAGTGAATAGATGAGTTTTAAGTTGAGACTTAAAGGTCTGAAGAGAGGAGGCTGCACGAATATTATGGGGCATAGTTTAGGGCCTATAATACAGAAAGTCCTACCACCCGCCGTAGAGAGTTTATACTTGGGCACAACAAGCAAGTTATCCTTGCTATATCTGAGAGTCCGTGCAGGAACATATGGTTGCACTTACTCGGCTAGGTATTGAGGTGCGAGGCTGTGATGGGCCTTGTAAACCGAAACTAAGAGTTTGAACTGAATACTTTGGCCACCGGAAGCCAGTGAAGTTGAAGGATGGGAGTGATATGTGCAGATTTTATTTTAAATGTAAGGGCTCGAACAGTAGAGTTTTGTACCATTTGGAGACGATTAATAACTTTGGCAGGTAAGCCGCTATATAAGGAGCTACAGTAATCAATCTGGAGGTTATAAAAGCATGGATAATAGTTTCAGCATCTCCAAAATTAAGTGAGGGACGTATACGCACAATATTCCGCAATTGGTAAAAGCATGATTTAACAATCTGACCAATATGTGAATCAAAGCATAACGCAGAGTCAAACAACCCATCGATATCTATGAAGATGTCATGCAGGGAGGAGCTCTGTGATTTAGGGCCAACAAGCAGGATTTCAGTCTGCGTTTAGTTTTAAAAAGTTATCTGACATCCAGGTTTTAAGTTCTTGAAGACAGGAAACAATAGAAAGGGGTGGACAAACTGAATTGGGTTTAACCGTAAAATATATTTGAATATCATCAGCGTAGCTATGAAAATTGACCCAGTGGCAGCGCGTAAATGAGAAATAAGAGTGGACCAAGTACAGAACCTTGGGGTACACCACGGGAAATAGTGACAGTGTGAGATCTTTTCGTATCTATTCTAACGAATTGCTGTCGATCCGATAGATATGAAGTTAGCCCCTGAAGAGCAGCACCAGTGATACCTATAGCAGACAAATTGTTTCATTGCTTTACAGGAATAAACAGGAAAATATGTGTTAATGTTGTAAAATTCATCAGTTATGAAATGTTTATTGATTTATTAAACATGTAATTAAATTATATAATATTTAAAATATTTTATTATCTTAATAATTAAATAATTAATTGATTAAATGATCTTTAATTATTAAAATTGATACATTTTATTGTAAAGTAATACATTAAATTAACAATTAAATATTAATTAAATGAATAGTGTTAATATATAAGATGAATATGTTCTGTAATCACAAAATTAATCATAGTTCTGAATTTCAGTTTTTTTTAGCATTTTCATTTTCATTCCTTTTGCAATTACATTATTTTAATATATAAATAATAATGGTAACGCTTTAGATTAGATGTAAGAGTTTCCCCTCTATAAACTCAAAAATATTTATAAAAAATATGGTAATGCAGAATAAGGCATTAATGTGTGCATTATAATAATTACTAATAAAAAGCTAATATGTTAGTAATATGCATGCTAATAAGCAACTAGTTAATAGTGTAGTGTTCCCTAATCTGAAGTTTTAGCATAATATTTTATTGATTTTAAATCATCCTGCAGCTATCATTTTAGGTCTGCTTTAGGATTTTAGGATCATGAGAACAAACACGTGTCCAAACGTTTCACTGCATTGTTTGTTTTTTTGCTGACGATTCGCTCACAATTATAACAGCAGGATTTTCTTCATAATTTGACCTTCTCTTATATTAAATCTCCTGTAGGTCTGTCAAAGAAGACGAACAGAGGAACTCAGCTGCATAAATACTTCATGAAGCGCAGAACGCTGTTGCTGGCCCTGCTGGTGAGATTGCAGTTCTCAGTTTTCATATTAATAAAACGTTAGTAAGATGAATATGTGGCTTAGTGTGAGTATGTGTTGTTAGGCCGGTGAGGTGGAGCGTCTGACCATCTGGTACAATCCTCTGGGCAGCCAGGAGCTGCAGATCTCTGCGGAGCAGTCTGTGGAGACCAGCATCACCAACTGGAGGTCAAAGTACATCAGCCTGACCGAGAAACAGTGGAAGGACAACGTCAATCTAGCGTGGAGCATCTCGCCGTACCTCGCCCTGCAGCTGCCGGCCAGGTGAGGGACTCCGTGTGAGACCTTTACATTGTATTCTATGACTTATATTGCATTCAAGGTACTCTATTGTTCCAAAGATGTAGTTTTTTTTAAAGAAATTAATACTTGAAATGTATCAAAAGTGACCGTAAAGACACTTAAAATGTTGCAAAATATTTGCATTTCAAATAAATGCTGTTTTTTTTTATTAACCTTCTATTTATCAAAGAATCCTAAACAATTAAATGCATTAAAAATATTGTGCAGCACAACTGTTTTCAACATTGATAATAATCAGAGATGTTTCTTGATCAGCATATTATAATGATTTCTGAAGATCATGTGACTCTAAAGACTGGAGTAATGATGCTGAAAATTCATATTTAATCACAGAAATAAATTACATTTTAAGTATTCCTGTATTTTTGATCAAATAAATGCAGCCTTGGTGAGCAGAAGAGACTTCTTTCTAAAAACATTCAAAATGAGCTACAGGAATTAATTTAGTGCTCTAATAATAATGAAACCTATTTTATATATATATATATATATATATATATATAGCAAGTAATGATATTTATAATATAAATTCCTAGTTACCACGGGATGTTAATCCAGAATCAGAGAAACAAATAGAGACATAATTAGCTGTTGTTTCCATCCAAGCAAAAATTATTTGTTCAACCCAAGCTAAAGAATAATAATGTGCGTTTGATCAGATATACCTGCAGTACAAGATTATGGGATGCATTATATGAATTCTTGGCTGGTGTGTCTGAACCCCGAACGTTATCAGGAAGGCTATTCCAGAGTTTAGGAGCCAGATATGAAAAAGTTCTACCTCCTTTAGTGGACTTTGCTATCCTGGGTACTACCAAGAGTCCGGAGTTTTGCTCCTTAGGGAGCGGGTTGGATTGTAGCGTGATAGAAGATTAGTTAGGTACGCAGGAGCTAAATCATTTAGGGCCTTATAGGCTAGTAATAATATTTTGTAACTGATATGGAATTAATGATAAGTTTGCAAGCAATGCATGAAAGCACAGATAAAACTTCAGACACCAAACATGTTACCAGTCTTACCTCACAATATTCTCCAGGTTCAAGAACACCGAAGCCATCTTCTCAGAAGTGACCCGGCTGGTTCGTCTGGACCCGGGGGCCGTCAGTGACGTTCCTGAGGCTGTGAAGGTGAACGTCCAGAACCCAACATGACCAGATGATGAAATAGTTGGCAAATTATTGTCATCTATAAAGATCCATGAAAAATCCATACTATAAATATCAGTAAAATATTTAGTTCCTATTATGTTGGATTTTTTTCGTACTATATTCGAAAACATTACATTTCTTTAGTACTATACTCTTAGATTTATTTATTTAAACCCATTTAATTTATTTTAACCTATTAAATACATTAACCATTTAACCAATTCAATGAATTGGTTAAAATAAATAAAATGACATTTAAATATTAGGTTAAAATTAAATTAATATTTGCAATGAAAGAAATAAATAAATAAAAATGTGAATGACCTCACCTAAATAAACTTAATAAATATTAATTTTTTTTGTGTATATTTTTTAGATGAGGCTTAAGCTTAGTCCTGAACTAAAATGTAGAGATCGACCGATATATCGGTTCACCGATATTTTTCCCAATATTTAAGCATTTTACCATAATCGGTTTTGTAAAAAACAAAATCGGTTTTGAATTTATTTTTTTGGTCACATACATAATTATACAGAGTATAACCAGCAGTGAAATTTTGTTCTCTGCATTTGACCCATCCAAGTGCACACACACACACACACACACACCCACACACACCTGGAGCAGTGGACACACACACACTCACGCACCTGGAGCAGTGGACACACGCACACACACACACACACACACACACACCTGGAGCAGTGGACACACACACACACACACACACACACACCTGGAGCAGTGGGCACGGTTCACTCAGGAGAAGCTCCAGCACGGCCACCGCATGTAACTTTATACAAGATTCTCTTGTTTGAAACACACTAAATTATATTAACATTTACTATAGAACCATTATTTCACCAATAAACATCTAAATAAATACATCTCTATCTAAATTAATGATTAATTATCTCCGCAAGCGATCTCAGTTTGAGTATAGTTCTGTGTAAATAGATAAACCGTGCTGTCAGCAGTTATCATAATCTAGAATGACAAAAACATTTTAATAATTCTGATAAAACGTGCCAGTTAAGAAATGCAATAAAATACGATGTTTGTTATAGCTTATTTCAATATTCCAGAGAATATTATCCAGTGAATTATTCTTCACTCTTTAGTCTATTAAACAGCGTTTTAAACCTAAAACTGTAGTTTTAAAATGAAGCTGATATGACTCCTGTCCTTTATTTTCTCCATTTGAAAACATTAGACATTATTTTGCTTATTGTTATTATCAGTGTTGCTGATGATTCTTTTATAAATAAAATGTTTTTATTGTTGTAATTTGAAGATTAAATTTTACATGAAAATTTTAATTTTCAACAGTTGTTTGTTGTTGTTAAGATGACTGAAAGAAGGAAAAACCAAAGTGAAGAATGGACTTCACTCTTTTATTAATTTACTTTATAACAGTAAATAATATCGGTTCTGCATATCGGTTATCGGGTACATAAACATACAAATTATCGGTTATAAAAAAATCAATATCGGTCGATCACTACTAAAATGTAAGTCTAAGCTCTTTCAACTGAAAGAAACTTGCACTGACTGATCCTAAAATATATCCGTGCCTTTGTTTTGACTTAAGATGCACCTCAGTAATGTTTTTTTCTAAGCTTGTTTATAAAAATGAATAATGTCCTAACTGAACTATGGCCTAATCCTGGTTTAGGCTAAGGCCTGTCTATGAAACCGGGACTAAATGTATTAAGTTATATTAATCACATTTTTTTGTATTGTAGTCTGACTAATAATTAATTATAAGTTCTTTTAAAAATGTATTTTAATTATTTATGTGTTTATTAAATATAAATATAATAATTGCATCAATTCTCACTCAAATATGTATATCTATGCTATGTAAACGTGTGTTTTCCGCTGTAGTTTCTGGTGACGTGGCACACGATCGACGCTGATTCTCCGGAGTTGAGTCATATCTTGTGTTGGGCTCCGGCTGATCCTCCCACGGGACTCTCGTATTTCTCCAGCATGTATCCGCCGCATCCGCTGACCGCACAGTACGGCGTCAAAGTCCTGCGCTCCTTCCCTCCCGTACGTTACACGTGTATTATACGTCTTTATCTGAGATCAGCTTGAGTGCTGTTATTCATGCATATTTCTCTCTCATATTTTCAACAGGATGCTATTCTGTTTTACATTCCACAAATTGTTCAGGCCCTCCGTTATGATAAGGTAGTGTGTGTGTGTGTGTGTACATATATTATATGTATATGTGAGTAATCAAATCCAACAAAACAACATGCAACATGCATTTTTTTGTCCACCAAGTCCTTATCCTGTTCTGAACTCATCTTCCCTGTTTCTTTAGCACACTATCTGTCTGTGTGCCCGGTCTGTTCTGTTCTCGCGCTCAATTTAGGCGCGCTGCATTCTGATTGGTTCGGATAGCATACTGCGGGAGGTTGGGGCCGGGGGCGCGGAAAACATCATGCTATAAAGCGATTTAGAAATCGCGCAAGCTCAAATCACGATTTTATTTCGATTTTGATTATTCGCACAGCCCTAAACCAGATCAATCATTGAAAATGTCCAGCTTGAGATGTTATTGTAGTTTTTAATTCATATTTTGATATTAAATTTTTTATTTAATATTTAGTTGTTTTAATAATTAGAAATATTCGTCATTACTATTTGAGTTTTTATTTTTAGTTTCATTTTAATCATAGTGTTCATATTAAAATGTTTTTAATGTTTTATGTCTATATTAATTTAGATTTTCTCATTTTAGCACATCATGAGAAATATTGCTTTGGTAACTAACTGAAATAAAATGTTTTATTTATTATTATTATTATTTAATTTTTTCAATAATCTGTTACACTTGGATGTACATCACAATACAGAAGACGAGATCTGTTGCTACTTCCATTTCATCACAGACTTTAAAGTTGGATGTATTCTGTCAATGTTTTATTGTTCATCATCTGGAAAAATAGTTGCACCGCTGTCTCGGTCTGGTGTGTTCGTGCACTTTATACACCTGAAATGTGTTTGCATGGATTTCTACGCACTGATATCAGCACTTATGAGCCCTTTTCTGCACACGTCACACTGTCTGCTGCATGATGGGTTCAACCGTAAACATTACAAAATCACTTTTGTGCCATTTTGATTTGTATTTGATGTGATTTTATTGTCAGTCTTAAATAGTTTCCAGGTTAATCATGTAGTTTGTAAACTACAGCAGACGTGTTTATGGACGTGAATGGCCTGAACTGCAGACAAATGTCATATTTCAGAGGTGACACATTTACACATTAACACACAAACTAACACAAATCAGTATTTGATTGTTTATTATGATGTAATGGACTAGAGATGTTTGGTATTTCTTGGCAGTGTTTACAGCTCTGAATATGATTCATATTTCTGAATCACTGCGTGTTTAGCAGTATGTGACTGTTTATTGATCAACTGATCGTACAGTGTGACTAATCTTTGTTTGCTCGTTTGTAAGCATCAGTTTTATGCCCCTCTTTCTATTCTATTATTTATTCTGTGTATGATATTTAATAAATGCCCACAGTAGTTGCCTGTACACCTTTGTAATGCTTATTTACTGGCATATTGTCCATGTGATAATATTACATTTAATGTAAAAATGAGTGAGTCTATAATTTCAGTGCATTCAGTGTCAAACTCATTTGAGTTCCATAATCACTTCTTTTAATCGGTCGATGTGAACAGATCTTAACATTTGAGACTCTTTAAAGTTGAGATTTGAGTGCATTCGGTGTCAGCAGTTCATCTGTTGTTTTACTCACTGGAATTCATCTCATTAAATCATTAAATGTTGAGTTGAATTATTATTTTCAGCTGTTGCTCAAAGATCTTCATCTGAAATAATGGGGAAATAATGAAGTGCAGTGACGAGTCCTTTGTTTTGAATATTAATCTCTGTCTAATGTAATATAAAGTGCTTGCTGAAGGGTATTACTGTATTTCCCAAAACAACATTTGACTGTTTGGTGAAGGAAAAGCATATTTTGCATCTTTGTTAAAGTTTCACACATGCTCAGATGGCAGACGGTCACATCGTCGTAATGCTGGCACATGTTCCCGTTGCAGGTATGGGTTCAGTGTTCTCACATGTTCAGATGATGGGCAGACACGTGTCAAATGACGGACGGCCACGTCAAAATGCTGGTACATACCCCGAGGGCTGTGTTCACATTCATTTGCATTTAACTGCCTTAGCTGGCAAAACTTTGCTGCCCCAATGAAGCTGTATATGGCTGTGACTACTGTAACTTCTAGATAGATAAATGAAATCTGGTAACTATGTTTTTATTCACTTAAATGCGAGACTCTTCTGGTGTGGTCCAGTTGACATCTGTATTTGGTATACTTGAGAGGAATCTGAAGAAACTGATGCAGCTGTATGCTCTGATGAGCTGCTGGACATTGGTCATTGGCCTTGTGTCAAACCTCAGAGCGTACACTTGCAGGTTTGACACCATTTTGGATTGGAAAGTCCCTTTTAATGGCAACTGATTTCATCCTGTGCCACAGCTCATAACATTTTTAGACGGCAGTCAGTGTTTAATGTGAGTTTTTTCCTAATGCTGTAATGTTGAATGCTGTTTTACTGGAACATACAGTGTATCCCAGGGTTCCTCAAATCTTTCCCTGGAGGTCCAGTCTGCTGCAGAGTTTAGCTACAACCCTGATCAAACTCATCTACCTGTGATTTTCTAATGGTCTTGAAGACTCTGATTAGCATGCTCAGGTGTGTTTGATTCAACTCTGCAGGAGTGGGCCAGATTTGAGGATGCCTGGTGTATCCATTTCATTGGCATGGATGTAGAAAAGAAGCGACAGTGCATGTGACTGCAATTGCTTTCATCCCCTTGTAATGGCTCTTATACAAATTTTTGGAGGGACTTCACATTCTTTGAACTTGCACAGAAAAAAAGATTGATATGAAGTCACCAATGTATGTACTTTGCATCTTTTTCCACACAATGAAAGTGAATGGTGACTAAGGTTGTCATTCCTCTAAAGGACTTTGTGTTGCACAGAAATGTTAGTGATTTGGAATGAATTAGTTCCTTGTGGGCAGAATACCTAAATGCTCTTGTTTTCTATTACAACTGGTTTGTAAAGATGGATGATTCACGGTTCTGGTAGTTTCTGCTCCTGATAGGACAGAACAAAGTACAGACCAAACCGAGATCTGCCTCGTTATTAATTTCTTTAGCAGTATTTGATTAGCTTTAAAGAAGATTCGGCACGTAATGTGTTTCTCCGCATGTTTGAATGAAGCGATTGTGTCTTGTTTGTGTTTCAGTGATGTACACTATATAGGTACACTGGAACTCTACAGAGGCTTCTGTGATGGTCAGCATCCAGAACATCTTGAAGAGCATTAAGGAAGGAGATCATCAAACTGTAACTAAACCAAATTTGTTTTGCACTGTTATTGTGTGTGTCTGTGTGTGTGTGTCTGTGTCTGTGTCTGTGTCTGTGTCTGTCTGTGTATGTGTGTGTCTGTCTGTGTGTGTCTGTGTATGTGTGTGTGTGTCTGTGTGTGTGTGTCTGTGTGTGTCTGTGTGTCTGTGTCCAGTGTCTGTGTCTGTGTGTGTGTGTGTGTGTTTTCTGGTTTAAGAGATCATCTGTTCTCTCTCGGGTCCAGTTAAAGATTTCTACCAGCACAAGTTTAACTCTTCAGTATCTTGGGCATTATAAAGTACTAGAAACACTGAAATCCAGTGAACTCGGTGCACAAAGTAGCTCAGATCATCCTCTTGTATCCTATATCAATCTTTTCACTCTCCTTTTTCACTGCAGTAAGATTCAACCATTTATCCAACAAAATCTAATATTTTAGATACAATCCTCCAACAAAGAGTGTTACAAAACACAGTTCAGTTACAAGCACAGGTGTCCAATAAACCTGTTCTACGGGTCTGTTTATTAATTTCCCGAAGATCCCCCGTACAGACACAACCCATTACAGTCATTTTAGGTGTTGATTTACATAACTTTGAAATCAAAGTTACATAACTTGGTTACATAACTTGGTTATGTATACATGGTTTACATAACTTTGAAATCATCCCATATAAATCTCCCCCAATACATTTAACTATTGGCGTATAAGGAATCAAGGAATGATGATCAAAATAACCCAATAGAATGTGTTTGTTTATATAGAGAAATAGTGGATATCGTATTACAGTTGGTGCACTCCACAGAAGTGCATAGTGACTGATAGTGGGAACTCCTCAAACTAGAGCCGGAGTATGAAAGGGAGGGGAAGCAGAGTACAGAAATCAAGCTGAGAGGCAAATAATATTAAAGTCATTGTATTTGTAGCTCAACAATAATGTTTGACCTCAGGCAGCGATGAAACTTTTCATTAAAATTAATTTGGAGTTGCAGGGAAGACAAGAAGCTCAGTCTTTGCCAGGTTGAGCTGTAGGTGATGTTCTTTCATCCATGCCGAGATGTCCGACAGGCAGCCTGAGATCCGTGCAGCTACGTGCGAAAAGAGAGATAGAGATGTGTGTCATCAGCATAGCAATGGTATGAGTAATGTATGCATTACATTTCAGAACGTCTCTCAAATGCATACTAAAATATAGGCTCTTGTGCAATTCCATATTGTGTGTGGTCTCTCACATTTTGAAGATCTTATAAGATTTTAAAAATATTTTAATGTGTACCCAGCATAAGCCTGATCGTTATTTTATGTCAGATGTCATGGCAGTGTCATGCAGTAGATGGCATTATGGACCTTTAAGTGGGTTTGCCAACTTAAACTGCCATTAAAAGGAAAAGAAGACAAATATGCAGTGTTGCCAGTTTAGGGAGTTTTAGGGACAAGGAGCTATCTTAGTGATATATTATAATTATATTTGGCTATTATTATTTTGTGGTCAACAAACACCTCTCAGATAATTTCATTATCACTTTTAATCTACGTCTCTACCAACCCCTCTGCCAGTTTCATTTAGACAATAAGGTCTCTTATTCTTCTCAAATTTGCTCTGTGCACGGCAAAAAAATTATAATAAAGAAAATGCTATGCTTAGATTTTTTTTGTCTTGTTTCCAGCCCAAATATCTAAAAATTCTTAAATCAAGAAGGATTTTCTAGACAAGTAAAAATCATTGTCTTGTTTTCATGAAAAACAAGTCAAAATTAAGTGATTTTTAACTTGAAACAAGCAAAAGAATCTGCCAATGGGTAAGAACAATGATCTAGTTTATAAGTAAATAAGATTATTTTGCTTGTTCTAAGCAAAACTCATTAATTTATTTGAATTAATTGATTATTTTACATGATTCTATTGTCAGTCTTAAATAATTTCCAGGTAAATCATGTAGTTTGTAAACTACAGCAGACGTGTTTATGGACGTGAACTGCAGACAAATATCATATTTCAGAGTTTACACATTAACACACAAACTAACACAAATCAGTATTTGATTGTTTATGATGTAATGGAGGAGAGATGTTTGGTATATATTGGCAGTGTTTACAGCTCTGAATATGATTCATATTTCTGAATTACTGCTTGTTTTGCAGTTTGTGACTGTTTATTGATCAATACAGTGTGACCTAATCTTTGTTTGTTAATTTATTCATATCAATATTATGCCCCTCTTTCTATTCTGTTAGTTTGGATTATTTATTCTGTGTGTGATATTTAATAAATGTCCACTGTATCTGACTGTACACATTTGTAATGCTTATTTACTGGCATGTGATAATATTACATTTAATGTAGAAATAAGTTAGTCTAATATCAGTGCATGCACTATCAAACTCATTTGAGTTTCACAATCACATTTAATCAGTCGATGTGAACAGATCTTAACATTTGAGACTCTTTAAAGTTGAGAGTCCAGCACATTCAGTAGAATTCACTCTTTATGTCTGATTATTCTCACTCGTTCAGGCGGTCATTAAATGTTTAGCTGAATTATAGTTTTCAGCTGTTGCTGTTCATCTGAAATAATGGAGGAATAATGAAACAAAGATTCCAGTTGAAATGGAAAAATACAAATACGAAGCAGCTGTTCATTTTCATATAATTTGAATAAGTCTGTGTTAACGCCCACCATGTTCTTTTATTAAACCCTGTTCATATCATATAAACTTTGACAAACAGTCAATAACAAAGACAAACAGACAACATCATATTTAATCAGGAAAGGATGAAATTAGTTTGTTAACACATTACAATAACATTGCAATTGTTAACAGTTTAAAAAACGTTAACATGAACTAACAATGATAAATACTTCTAAAACATTTATTAATCTGAGGTAATTTGAACATTTACGAATACATTATTAAAATAAAAAAAATAGTTTTGTTAATATTATTTAATGGAACCGAGCTACTATGAGCTAACAATGAAAAAAAATCATTTTTATTAAATAACATAATCAAGGATTAATAGATACTTTAACAACAGCACTGCTCATTATTAATATTTAATGCATTAATGGAAACTTACTGTAAACTGTTACTGTGTTGTTGTTTTTCTTTTAGCATTTCCTTGTACAATAATCGAAACCTAACTTTATAAGCGAGAGCATGTCATGAGATCAGTGCACACAACACGCTGGCTTTTCCAACTAAACTCAATAGTTAATAATCCAGTGTTTATTATAACAAGGATACACAAAGAGAAAATAGCAATACTCCTGTTTCTTGTTTTTGTTTGACTTCGTATGTTATTTACTTTTACATTTTTGTTTGAAACTTTTTTTTAATAAGTTAAAAAGTTCAAATGAATTATGAATAGCAGGCAGTATATTAAACAAACTGTAAGTGTTTTACTTTTGTGAGGTCCGCAAGCACAAGTCTTTTTTAAGTTACTGTATTTGCAGCTTGTTAGACCTCAGGCAGTCGAGGACTCAAAAGTAACGAGCTGTTTTATGGATAGTAACTGAAATATTACTAGTTACTGCAACAAGTAATATTAGTACTGTAACTAGTTACTGCCCAACACTGAATATGACTCATGACTCATTACAGGACCTATTATATTAAACCTGTTCTACGGATCTCGTTTATGAATTTCCCTAAGATCCCAGAACAAACACATCCCCATAACCGGAAAAATTATAAATGTGCATTTTCTGTCTGTCTCTCTGTCCTCTGTCTCGGTGTCTGTCTCTGTGTCTGTCTCTGTGTCTGTGTCTCTCTGTCTCTGTCTGTGTCTGTCTCTGTCTCTGTCTCTGTGTGTCGTGTGTGTGAGAGAAACTGAGAGACTGAATGAATCTCTGTTACTCTGCAGGCCGTATATGGATGCTGTGGTTGCCTTGGTAACGCTGATGCTGGATACAGGATTGCCCTGCTTCCGCGGTCAGACCATCAAACTGCTCAAGTGAGTTCAAAACAACTAACAGTGGAGCAGATGGAAAATCTGATTTATATTTGATTCATATCGGAAAACATATTTGATTTATATTGACAGTGTAATATTTAGACAAATTTAGCTATGGATTTGAATGAGATTATTACTGTCTTTTTGAAGTAACAAACAAATCAATATACATTTACATATACTTTGTATGTTGTTATGAACATGGAAAATGAATGTGTTAAAAAGTTGAGTTACAGTACAGAATGTTTACGAAAGCATCATAACAGATGGCATGAAAATCTCCAGAAACACACACAGTAATGAGATTAATAATCAATCTCACTGGTTTATGTGAGGTTTAAAAACATTATTATATTATTTTTTATAAAGACTTCCTTGACTCCAAATTGATTGTTTGGCAATTGAATATTAGGCTTTTTTTAAGTTTGTCCTTGGAAAATATTAGAAATTGGATTAAATATCAAAATTGCATTTTTTGTAACTGTTATTGTTATACAATTTTTTTTATTTATGTAGTTGGTTTGTAAAGAGAATATTGTCATGAATTTCTCCTTTGATGTTGATATGGTTTTAAATTATGTATAGACAGACAGACAGATGGGTAAACATAGCCAGTTTAATGAATCACTAGTTTGTTGATTTGGTTTTAAATGATTCATGGATAGATAGACAGACAGATAGGTGAAAATAGGCAGTTTACTGAATCACTAGTTGGTTGATTTGAAGTGAATCTCGTGTGTGTTGTAGGCAGCGTTTTAACCCTGGAGTGAGTGAGAAGGAAGCAGCAGCTTTTATCATCAAAGTCATTCAGAACTGCTTCCTGAGCAGCAGGTCAGTGTCTCTCACACACATTAATGCATGTCGTTTCCTAACGCTGTGCTTATAATATGAAATGTTTTTGTTTTTTCCAGGAGCAAAACATATGACATGATCCAGTACTATCAGAACCAGATCCCCTACTGAAGGCCAGAGAAACCGGAGTGTGCGGTGTGCAGTGTGTGTGTTGTGTGCGGTCTGTGTCTGTGTGTCTGTGTCTGTGTGTCTGTGTGTCTCTCGGGTGTGTGTGTTTGTGTGTGTCTGTGTGTTCTCGGTGTGTCTGTGTCTGTGTCTGTGTCTGTCTGTGTGTGTGTGTGCGTGTGTGTGTGTGTCTGTGTCTGTGTCTGTGTCTGTGTCTTTGTGTCTTTGTGTCTGTGTGTGTCTTACTCTCTTAATGCTAAATTGCACCGCTGTCTCGGTCTGGTGTGTTCGTGCACTTTATACACCTGAAATGTGTTTGCATGGATTTCGACGCACTGATATCAGCCACTTATGAGCCCTTTTCTGCACACGTCACACTGTCTGCTGCATGATGGGTTCAACCGTAAACTTTACAAATACATTTGTGCCATTTTGATTTGTATTTGATGTGATTTTATTGTCAGTCTTTAAATAGTTTCCAGGTTAATCATGTAGTTTGTAAACTACAGCAGACGTGTTTATGGACGTGAATGGCCATGAACTGCAGACAAATGTCATATTTCAGAGAGGTGACACATTTACACATTAACACACAAACTAACACAAATCAGTATTTGATTGTTTATTTTGATGTAATGGACTAGAGATGTTTGGTATTTCTTGGCAGTGTTTTACAGCTCTGAATATGATTCATATTTCTGAATCACTGCGTGTTTAGCAGTTATGTGACTGTTTATTGATCAACTGATCGTACAGTGTGACTAATCTTTGTTTGCTCGTTTGTAAGCATCAGTTTTTATGCCCCTCTTTCTATTCTATTATTTATTCTGTGTAGTATGATTTAAATAATGCCCACAGTAGTTGCCTGTACACCTTTGTAATGCTTATTTACTGGCATACAGATTGTCCATGTGATAATATTACATTTAATGTAAAAATGAGTGAGTCTATAATTTCAGGCATTCAGTGTCAAACTCATTTGAGTTCCATAATCACTTCTTTTAATCGGTCGATGTGAACAGATCTTAACATTTGAGACTCTTTAAAGTTGCGATTTTGAGTGCATTCGGTGTCAGCAGTTCATCTGTTGTTTTACTCACTGGAATTCATCTCATTAAATCATTAAATGTTGAGTTGAATTATTATTTTTAAGCTGTTGCTCAAAGATCTTCATCTGAAATAATGGGGAAATAATGAAGTGCAGTGACGAGTCCTTTGTTTTGAATATTAATCTCTGTCTAATGTAATATAAAGTGCTTGCTGAAGTGTATTACTGTATTTCCCAAAACAACATTTGACTGTTTGGTGAAGGAAAAGCATATTTTGCATCTTTGTTAAAGTTTCACACATGCTCAGATGGCAGACGGTCACATCGTCGTAATGCTGGCACATGTTCCCGTTGCAGGTATGTGTTCAGTGTTCTCACATGTTCAGATGATGGGCAGACACGTGGGTAACGTTCTCACAATGCTCAAATGACGGACGGCCACGTCAAAATGCTGGTACATACCCCGAGGGCTGTGTTCACATTCATTTGCATTTAACTGCCTTGGCTTGCAAAACTTTGCTGCCCCAATGAAGCTGTATGGGTTCAGTAGTCTGTGACTACTGTAACTTCTAGATAGATAAATGAAATCTGGTAACTATGTTTTTATTCACTTAAATG
>CM049810.1:24560350-24710938 GCA_027422405.1 Ptychobarbus kaznakovi
TTATGTGAATGATGTGGTTTTGTATGTTATGTTATTTTTTGGCTTGCCTTTTCAAGGGTTTAATTATTTGTCCTGTTTAGATGAGGAATGTCATGACTTATTAAGAAAATATTTGGGGTCACTAGGTAAAGGATTTATGTGATTAATTGATAGAGTTTGTATATGCTAGTTAGGACTTCCAAATAATCATAGTGTTCGAGAGTAAAAGTCTTAGGGTTAGAACAAATGAGTGAGTAATTAATGAAATTTCATTTTTGGGTGAACTATCCTCTAACAAGCCATTAGTAGATGTTAGTTTATGGGTAGTAATAATGAGTTAATTATTATGTGGCCTCTCAAGTTAAAGTCATGATGAAATAATGCATTATCAAGTCATTAGTGGATGTTTGTTTATGGGTAGTTAATAATGAGTTAATTATTATGGGCCCTTTAAGTAAAGTCATGATGAAATAATACATTATCAAGCCATTAGTAGATGTTAGTTTATGGGTAGTTAATAACGAGTTAATTATTATGGGCCCTCTCAAGTAAAGTCATGATGAAATAATGCATTATCAAGTCATTAGTGATGAGTTAGTTTTATGGGTAGTTAATATTGAGTTAATTATTATGGGCCCTCTCAAGTAAAGTCATGATGAAATAATGCTTATCAAGCCATTAGTAGATGTTAGTTTTGGGGTAGTTAATAACGAGTTAATTATTATGGGCCCTCTCAAGTAAAGTCATGATGAAATAATGCATTATAAGCCATTAGTAGATGTTAGTTTATGGCTAGTTAATAACGAGTTAATTATTATGGGCCCTCTCAAGTAAAAGTCATGATGAAATAATGCATTATCAAGCCATTAGTAGATGTTAGTTTATGGGTAGCTAATAACGAGTTAATTATTATGGGCCCTCTCAAGTAAAGTCATGATGAAATAATGCATTATCAAGCCATTAGTGGATGTTAGTTTATGGGTAGTTAATAATGAGTTAATTATTATGGGCCCTCTCAAGTAAAGTCATGATGAAATAATGCATTATCAAGCCATTAGTAGATGTCTAGTTTATGGGTAGTTAATAAACGAGTTAATTATTATGGCCCTCTCAAGTAAAGTCATGATGAAATAATGCATTATCAAGCCATTAGTAGATGTTAGTTTATGGGTAGTTAATAATGAGTTAATTATTTTGGGCCCTCTCAAGTAAAGTCATGATGAAATAATGCATTATCAAGCCATTAGTAGATGTTAGTTTATGGGTAGTTAATAATGAGTTAATTATTATGGGCCCTCTCAAGTAAAGTCATGATGAAATAATGCATTATCAAGCCATTAGTAGATGTTAGTTTATGGGTAGTTAATAACGAGTTAATTATTATGGGCCCTCTCAAGTAAAGTCATGATGAAATAATGCATTATCAAGCCATTAGTAGATGTTAGTTTATGGGTAGTTAATAACGAGTTAATTATTATGGGCCCTCTCAAGTAAAGTCATGATGAAATAATGCATTATCAAGCCATTAGTAGATGTTAGTTTATGGGTAGTTAATAACGAGTTAATTATTATGGGCCCTCTCAAGTAAAGTCATGATGAAATAATGCATTATCAAGCCATTAGTAGATGTTAGTTTATGGGTAGTTAATAATGTGTTAATTATTATGGGCCCTCTCAAGTAAAGTCATGATGAAATAATGCATTATCAAGCCATTAGTAGATGTTAGTTTATGGGTAGTTAATAATGAGTTAATTATTATGGGCCCTCTCAAGTAAAGTCATGATGAAATAATGCATTATCAACCATTAGTAATGTTAGTTTATGGGTAGTTAATAATGAGTTAATTATTATGGGCCCTCTCAAGTAAAGTCATGATGAAATAATGCATTATCAAGCCATTAGTAGATGTTAGTTTATGGGTAGCTAATAATGAGTTAATTATTATGGGCCCTCTCAAGTAAAGTCATGATGAAATAATGCATTATCAAGCTTAGTAGTTCTTTTTTTTATGTTTTAATAACGTTTATGGCCTCTCAAGTAGTCATAATAATGCATATCGAGTTAATTATTATAATGGTTAATTATATGCCCTCTCAAGTAAAGTCATGATGAAAATAATGCATTATGGATGTTAGTTTATGGGTAGTTAATAATGTGTTAATTATTATGGGCAAGTAAAGTCATGACATTATTATCAAGCCAGATGTTAGTTTATGGGTAGTAATAACGAAATTATTATGGGCCGCTTAATCAAATATTATGCATTATCAAGCCATTAGTGGATGTTAGTTTATGGGTAGTTAATAATGTGTTAATTATTATGGGCCCTCCTCAAGTAAAGTCATGATGAAATAATGCATTATCAAGCCATTAGTAGATGTTAGTTTATGGGTAGTTAATAACGAGTTAATTATTATGGGCCCTCTCAAGTAAAGTCATGATGAAATAATGCATTATCAAGTCATTAGTAGATGTTAGTTTATGGGTAGTTAATAACGAGTTAATTATTATGGGCCCTCTCAAGTAAAGTCATGATGAAATAATGCATTATCAAGCCATTAGTAGATGTTAGTTTATGGGTAGTTAATAACGAGTTAATTATTATGGGCCCTCTCAAGTAAAGTCATGATGAATAATGCATTATCAAGCCATTAGTAGATGTTTGCTAGTTTCTGTGATGGGTAGTTAAATAACGAGTTAATTATTATGGCCCTCTCAAGTAAAGTCATGATGAAAATAATGCATTATCAAGCCATTAGTAGATGTTAGTTTATGGGTAGTTAATAATGAGTTAATTATTATGGGCCTCTCAAGTAAAGTCATGATGAAATAATGCATTATCAACCATTAGTAGATGTTAGTTTATGGGTAGTTAATAATGAGTTAATTATTATGGGCCCTCTCAAGTAAAGTCATGATGAAATAATGCATTATCAAGCCATTAGTAGATGTTAGTTTATGGGTAGTTAATAATGAGTTAATTATTATGGGCCCTCTCAAGTAAAGTCATGACGAAATAATGCATTATCAAGCCATTAGTAGATGTTAGTTTATGGGTAGTTAATAATGAGTTAATTATTATGGGCCCTCTCAAGTAAAGTCATGATGAAATAATGCATTATCAAGCCATTAGTAGATGTTAGTTTATGGGTAGTTAATAACGAGTTAATTATTATGGGCCCTCTCAAGTAAAGTCATGATGAAATAATGCATTATCAACCATTAACAAACAAACCCGATAAAGTTAGTTTATGGGTAGAGTTAATTTTTTGGGCCCTCCAAGTCTCATGATGAAATAATGCATTATCAAGAATGTCCAAACATAGTCATGGGTAGTTAATAACAGTTAATTATTAGGGCATCAAGTAAAGTCGCATGACTTGAAATAATGCATTATCAAGCCATTAGTAGATGTCTGGCTCGGATAGTTATTTTACTGAGTAATTAATTATGGGCCCTCTCAAGTAAAACACATATGTCATGATGAAATAATGCTTATCAAGCCATTAGGATGTTAGTTTATGGGTAGTTACCGTAGCATAACGAAACAACGTTAATTATTATGGGCCCTCTCATGAAAGTCATGATGAAATAATGCATTATGAATTAGATGTTATTTATGGGTAGCTTTAACGAGTTAATGCCTCTCAAGTAAAGTCATGATGAAATAATGATTATCAAGCCATTAGATGTTAGTTTCTGGGATGGTAGTTAATAACGAGTTAATTATTATGGGCAGAGAGCCTCTCAAGTAAAGTCATATGAATAATGCATTATCAAGCCATTAGATTGTTCGTTTATGGAACGACATAGGGAGTAATAATGAGTTAAAACCAAGCGCTAGGACGTATTTTTGGGCCCTCTCAAGTAAAGTCATGATGAAATAATGCATTATCAAGCCATTAGTAGATGTTAGTTTATGGGTAGTTAATAACGAGTTAATTATTAATGGGCCCTCTCAAGTAAAGTCATGATGAAATAATGCATTATCAAGCCATTAGTAGATGTTAGTTTATGATGTTAATAACGTTAATTTTGGGTCCCTCTCAAGTAAAGTCATGATGAAATAATGCATTATCAAGCCATTAGTATGTTAGTTTATGGGTACTTAATAACGAGTTAATTATTTTGGGCCCTCTCAAGTAAAGTCATGATGAAATAATGCATTATCAAGCCATTAGTAGATGTTAGTTTATGGGTAGTTAATAACGAGTTAATTATTCTGGGCCCTTTCAAGTAACATGATATAGATAATGCATCAAGCCATTAAGGATGTTAGTTTATGGGTTTAATAACGAGTTAATTATTATGGGCCCTCTCAAGTAAAGTCATGATGAAATAATGCATTATCAAGCCATTAGTAGATGTTAGTTTATGGGTAGTTAATAACGAGTTAATTATTATGGGCCCTCTACAAGTAAAGTCATGACGAAATAATGCATTATCAAGCCATTAGTAGATGTTAGTTTATGGGTAGTTAATAATGAGTTAATTATTTTGGGCCCTCTCAAGTAAAGTCATGATGAAATAATGCATTATCAAGCCATTAGTAGATGTTAGTTTATGGGTAGTTATTAATAACGAGTTAATTATTTTGGGCCCTCTCAAGTAAAGTCATGATGAAATAATGCATTATCAAGCCATTAGTTGTTATTTGGGTTTAAATAAAGTTAAATTATGCTCTCAAGTAAAGTCATGATGAAATAATGCATTATCAAGCCATTAGTAGATGTTAGTTTATGGGTAGTTAATAATGAGTTAATTATTATGGGCCCTCTCAAGTAAAGTCATGATGAAATAATGCATTATCAAGCCATTAGTAGATGTTAGTTTATGGGTAGTTAATAACGAGTTAATTATTATGGGCCCTCTCAAGTAAAGTCATGATGAAATAATGCATTATCAAGCCATTAGTAGATGTTAGTTTATGGGTAGTTAATAATGAGTTAGTAATGATGGGACCCTCAAAGTCATGACATATTAACTCATTAACAAATAATCAAATGAAATTAAACAACCAATGATTAAAGGTGGTAGTTATTTCCATACTCTCAAACAAGTAAATTCCATGATGAAATCGAATGCATTAGCCATTAGATGTCTCTCAACAAAAGCAGCCAGGATAAATGTAAACAACGAGTACATAACTAAATAAAGGTAAACAATATGGGCTATGTAAATGTCATGACCTTATCAAAATATCTGAATCACTTAATGTGTTCTTTCTAAAGTGGTGAGCCACATAACGCTCCATCGGACAGGTCAACGTTCATCACGGATGACTTTGAGTTAGCTCCTTCGTAATGTGAAATGTGTGATGAAAGCGTCGGTGAGCTGCTGCGAAAGGCTTCAGGAGATTACATTACAACATCTTTAACAGAGTAACGCATATCATCATATCAAGGCATGGCGCTTTGCCATGTGTCTGGCTGTTTCTGAAACAAATCACACGGTCTCTATGAAAAGCCATCAATGAAATCAATGTCGAGACGAGAGAAAAAGATCGAATAGCGATAAATTAATCAGCAAATCCTGATAAAACACTAAAAATAGAGTCGTGATAGTACAAATTTACTGAAGGTTTATTTGACTGCGGAGTTATTTTATTTTTTTGGTTTAGACATTTATTTTATTTAATGATGGTTTTTCATTGAGTGCTGGAGCATGAGCTGTGTGTGCTTTGTAAATAATGAAAAACATTTTATTTTAATTTACTTTTTACTTCATCATATGTCATCCTCTTCAAACTGTTTACAGAGTCCTAATCCACAATGAATACGAGAGAAATAGAAAAATGACTGGAAACCAACCTTATAAAGAGTTTTTATGTTTCTCAGCACTGAATATTCACTCGCTCTGCATTCATTTCAATCCCAAATATTCAGTTTATTGCAATTATCTGTTTATTGAATATATTGCATTTAAAAGTGATATGCAATAATTTTGAATAAGCCTCATCTATTATATTAAATTAAATTAATTTATATTTTAATTCAAGATGACTGCATGTCACTTAAAAAATTAAATTTTTGCAATAAACAAAAACCTCTGCATGTTTGGGATTGTAATAAACGCACATCGATTGAATGCTCAATGCTAAAAAAATGAATAAAATTCTAACTGAATTAATTCATTAAATGTATGTTCATTAATCTAGTTATTTTAGTATAACTGAGATACTATTATATTTTTGAATTAATTTTAATTTTGTATATTCTGTTGTCATTTTACTTTTTTAAACTTTTATTAATTATGTTTTGCTTTCGTTTTCATTTCTACATAACGTTAAACAATAAAAATTAGAAATGTTGGCAACTAGGGTTTAATTTTATTTTAAATAAAACTTTTTTGTTATTTATTATTAGTTTTATTTAATATTTTCGTTTTATGAAAAAAGACATTAAAATGTTATTAGGTAATCTATAACATTTTTAATGTAATTCTTTTTTAGTCATTTTTATTAGTTTTTATGTCTAT
Organism: Ptychobarbus kaznakovi; assembly: GCA_027422405.1. Lineage (NCBI taxonomy): Eukaryota > Metazoa > Chordata > Actinopteri > Cypriniformes > Cyprinidae > Ptychobarbus > Ptychobarbus kaznakovi. The sequence continues at coordinate 24,566,808 of CM049810.1, forward strand.
TTAGTTATGTCTATTCAGTTTTAGATATTTCAGTACATCAATTTGAACTAAAAAATGTTTATGGTGTTTTATGGTGAAATTTGTAAGCATTTAATTTATGTTAACTAATGATCTGTTAAGCAATATATAATGTTTGTTAAAGGGGTCCTATCATGCTTTTTCACGTTTTGTATTTTAGTCAGTGTGTATGTTTGGGTATAAAACGATCTACAAAGATACAAAAGATAAAAAAACTTTTTCAAGAACTACAACGAATGGCTCGTTTGGACTACAAAGTTGTTTTCCTGTATTTGTGACATCACAAAGATAATCCCGCCCACTGAAATGCGACTGGTTGGCGGGTGGGGAGAACGCTTGGTTGAGCTCTGCACGTTTCAAAACCTGCGCTGGTGTTTTTATATCACTGTATTTCTGATGCAAAACAACTGTTTTCAGAAAATTTTGGATGTCATTTTTATTTCATCTTGCATGTTTGTGAGCGGAGCTCTGCTTTGTGTACAGCGTTACCGTGGAAACCTCGAGCTCTCCCGCTACAACAGCGCCTCCCGCTGGCAGAGAATTAATCTGCATATAATTAATCTGCATATATATGCGCCACAAATAGTGTAAGTCTGTGGGACTATGGTACAAATAAATTCAACTGTATAACAGTTTCACTGCAATTCATCTTACAATGTTAGAATTAAAGAACAATAAACATAATACATATTACCGTTGCACTTATCTGTACATAGTCAATGCAGTTCTTTTCAAGCTGTTGTAGACATCCCATCTAAAACCTGATTTAGCAAAAAAAAAAACAATTTTTACCACTGTAATATGTCTCGCAATATCCGTGCATGCAAAGGTTCTGCACGATGCTCTTACTCAATATTCTCGAGGTCTGAATTGATGGCAATATTGACGAACTTGCTGTTTTGGCGTGGCGCGGGGCAATAACGCCATCTAAGCTGTTGGCCAATCACAACGCACTGGGACAGCTAACCAATCACAACACATTTAGTTTATCGGAAGGCGGGCCTTCATCAAACCCGGAACTAATCGAGTTGTTTGTGTCAGGCTGGGGAGAAAGTATTGTAATAATGTAAATTATGTGAAAAATAATGTGATTTTCTAACCACCAAGCATGAGAGCATGTACTAGTACACCCCCAAAACAAAGTCAAGACTTTGTAAAAGAGCATAATAGGACCCCTTTAATGATTTGTCAAGGTAACACTATAAAGTGTTACCTACTTGGCTGCACTGCCACCAGCCGCCTCCTGAAATCTCCCGCTCTGATTGAAAATGAATGACTTGCGGTCTCTTTGTCACTGTAAATGGCTGTCAGTGTGAAACGCTCGTTCATTTTCACAGCGAGCAGGTGATCGCAGGTGACGTGAGCGGCAGCGACTCTTGGCAATGAGACAGAGTTATGACCTGCATGGGTTTAACTGACCAGCAGCTCTGGGTCACCTTCCTTCACTGCAGTTAATGCAAACACAGCTCCTTCTCTTTTCCAACACGACGCATGCACTTTATCCGTGCGCTGTTTAATGCAATGAAGAGCTCGTCTGCAGTACAGAGTTATTTCAGTATGCAAACTAACACATGAACAGACTGAAGCACGGAGTTAATGTCCCGTGGTTTCAGAAGAGTTGTTGTTGTGGCTCTACACTAAAAAAATACTCTTATTTAATATTTTTTGTCTTTTTTTCCCCAGCACAAATGTCTAAACATTTATAAATCAATACACACTTACTTCAGATGCAAAATGATAAAAGGCAGATATATTAGATCTTGTTTTCTGACAAATTTGTGAATTTATGACTACATTTTATTGTTATATTTTACTTGTTTTAAAGTGCAAATATTTAAATATTCTTAAAACAAGACACATTTAGTTGAGATGCAAAATTTTCTGAGGAAAAATATAAAAATGATGTAATTTTATATTCTAAAAAATCTTAAATTAAACAATTCAAATTAAAAATTAGTTGTTTATTCCTGATCCTACTGGCGTATTTTTGTTATTGCTTTAAGCATAAAGTATATTTTTTTTATGAAATAATACTTTATATCTAATGTAATTTTGCATTTTTTTTTTTTTTAAGTATAAACTCACTTAATTTTGGCCCATTTTTCAGAAAACCAGTTTTATTATATTAGATAATTGTGTTTCTCAAGATTAAACAAGACAAAAATACAAAGTAAGAAATAACTTACAGCTCATGTTTTGATATAGCTGTGTATATATTGACACCAGGGTTATAATGGTTAACTAAAACAACAATAAAAAAAAATATTACTTGAAATGTTAACTGAAAGTTTTTTTATTTTTTTTTAACTCGTAAACTCAAGTTTAACACATTTTTTAGAAAACGAGACTTAATAAATTTGCTCTTTCACTAAATGCATCTTGATTTAACGATGTTTACATATTTGTACAGGAAAACAAGATAAAAATACTGAGGAAAAAAGTCATTTTTTGCAGTGTAAGTAGAAGAACGGCATGGGATCAACACACTAACGCTCCCAAAGGCCGACTCGACTTCATCAGATAAGAAAGAAGGAAAAGAGGAAAAAACAGAGCATATGCCTGACCAAATCTTCCATTAGATAATGAAAAAGCTCTGACAGGCCACATGAATGCAGTAAACTCAGAGCCCACCCTTTCCAGCTATTTGTTCATCTGTTGTCATGGCAGTAATGTGTGTCTGATTACCGACGGCCCGGGTTATAATGAATAGGAATGTGCTTTTCTCTATTCCCCATGATTCGGTGGTCAGAAAGCATGTCGTTGTGTCCTGGAGCTCCTAATGTCTCCTCTGTCTCATTGTTGCAGCACGAGGTGAAGCACTTAAGGTGCTCTTGTGCGCTCGCTCTCCGCTGAGCTCTCGGAGTGGCTGCTAATGAATTTTAGAGTGTTTCTTAAATAGTTTCCCTCCTTTTATCTGTGCATGTACCTGTGGAGTGCTTCATTTCGTCTCAAAGACGATGGAGCTTCAGGGCAAAATCACCGAAGCCGGTGAAAACCTAGTCGCAACATCACAGTGTACTGTACAATGTTTCAATAATTTGTTTTTTAATTAAGATATTTGTTACCAGGGTATATGTAATTTTATTTCCGTTTTAGATTTTTTAAAGTTTTTTTATTTTCTTTAAGTTTTATTTGAACTAAATTAGGACTTTTATGGTTTTAAGAAACATTTCTGATTATTGTCAATGTTAGTCTGTCTCAGTTTGTTCTGTATCTTCATATCATTCCAGACAGACTGATGATGATCAGATCAGACGGAGCACAAAAACCTCACTGGATTATTACAATTAATGGCATAATGAATGTTTGGAAATGTAAACTGATATTGTCTACGGACGCACTACAGGAAAAGATACAAATAACTTGACTTAACACCATTTTTTTAGCTGCTGAAAATACTGCTGTTCTAATAATTTTGGCCACCACTGTATACATATTTCCTAAACTTGAGACAGTAACAAACAGGCAGCAATATATCACCTAGTAACCACCAAAAACACCTTAGCAACACACTAAAATATTTTTAGAGCACCTTTCCATCTTAGTAACATTCTAGCTACCACCCAAAACACCCTAGCAACCACCAACCACCCACAAAACATCAAAGTGTTTACATACTGTCCAGTCCACAATACTTGTTCTGAAAGTAATTGAGTGTCATCCAGAGGCTTATAAAAACAGTTTTTGCACGGTTTATGGTCATGAATCTGGTGACAGAGATGCATGTTTTAATCGCTCACCTGCTTCATCTCAACATGGACGTTTCTCCTCTCACACACTGTCCAGACCTGACAAAAACAGCAAAGACCTCTGATGTTACATTTGCATGTGCATAATAAACACTAGCGAGGCGACTAGTAAACACGAGTAGCTGTGCAAGGCCTTTGAGAACATGTGAAACTCTCCTTTTGTCCTTTATTCATGAGCCTCTCCTCTCCCTTCATCTGTCTTCACTAAACAGCCAATTTTGGTGTTTTGAGGTTTGAGTCTGAGTCTCATTCCGCTGGCTTCCACACAACATCTTCCACACCATTCTTCACACACTCTCGCCGGCCCCCAGCACAACACGGGTCAACTTCAAAAGACGCCCGACGCACTGAGGGAAAAGACCCTCGGGCCAGAAGGAACAAGAAGGAATTGATAAAGGAGACAACACACTATAAAGGGGCCAGAACAGGCAGCTAGACTTAAAGGACACACAGAGAGAGTGAATACAAATGACTGCAGAGCTGGAAAAACAGTCAGTGCCAACAAACCCTCTGCAGAAACACTGGAGAATCGAGCGAGAGACACCGACTCATGATGCTTTCTCACACGACGCTGCTGCTAATCGCATTTCATGAGTCACCGATTCAGTGTTCAAAAAGTTTAACAACATAATGCCTGACGTATGAACAATCACATTTATTTTTAAATGGAACAGTTTATTGAACCTTCAGACGTACGTATGAGTGTTTTTTCGCCAGTCATATTTAATGCATAGGCTTTTATGGCTCATATACCCCACAAACAAGGAACGTTCTTGCAAGGTTCTCTCAAAGTTATTAACAAAGGTTCTTTCAGTAACATTAAAGGGGTCATACGATACGATTTCAAGTGTTCCTTTCTCTTTGGAGTGTTACAAGCTGTTTGTGTATAGATAAGATCCCTGAAGTCGCAAAGACTAAAATCTCAAAGCCAAAGAGATATTCTTTATAAAAGTTAAGGCCCCTGTAAAATGGCTCAATCAAACACACCCCCACATGTCTATGTCACGATGTGGGGAGATCAGCAAAATACCATCCAAATGTACACACAATAAAAGAAGGTGTAACTTTTATTCTGGCTGTAGTATTGTTGCTGCCGCCGGCGCCGTGTCCTGGAGACGCTGTGTTTCGCTGTGAAAGAGAAACTACTTTGTTTGTGCTTCCAAAAGAGGACACAACTAGAGATCAGTGGTTAAGTTGTATTTACAACACTGTTCCAGAACAGTTCAACCCAAATATTAGAGAGTGTGCAGCGCATGTTACGGAGGACTGTGTCCTGAACCTGAGAGAGTAACGTTAGCCTACAATGCTGTCTTGCACAAAGACTGTTTCTATAAAGTGAGGCAATTCCAGCTTTGCAAGAACAGTCTGTGCTTCTGACTCACGGCCTGTAAGAACGGTTCTGTTACTGACGATTCAAACGTGAGTTTTGAGCAGTGTAGAGTAGTGCTTGTAGTTTGTCTTTCTCTGATCACAAAAGAGAAAGTCTGCGGAGTCAACATCAGCGGAGTCTAGGCTCACATTCGGACTTTGCTGCAGCCTGGTTTCTCCCAAGGTTTTTTCTCCATTCTGTTACCGATGGAGTTTTGGTTCCTCTGGCTTGCTTAGTTGGGGACGCTTCATTTCCAGCGATATCGTCGACTTGATTGCACAGATACTATTTAAACTGAACTGAGCTGGACGATGCCATCAATGAATTCAATAATGAAATGCCTTCAACTGAAAACTGAGTGTTTAATCTTGTCATTTTACATAATTGACACACTATTATCCTATTCTGATATTGTGCAGTTGCTTTGACACAATTTGTATTGTTAAAAGCACTATATAAATAAAGGTGACTTGACTAGTCAACATTTGAAGTGGATCAAAACCTTTTATCAAAGTTGTCCTAAAACCAAAATACGGTCTTGTCTTTAAAAGTGTTTTAATATTTTACTGGATAAAAAACTATCGATCAGACGACAGAAAGCATGGAGTAAATTGTGCTCAACAGCTCAGGAATGGCCCAAGTTCTATGGCACAATAAAATGCTTGTATGTAAGTGTTTCTGTGGCTCAGTGGTAGAGCATTGTGTTAGCAGCGCAAAAGGTTGTGGGTTCGATTCACAGGGAACACACATACTGACAAAAAATGTATAACCTGAATGCACTGTAAGTCTCTTTGGATAAAAGCGTCTGCTAAACGCATAAATGTAATGTATGTTTTTCTGTCAATCATAACGAGATGTGCAGCAAACACTCCCACTCATTCATAAGCTCTGTATTTAAATCTGTAGGTATGCATTACACGCCGCCCACGATGCATCAATGCCTGGAGCCAGAGCGGCGATGTAATTAGTTTGATCAGGTGTTGGCTGGACCGGACACCTGCGATACACGTCCAGCTCGATGGCCTTTCCTCTTGAGCTCTGCCAATTCAGCGCTCGCTGCAAATATCATGATGTTGAGGGGATCTAATCCAGTTATTGTCATTTACATATGCATTTCAACAATTTAGCTGAATAAGAGCGATGAAATAACAGAATCCTGCATCCACAAAAAGACTTAAAACTAAAGCTACAGACTGCATCATTTAAGCAGTCAGCTCTCAATGGGTTTCTTATCTTGTACACGGTTAACTTCTCTCAAACGCTCACTTTTCTGTCTGTTTTGAACAGAACAGCACGAAACGAAGCAATGCTCTCTTGATTTCCAGGACGAACTCTAATTACAGAACGTAGATGTGCTGATTATCAGACGCATTCATCAACAGCTCGGTTTGATCTAGTGCTGCTGACATTTTATGATGAATGTTTTATAGTACAAAATAAATTAGTGAATCTAAAAAAAAAATGTTTTTACTTTTTCGAAATTAACAGAAAATAATACTTTCTTTCATAAAGAAAATAAAATGCATCTAAGCATTACGTTTTTTATGGCCTTTTGATAATATTTTCATAATTAACAAACAAGAATATTTTCATAAGAGTTTCATGCTAATCAAGGTTTTATTTTTCAATTGTCATAATTTGCTGAAAAACGCAACTCAAACGTTTTAACGGACCTACAAATAGGCCTCATGTTTTTTCATGCAAAAATAAAAATATAACAACATACTAAATAATGTTGTTAAAGTACAAATTTAAACTATAGCTGTTCATTTTAAGCATTCACTGTTTTTATTTGTATTTATCAAGCAGTTATTCAATTTATTTATTAAGGCATTCATTTGATTTATTTGGAATGCAATGTGTTAATTACTTTATTTAAATGATTTATTAGACATTCACTGCACTCATTTATCAGGCATGAACTGCTTTTTCTTTCTCAATCGTATCCATCCATTCATCCACTAGCACACAGATGAGCTCAAAGCTCCAGGCATCTGTATTTCAGATTTCACCGGCTCTTTAACATGTCCCATGACTGGACGTCCAGCTCCTGTGTTTCAGAGACGTCCGTTTCTCCACAAATACACTTGGTCACATTTCACACATAAAGCCTGGACATTAATGCCTGGAATGGATTGGTCTCAGATGAATAATGTCCTCAGGTCTACAGATGTTTGGTTTTATAAGTGCAATCAAGGTGAACTCGTCTGATTATGGAGGGATTGTGTGACATTGCTGCAGGTGGTCAAACGCGAGTAAGTGAAACTGTGAAACGCAATTTTTCAATTTCCTCCAGAAGTGGAAACGGATAGTGTTGTCAGAGTAAAACATAAGGAATATGGTTTAGCTCTCTGGAAGAAATGGATTATGAAACAAAAACGTAGACCGTAAAAATGTGATTAATGCGACTATTTTTACTTGATCTGATATTAGATTTGTTTTAACTTTGTTGTCATCTTGTAGTGATCAAGTACAGAAGCAATGAAACCAGTGTAACCTAATCTAGTCAAATATCTGTTTAGTGGTTTTAAACTACTGTTGTAGATACTGCAGTCTTTTGTGAATCTTGCCAATAGTTAACGCAATAATTTAATGCTGGTTAGGGCTAAAAAGGTTGCGGCAATAATAAAGATAGATTTGAGATACAAGGAGAAGCTCTGGATGGTGAATTTGAACTTAAAGGAATAGTTCATCCAAAAATGAAAATTTGCCGAAAATATACTCATCCACAGGCCATCCAAGATTAGGATGAGTTTGTTTCTTCATCAGATTTGGAGAAATGTGTCTCTGCATCAGTTTCTCAGCAATGGATGCTCTGCAGTGAATGGGTGCCGTCAGAATGAGAGTCTGATAAAAACATCACAATAATCCACACCACTCCAGTCCATCAGTTAACATCTGGAGAAGACAAAAGCTGAAACAGGTCCAGCATTAAGATATATTAATCTCAAACCATTGCTTTTGGCCAAAATGAGTCCATTAAGGCTTCCTCCAGTGTAAAAGTGCATCTCCTCTAGTCTCTCACATCAAAATCCACACATATAGGCTTGTAAATGCTGCTTGATCTGTGCAGATTTCTCTCCTGATTCACACAGAACACTTAATAACAGGAGGAAGCGTTATCATGGATTATGGACTCGTATTTTAGTTAAAAACGTCTTGTTGTATTTGTTTCAGCTTTTGTCTTCTCAAAACATTAACTGATGGACTGGAGTGGTGTGGATTACTGATGTTTTTATCAGACTCTCATTCTGACGGCACCCATTCACTGCAGAGCATCCATTGCTGAGACACTGATGCAGGAACACATTTCTACAAATCTGATGAAGAAACAAACTCATCCTAATCTTGGTTGGCCTAAGACTGAATACATTCAGCAAATATTCATTTTTAGGTGAACTATTCCTTTAATGTTGACTCACTTTAATGTTTTTATTCAAAGAAATTACATGCCATAATTATTTTATCTTTAATTATATTATCTTTCCTCCGATGCCAAGTTGTAGACAAATACGTTTTTGTTTCAAAATGTAGAAAAACTCCCACAATGGTTGGGAATAAAGTGTGTTTGACAGTTAACAAGCACATGCCCAGAGACTCGCCACCCACGTCATGCTTTTCAGCGGAGCCTAATTGTTGAAATGTGTTATTCATTATAGATAATACAGCACCTCCCAAACCACAGCAACCACTCGGAGAAATAAGATGCCTTCAGCTTGTGCAGTGCAGGTTATTTGGCGAAGGCCGGGGGTTTGGAGTAACAGGGGAATGCATGTGTCACAAGACGTCTCAAGTGGACGTTTTAAAAGTCTAAAAGTGGATAGGGGCGCAAATGCGTTTGGAGCGAGACGAGGGCAGTCTGTTCACACGTGTCGAGGGTCACAGAGTCAATGAAGTTCAAATTCAGTGCATCTCCTTAAGATGAAGCATTTTCTTACAAAGTCCTCCTCAAATGTGAATGCTAATGATGTTTAATGTTATATATTGATGGTATTTTGTTTGCATGGGACTGTACAAATTTACATGCCTTCCAGAATGAGCAAAATATGCTTTTTGATTCCTTATCAACAAGTGAAATGTCTGTTCTGTCTATCACAATGTGTATGTGTCTCACATTCATTGCCTTACAAAATATCCATTAGGATGGGAAGAAGTCAGAGGACTGGATGTGAGCGGACAGCAGCATGGTACGCTGTGGGCAGGACAGAACATGAACTCATGGAAACTGGACAGCAAGAAAAGGAGGTCTGTGATCCCTCGACATTACTGGGGGGTTTCTCAGAAACGTTTCCACTTCAGACTCATACTTTCCCAGAATACGTCAATCGTCATTAACAGCGGATGAGAGATTCAAACCTGCTTCGGTCTCTGGTGCAAAACTAACCTTCAGAACGGCTGTGGAGATCCAGTGAAAGATTTCTATCATCGGCAGAAACTACAGTATGATCCCAGGACATGCATCTCTTCATCTAATCAGGGCTATTCAGGGGCCGGGAAAAGATGGACGATGACTGGTCAGAAAATACATCTAAAGAAATAACATTTTAAATATTCAAAAATATAAATACATTAGTCTCTTCTTTAACTGCTTTTGGTAAAAATAAAGAAATAAAATAAAGAAAAAAATATGTGAATGGTTAAAAAATAATATTATAAAATGGCAAACAATTAAACTGATAAATTGATGCATTGAAATGTGAATTACAAATAAATAAATGCACAGAATGCCTGATAAATGAAAGACGGATGATGACTGCGCTACTTACTGGTCAGAAAATAAATATAATATTTTTTAAAAAGGGTCTCTTCTTTAACTGCTTTTGGTAAAAAATAAATATAAAATTAAGAAAAAAAAATCTGTGAATGATTAAAAAAAAAACTATTAAAAATAACAAACAAATAAAAAATGTAATCAATTTAACGGATGCATTGAAAAGTGAACTCCAAATAAATAAATTCACAACATGCCTAAATGAATGAAAGCTAAATTAATGAATTCCAAATAATAATAATAAAAAAATAAAAAAGGACAGAATGCCTAAAATAAATAAATAAAAGGTTACAAAACAGGCAACCAAACAAATAAATGCAGCTAATGTAATTTTTTTTAATGATGCCTAATAAATAAACGAGCTGAATGCCTAATAAATAAATAAATGAAGTGAATGTTTAAAACAAACAAGCTAAGGGAATGACAAATTTTATTAAACTATTTTATTATAAATATTTTTGTCCAACAACAAAAGCTTTCCAGAATGAGAAGATGTTACTTTAAAAGTGCAAGAAATCATCCGATGATGCCAGCGTAATTTACTTTACATGTCCGTGATTTTATCATTGATCAAAACCAGATTGCGTTTTCTTGTTCTCTTCTATAAATGCATTTGACGATTTTAACTCATGCAAATTCAGATACATTTTCTTGGAACAGATTTTGATTGCAAAATAAATGGGGCGCGCTCAATTGAAATCGTTTATTAAAAAACATGACACTTTTGTTCTCTTGATTTGGGCCTAATTAGGATGTTACCTTGAGAAAATGCATGATTTGGTCTCAGGAATGCAGACGTATAAATCAAGCAGGAGATCTAACGGTATTCATAAACGTCCCTGGCAGAGCGTTTTATCGGAGTATGTGGTTGTTTTCCCCCCGTCATAATTCTTTCGCTCAAAGCTAAAAATGTTCCTCGGCTCCATTGAGTCATCAAATAACCGGCGTCTGTAAAGCAAGACTGCATATTCCTGAAGCCAACGTACATGGACAATAGATTCAGGCTCCAGCCATTCCCCTCATCAATCCTGTGATTTATAGCACCGAAAGGTTAGATGCGGTCTTTCCACAGTTTTAAATGAATGGCTCACTTTGCAATTAAATCTTTCTCTCCTTCTCTTCCTGTGCACTTTTCCATGAATCGAGAGGGAGGCCTGGATCGCTCCCAGTGTCGAAGGCGAAGAGAATGAATGTATTTTCATTGGCACCGAAGCTGTCCAGCTGAAATTAACCGTGTATGAAATGTGCTGAATATTACGGATGGCATCCGGGCCAAGAAAGACAGTTGGTCTCAAACCCCAGACCACGTTCTTTCAAACCCGGCCTAACTTTGGTCCGCCGGTCTGGGCCAGAAGCTTGCCGAATCACGGTTGTAATGAAATATGACGGGAGACTCGAGGGTCGGCGGTGATCTTGATTCCAGACAAAAGCTTGCAGGCTCGGGATGCACAGCTTTTGTGCTCATTAAGGTGTCGAGTTCTGTATCAGACCTCTGCTTCTTCCATTTGAGCTTTTTCTGATTGATTGGGGACTGGTAAATGACTCAATGTGTTCATTTGTAATGTTGCTTGAGTAAATGCACACACAGGCAGGTAAACGTCAGGGGTTTCTGGAGAGAACACCCTCCAGTTATACACGACTGGTCAAAAGATTTTAAAGAAATTAATAGACTTATTCAGCAAAGATGCATTAAATTGATCATGTGACAATACATGAATAATTTGAATGGTCTATTCAACAAAAAATTATAAAACGAAATAGATCACGGTTTCCACAAATATATGAAGAAATATGCTTTCTATGGAAGCTTGTTTCCACAGAATAAAAAAAACGGTAAATGTGACACTCACAGTTCTGATTTTTTCTCTCTCGCAATTCTTACTGTACGTCACAATTTAGACTTATTTGCAATTCCGAGTTTATATTTCACAATTTTTACATTTATCAGAATTGTGAGAAACAAAGTCCGAATTAAGAGATGCAACTACCTTTTAAAAAAAAATTATTCCATGGCAGAAATGGTTTTGACATTGATAATCCTAAATGTTCCGTAAATCAGTATATTAGATTTATTTCTGAAGATCATGTGACACTGAAGACTGCAGTAATGATGCTGAAATACTGGTTTGATCACAGAAATAAATTACAGTTTAACACATTTCACATAGAAAGCAGCTATTTTAAATTATAATAATATTTCACAATTTCTTTTTTATTTTTAGTTAAATAAATACAGCCTTGGTGAGTAGAAGAGACTTTTCCAAACATAGAAAAAAACAAATCTCACTGACCCCAAGCCTTTGAACACTAATGCATATGTGAGTTTATTTTCATTCATAAAGTAGTTTTTTGTATATGTGCCTTGAACCAGGCATACGTGACACTTCAGCGGGAACACAGCTACTTTAAGAGTGAACTGATCTCACGTTGGGTTTGAGGAATGACCTAGAAAGCAAACACACTCTCCTGCAGTGAGTCTTCTGAGTCCTTCATTGAGAACACGATCCCGTTCACCTGACACACACCCGCGCCTCGGTCCTTCGCTGGGAATTCAGCAGAACAGCCTGAATTGATGTTCTGACCTTCAGTATTAATATCGCTTTCTTTGATGCCGTGACTTTCAGCCATGCTGTAACGACAACACGAGAGGATTATAAGCGTTTGGAAAATCTTAATTCTTTTCGTAATTATCTTTTGGCCTGAAACCGTCGACAGTATGGTTTCCTTTAGGACTCATTATTTCCACCGCAGCTGAAGTGATCTACAGAAGGGTTTGGTGCTAAAATTGATGGAGGGAAGCCAAAACCTCAGGCGCAGAGAAACGAGAGAGTAGAAGGTGCAGCTCTTCAGAAAAATACTGTATACTGAATCAACATGAGGTGATGAGAAACACTGCACACGTGGGACGATCAGAACATTCTCATCAATACAAGTTTCAAAACTTTATTTCTGTATGTTCTCTGAAGTCCAGTTTTTTTTCTTGGTTATATGAATGTTTAGGGGACATTGCATTTTATCATTTTGGAATCAATATGGAAATATTCATTTTTAAAGGGACAGTTCACCCAAAAATTAAAAATCTGTCATCATTTCCTCACCCCCAGGTCGTTTCAAATCTGAAAGAATTTCTCACAGCTGTTGAACACAACAGATGATATTTTAGAGAATGTTGACAGTAGCCATTGACTTCCATAGTATCCCCCCCCCCCCACTATGGGGAAAATACTATGAGTAAAAGACTATGGAAGTCGATGGTTACCTTGAACTGTTTGGTTACCAACATTCTCCAAAATACCTTCTTTTGTGTTCAATAGCTGAAACAAAACAGGTTTGAAGCAAATTGAGTGAGTAAATGACCAATATTAATTTTTGGGTGAACTATCCCTTTAATGTTCTTTGAATGTTTTGAAACATTTAAAAAAAGTTTACATAAACGTCCAAATAAAATATTTCCGAAAAAAAAATGTTTTTTTTATTTTACAGAACTTTGCGAGAACCTTTGCCAGAACATACTGTAGACACTGATGTTATCCAACTTTGGCTAATGTGTCAAACAAAAATCAGAATAAAAAAAAATTTAGAAAAATCAGTTCATTTGGATGGTTCACGTAAATTAACAGATTCACCAATTCAATACATCACTTTTAGGGCTTTTTATAACAAATATTTTATTAAACACTGCTGTTTTACCTTGCTTTCAAAAAACAGGCCATATTCTAATTACTTTAGTTTAATTTATCTGCTCAAGTTTATTGTTGTCACCATTTCAATAAATCAGTTCATTTGGATGGTTCATGTCAATGAACAGATTCAGTTCTATCTATGTGTGCCACATTAAAGCAAATATTCACTTAAAATCGGCCTTTTAGTTAGTTCAATTTATCTGCTCAAGTTTGATGCGGTCACCTTAACTGAGACTTATTCATTCAAAATATTCCATTGTTTTGTGACAGAAAACATGGCTTTAATTAAATTCTGAAGTTTTTAAATAAAACAATTACTGGAGCACATTTTATAAGAAAATTTCAGTCTTCCTACACTGTAAAAAAAAAAAATAATAAGTTTAGCTAAATTAAAAGTTTAAGGCAACCAGCTTCAGCAGATTTGAGTTCTCAACTTATTTTTTAGGATATTTCTCAACTTTTTGTTGTATAAACTTAAAACAAGCAAGTTGAGAACTCAAAAATCTACTGAAGCTGGTTGCCTTAAACTTGCTGATTCTTTGTAAATATTGGTGAAATTTACTAGCAATTTCTGAGCGAAATCTGTTTCAAAGTAAATCCTACACATTGAACTATTTCCTTGTAAACTTAAACTAATTCAATTAAAATGTTTCAGTGTAGCTTTGTAATACGTAATGTTTTGTTTGCAACTCTTACTGCAGCAAACCAATATTTCGTAAGAATTTAAAAACTAATTAGGAGTAGCTAGTTGCTTTTATGAGCAGAGAAGGTACAGTACGTTTCAAAGTAGCTTTTCAGCACTGCTAGCAAGAAAACAGCTGGTAAACGATATTAAAACATGACACCTCCAGCTTGACTTTTAATGAAGCAGTAAAGCAAATGAGTTTGAGGATGGTTCTGTTCTTGTACCGGTCACATCTGAGACGCAGTGCTAATCATCACAGCAGATTCTGCAGCATTCTGTTGCTTTCAGCGTGATGGTGAGGAAGCTGGCAGAGCGACACAAACCCACCCAAGCCCATTCTGTTCAGCTGTGGAAACATGCCAGCAGAAGATTAGTTCACAAACTCCACACGAAGCGTTCGTTTAGTTCACAAACTCCACACGAAGCGTTCGTTTAGTTCACAAACTCCACACGAAGCGTTCGTTTAGTTCACAAACTCCACAAACTCCACACGAAGCGTTCGTTTAGTTCACAAACTCCACACGAAGCGTTCGTTTAGTTCACAAACTCCACACGAAGCGTTCGTTTAGTTCACAAACTCCACACGAAGCGTTCGTTTAGTTCACAAACTCCACACGAAGCGTTCGTTTAGTTCACAAACTCCACACGAAGCGTTCGTTTAGTTCACAAACTCCACACGAAGCGTTCGTTTAGTTCACAAACTCCACACGAAGCGTTCGTTTAGTTCACAAACTCCACACGAAGCGTTCGTTTAGTTCACAAACTCCACACGAAGCGTTCGTTTAGTTCACAAACTCCACACGAAGCGTTCGTTTAGTTCACAAACTCCACACGAAGCGTTCGTTTAGTTCACAAACTCCACAAAACTCCACACGAAGCGTTCGTTTAGTTCACAAACTCCACAAGCAAGCGTTCGTTTAGTTCACAAACTCCACAAGAAGCGTTCGTTTAGTTCACAAACTCCACACGAAGCGTTCGTTTAGTTCACAAACTCCACAAAGAAGCGTTCGTTTAGTTCACAAACTCCACACGAAGCGTTCGTTTAGTTCACAAACTCCACACGAAGCGTTCGTTTAGTTCACATACTCCACACGCAAGCGTTCGTTTAGTTCACAAACTCCACACGAAGCGTTCGTTTAGTTCACAAACTCCACACAAAGCGTTCGTTTAGTTCACAAACTCCACACGAAGCGTTCGTTTAGTTCACAAACTCCACACGAAGCGTTCGTTTAGTTCACAAGCGTTCGTTTAGTTCACAAACTCCACAAAGCGTTCGTTTAAGCGTTCGTTTAGTTCACAAACTCCACAAAGCAGCGTTCGTTTAGTTCACAAACTCCACAAAGCGTTCGTTTAGTTCACAAACTCCCACAAAGAAGCGTTCGTTTAGTTCACAAACTCCACAAGAAGCGTTCGTTTAGTTCACAAACTCCACACGCGTTCGTTTAGTTCACAAACGCCACACGAAGCGTTCGTTTAGTTCACAAACGCCACACGAAGCGTCCGTTTAGTTCACAAACGCCCCACGAAGCAAGCGTCCGTTTAGTTCACAAACTCCCCACAAAGCAAGCGTCCGTTTAGTTCACAAACTCCCCACGAAGCGTTCGTTTAGTTCACAAACTCCCCACAAAGCAAGCGTTCGTTTAGTTCACAAACTCCACAAAGAAGCGTTCGTTTAGTTCACAAACTCCCCACAAAGCAAGCGTTCGTTTAGTTCACAAACTCCCCACAAAGCAAGCGTTCGTTTAGTTCACAAACTCCCCACAAAGCAAGCGTTCGTTTAGTTCACAAACTCCCCACAAAGCAAGCGTTCGTTTAGTTCACAAACTCCACCCGTTTAGTTCAAACTCCACACGTTCGTTTAGTTCACAAACTCCCCACAAAGCGTTCGTTTAGTTCACAAACTCCACAAAGCGTTCGTTTTCACAAACTCCACACGTTCGTTTAGTTCACAAACTCCACAAAGAAGCGTTCGTTTAGTTCACAAACTCCACACGTTCGTTTAGTTCACAAACTCCCACAAAGCGTTCGTTTAGTTCACAAACTCCACACGTTCGTTTAGTTCAGTTTAGTTCACACGAAGCGTTCGTTTAGTTCACAAACTCCACAAAGAAGCGTTCGTTTAGTTCACAAACTCCACCGTTCGTTTAGTTCACAAACTCCACACGTTCGTTTAGTTCACAAACTCCACACGTTCGTTTAGTTCACAAACTCCACGGAAGCGTTCGTTTAGTTCACAAACTCCACACGAAGCACTCCACACGCAAAGCGTTCGTTTAGTTCACAAACTCCACAAAGCGTTCGTTTAGTTCACAAACAGTTCACAAACTCCCACACGAAGCGTTCGTTTAGTTCACAAACTCCACACAAGCCACGAAGCGTTCGTTTAGTTCACAAACTCCACACGAAGCGTTCGTTTAGTTCACAAACTCCACACGAAGCGTTCGTTTAGTTCACAAACTCCACACGTTCGTTTAGTTCACAAACTCCACACGTTCGTTTAGTTCACAAACTCCACACGTTCGTTTAGTTCAGCGTTCGTTTAGTTCACAAACTCCACACGAAGCGTTCGTTTAGTTCACAAACTCCACACGTTCGTTTAGTTCACAAACTCCACACGAAGCGTTCGTTTAGTTCACAAACTCCACACGAAGCGTTCGTTTAGTTCACAAACTCCCACACGAAGCGTTCGTTTAGTTCACAAACTCCACACGAAGCGTTCGTTTAGTTCACAAACTCCACACGAAGCGTTCGTTTAGTTCACAAACTCCACACGAAGCGTTCGTTTAGTTCACAAACTCCACACGAAGCGTTCGTTTAGTTCACAAACTCCACACGAAGCGTTCGTTTAGTTCACAAACTCCACACGAAGCGTTCGTTTAGTTCACAAACTCCACACGAAGCGTTCGTTTAGTTCACAAACTCCACACGAAGCGTTCGTTTAGTTCACAAACTCCACACGAAGCGTTCGTTTAGTTCACAAACTCCACACGAAGCGTTCGTTTAGTTCACAAACTCCACACGAGCGTTCGTTTAGTTCACAAACTCCACACGTTCGTTTAGTTCACAAACTCCACACGAAGCGTTCGTTTAGTTCACAAACTCCACACGAAGCGTTCGTTTAGTTCACAAACTCACTCCACACGAAGCGTTCGTTTAGTTCACAAACTCCACACGAAGCGTTCGTTTAGTTCACAAACTCCACACGAAGCGTTCGTTTAGTTCACAAACTCCACACGAAGCGTTCGTTTAGTTCACAAACTCCACACGAAGCGTTCGTTTAGTTCACAAACTCCACACGAAGCGTTCGTTTAGTTCACAAACTCCACACGAAGCGTTCGTTTAGTTCACAAACTCCACATGAAGCGTTCGTTTAGTTCACAAACTCCACACGAAGCGTTCGTTTAGTTCACAAACTCCACACGAAGCGTTCGTTTAGTTCACAAACTCCACACGAAGCGTTCGTTTAGTTCACAAACTCCACACGAAGCGTTCGTTTAGTTCACAAACTCCACACGAAGCGTTCGTTTAGTTCACAAACTCCACACGAAGCGTTCGTTTAGTTCACAAACTGTACAGTATGCACTGCAAACATTATATTCCTGCTCAATATTTCTAGTAAAAATATCTAAGCATTCTTAAATCAAGATACATTTATTTGAGAAGTAAAATAACATTAAGTTATGCCATCAAAATTAAGCAAATTTATGCTTACAAAAAACAATTCAAAGAGATGAATAATTTGTCTGAGATTTTTTATCATTTTAAGCACAAATTAGCTTAATTTGATGCATTTAAAAAAAAATCATTAATATCTTATCACTTTGCTTCTCAAGGAGACGCATCTTGATTTAGGAATGCTTAGATATTTGTACATGAAAAACGACCAAGAAATACAGATTAAGAATTTTATTTTCTTGTAATGTGAATGCTAAATTTAACCTGCAGAAAATGCTAATGATATTCTCAAACAAAAAACAGATACGAGGGTTGCGCAAAATTCAGAATTGAACAATTGACTAAAATTTCTAAACTTTTTTCATAACTTTCATACAATCCAGTATTTGTTCACCTAGAAACATGCAAAATGGTTAAAACACCCTAAAAACAAATGTTGTGGCTCAAATAAATGAAAATAGATACAGTTTTTACAAATATTTGAGTTACTTATAATGATGGTCAGTTCAACCAACAGAGTACAATGAACTTTATTTCAAGCATAAACTAATTTTTAAGGTCATTACTCAAAAAAAAAGATTTTAACAAATTTCAACATATTTGAGTATTGGCCCTGAAACCAATGAATCTTCCCAACAGCTAGCTGTTCCGTTCACTCCGACTCGGAGAAGTTTCTTTTTCCTGAAAATGCCATTAATATTATTGTATTGGACTAAAACTGATTTACTTTGCTCATACAAAGCATAACATCTTAACAAAAATGTTTAGATCATGTTTTGTGTTTTTATAGGATCTTTATTTTCCCACCTTGTCACACTACAAAAAGAGACAAGCCTATGAAAAATGAAAATAATAGTTTTTTTATTCTCTATCAGCACATCTTGGATACAATCTTTGTCATCTTAGCACAGGTTTTGCATTTCTTTTTGACTCTGGTCAGGCCTCAGTTTCTGAATGAACTTATTTGTGGATAATTTTGGCAACATACATTCATAAACCGAGATCAAAGAGGCCTACGATCAATCAGAAACAAAAAACAAGTGGTTAAAATATTGAATCCATGATAATATCATACGAGATTTCCAAGCAATCTATAATTTTACCATTATGCTCTAACTATTTGTGTCTTTATGTCTTTTAACAACGCATCAAAAAGATGCCCAACATACTGTATGTGTTTTTGATAGTTTTCCTGTAAACACTTCTTCCTAAAAGAACTTCAGTTCTAAAATCGTGGTTCTGAAGAGACTAACTCCTTCTCATGTTCAGCTTTTAGTTTTCTGAAAAAGTGTGTATTTTGGAACGGCTCGCTCTTGTCTGGACGGCCAAACCTCTTTCATCTGGCAGAATCTCACGATGATTTTCAGAATCATATTTCCCAAAGAATGCTCTGCGGCTGCCATGAACTGATGAGAAAAGCCAATAGCCACGTCAAAGACATAAGTAAAAGTATTAAACAAACACTAACATTCTGCATGAAGTTCTGACTTCCGTGACATTGGAGAAATATATTTATAATAATAGCTTGTGTGATTCTGCAACACAATTGGCCAATAAACTCACAATCAGCGTGTTCATATTAATACAGCCAAATCCAATTTAAAGAGATGATTTGCATGTCCTCAGACTGGTCACGTAATCTTCGGCTTATTATGCGGTGTGATATCAGATGCAGGATCATTCAAATGAGCCTCGAAATATTATATTTGACATAAAGCAGCAAAAGAGAGCAATCAGCAAATGCTGCGACACGCGGCTGAAGAAGCCTCTCCAGAGCAGAACAACAGAGAGGAGATTGTTTTCTGAGAGAGTGGAAACAACCGAGAGCAGACGCTGAGGGTCTTTCAGATATGACCTTATATTATGGGCTGTCGACCTGTATAGAGCCAGAGATGCGCTATCTAGATGTCTCACGCAGGATGGAGAGGAACACAAGGGGGGAGTATAGTAAGAGCTTCTTTTTAAACAAACTGAAGGCAACGTCATAAGGTAAGTGCAATAACTCAGTTCAATGAAGCTCAATAAACAGGGAAATTAAAAGTCCTTATCCGTCCTTTTAGGAGAGTCAACTGGAGGAAGACATCCACGACGCCTCAGGAACCCAGCGGGTGACGGACAAGACAGATGAAGAGCTTGTACCTCCAGACCAGACAATGAACGTTTGGAAGGAGTGTTGACTTATATGGAGCTCGATTGGCAGCAACAGGTGAGGAGAATTCCATGTGTGAGTGATTATGACGGAGTGCAGGTGAGTGGCAAGAGGGATGCTGGGAAATGCAGTGCAGTTCAACTGGTGACTGCGGCACTAGAGAACCTGTGCTGTAAAATAGATTGTTTTGCACCTCTGTATTAGACTAAACTAGACTATTTAACAAAGATAGTACTTCATTAAAAACAAAGAATTGTAAAAAATACACATGAAATCTGGTTTATTAGACTGACAGGTCAAAAAAAGAACATAAATTATATCCTTAATTCAAGATACTTCAACTTAAAAAGCAAAATGGCATAAGATATTAATTCTTGTTTTCCGGGGGGCGGGGGATATTGTATAATAAAGTATTATTTTTTTAACCATGAACCAATCATGGTTATATGAATGCTAGGGGAACATTCCATTTAGAATTTTGCAAACACTATGAGAGCGTTACTTTTGAATATTCTCTGAACATTCTAAATCAAAGAGTAACATTAAAAAAAAAAAACATTAGAAAAAAGTGTCCAACTGAAATGCTTCAGAATTTTTTCTTCTTACAAATAATGTTTTTGTGCTACCATTTTGAGAACATTAAAGACAGATAAGCACATTGTTATTATTGTTATTAGAAGAAGGTTTGTTCATAACCTTGCCAGAGCCCCTGTTCGCTGGGTAGATTATGAAGTTACTGCATGTTTCAATGAACTCTTATCTCTGAAGATCATTTCAAGACAGGCTGAGCTCTGCGATCAAGAAAATATATCAGCTGCAGGAACACTCAGTCATCTGAGTAACTTCTGATCGATATATTTGTCCCAGCCTGCAGAATCAGGATCAGAGCTTCAGACGCAGCGTGAATCTGAGAGAAAGTTCATAGCATTAGTCGAGATTAGCCTTATTTAATCATCATTTTAAGTAAGTGCACAGTAATAATTACCCTAATGTCTGATTATGCAGATGATCCGTATTTTTGCAGATGACTGTAATTACCTTGTAAATCACCGACTGTGTGAAAGAATCTAATGACACTAGTCATTCGTTTAAAACAGGCCGCAAGAGTTTGGCAACTTGATTTCATTCCAGTCTAACGGCACA
The DNA here is from genome assembly GCA_027422405.1 of Ptychobarbus kaznakovi. Taxonomy (NCBI): domain Eukaryota; kingdom Metazoa; phylum Chordata; class Actinopteri; order Cypriniformes; family Cyprinidae; genus Ptychobarbus; species Ptychobarbus kaznakovi. The sequence goes on from CM049810.1 coordinate 24,588,050, forward strand.
TGCAGAGGAAAATGTTTTAAATCATCTGCTGAAATATGAAGCGTTTGGTGAAAACCTCTGTGCAGCAGATGAGAAGGCAGAAATGGAAAATTCCTCCTGACAAGATTCTGTATTGAATTAGATGATATAATTTAGCCGAGAAAAACAAACCAACTTCTAATAAAACTTTCATATTCCAGTCATCAAAGGATCAAGGACAAACAAAAAGTGATGTATGCCTTTTTATCACTGGAAAGCTAAACTAAATTAGAACTGTGGAAAAGTTCTCCTTAATTACATTGAAACAATGTTTATGCAAATATAAATACAAGGGCTGGAAAATGGTTTGATTTCCATAGTCACTGAATAAATGCAGAGATCTGGAAGCAGCGACACAAATCAGGTTATTTCTCTAATGAGCTTTGCATCATAACGAGATGATTGATTTACAACTGTAATTAACCTTTTGCCCCAGTGCTGGAATGGTAAAGTTGTGTTTGATGCAGAAGGACATGAAATGAAAGTGATTCAACTCATGACAACATTCCCTTGAAAACAGACTTATCATGAGACGTTCACAGACTTTCACTACTGTTCAGAAGTTTGGGTTTTTAAAAGAAATTCACCAGAAGTTTAAGGGGGCAGTCGTGGCCTAATGGATAGAGCGATGGACTTGTAACCCGAGGTTGTGGGTTCGAATCTCGGCTCCAGCAGGAATTGTCCACGACTGAGGTGAGACCCTTGAGCAAGGCACCGAACCCCCAACTGCTCCCCGGGCTGTCCACTGCTCCAGGTGTGTGTGTGTGTGTGTGTGTGTGTGTGTGTGTGTGTGTGTGTGTGTGTGTGTGTGTGTCCACTGCTCCAGTGTGTGTGTGTGTGTGTGTGTGTGTGTCCACTGCTCCAGTGTGTGTGTGTGTGTGTGTGTGTGTGTGTGTGTGTGTGTCCACTGCTCCAGTGTGTGTGTGTGTGTGTGTGTGTGTGTCCACTGCTCCAGGTGTGTGTGTGTGTGTGTGTGTGTGTCCACTGCTCCAGTGTGTGTGTGTGTGTGTGTGTGTGTGTGTGTCCACTGCTGTGTGTGTGTGTGTGTGTGTGTGTGTGTGTGTGTGTGTGTGTGTGTGTGTGTGTGTGTGTGTGTCCACTGCTCCAGGTGTGTGTGTGTGTGTGTCCATGTGCTCCAGTGTGTGTGTGTGTGTGTGTGTGTGTGTGTGTCCACTGCTCCAGTGTGTGTGTGTGTGTGTGTGTGTGTGTGTGTGTGTGTGTGTGTGTGTGTGTGTGTGTGTGTGTGTGTGTGTGTGTGTGTGTGTGTGTGTGTGTGTGTGATTGTATCAAACGCACTGTGTGTGTGTGTGTGTGTGTGTGTGTGTGTGTGTGTGTGTGTGTGTGTGTGTGTGTGTGGTGTGTGTGTTGTGTGTGTGTGTGTGTGTGTGTGTGTGTGTGTGTGTGTGTTGCTCCAGTGTGTGTGTGTGTGTGTGTGTGTGTGTGTGTGTGTGTGTGTCACTGCTCCAGGTGTGTGTGCACTTGGATGGGTTAAATGCAGAGAACACATTTCACTGCTGGTTATACTCTGTACAATTGTGTATGTGACAAATACAATTCATTCAACTGACAGTAAAGACATTTAGAATGTAACAAAAGATTTGTATTTATTTATTTGTTCTTTTGAACTTTCTATTCATCTGTGAAAATAAAATGATTGTGCAGCACTACTGTTTTGAACATTGATAATAATAATCAGAAATGTTTCTTGAGCAGTAAATCGGCAGAATCTTTCCTCAATCTAGTTATAAAATGATACATCTAGGTTGTAAAAATGCTGTGGAAACATTATTTTAAAATGTTTGTATAACGTTGACATGGACAGTCTTCATGTTATAACTTTATTTAAAGATTACACAAATGTCCACACATTCTATTAACGTTATTTTTACACAGAAAATGTAATTTGAATGTTTATTTTTAATACTCTAAGAACGTTAAAATGTCTTCTGTGATTCTAAAATTGTTTAAAGTTCACAAAAAAGTATCCTGTTAACTTTATTTTCACTCAAAATAAAACGTTATTTAAACGTTATTTTAATATCCTAAGAATGTTAAAATATCGTGATTAGAATGTTACAAAAACATTTCTTAAATATTCTACTAATGTTACTTTCATCCAAAATGTAACATTATTTAAAGTTTATTTTGAATATTCTTAAAACATTTCCTCAACATTATGAAATCCTTTACCAAGTACAAATAACATCATAAGGACATTCCAAGACTGTTGTTCTAAACTTAAATAAGATATTAAGTTGTAAGGATGTTCCATAAACATTAAGAGCTTTTTGTTGTAACATTAATATAACTTTTAAAAGCGTTGTGAGAACGTTCTGTTAGCTGGGATTTCCCCTGAAGCAACAAACACGACTCTACACAGCCATACAGATGATTGGTCTAAAACACAGCATGTACATCGGTGTAAATTCACCGTATTAGTTTCTCCATGTTCAGACCCCTGGAGCTGTAAAGGTTGAGCTTTATGTGGCAGTCTGTGGCCACTTACAGCAGTAATAATCTGCATCCGTTTGTTCTCCACAGAAACGGCATGCTTCCCTTCCGAGATGCATTTCCACCGCAGAAATATGACGTCTGCAGGCTAATGATTTGCAGACCTGCGTGTGGAGATGCCGTCCATGAATCACACAAATGCATTCACGCATCCACATCAGCAGAGTGAGATTTGTGTGAACACATTAAATCACTGCACAGCACATATCAGCTCCGCACATGTGCTGCTTTACATGCAAATACACCAGCACACAGTTTGATTACCAGTTGCTCAAGTTTTGATTTAAGGAGGATGCACTGCACTGACCCGTTGAGACCAATTAAAACTGATTAATGATGCCACTATGCATCTTAATATGATGCACCAATTTCAGGCCTCTAAATGATTGACATGATCAAAACTTTGCCGTCTCTGATGGATAGTTTAGAGATGTTTTATCCAGTAAAAGCTCTTTTAGTGTAATTGTGTTCAGCTGCTGCTTCTCGTGTCAAATCTGGACTGATTTTATCAAGTAAGCGTCAGAATAACTGCAGTAATATCTCCAGATGAACACTTTCTGAAGCAGCTCAGCTTTACTTGATTCTCCATCAATCATATTTAGTCTCAAATCTGATCATCAGGATCTTTACTTTCACTGAATGATCTTCATCTCACATCTTCTGAGGAGCGTTTATTTCTTCATCTCTCGATCAGCATTGTATAATTGCGTTTTTGCATTTTTGTCTTGTTTTCAGTACAAATTCTAAACATTAATAAATCAAAATACATTTACTTTAGAAGTAAAATTACTTAAAAATATAAAGTTTTGTTTTCTATTTTTTTTTTAATTAAAATTAAGTGAGTTTTTGTTTGAAATTATAAAAAAAATATAATCAGCCAGTGGAGCAAGACGAACAATCTCGTTATCCCTTTGAATTAAGTTTTTATTACTGATCTAATTGGCAGATATGTTTTCTTGTTTAAAGCGAAAACAATACATTGATACATTTGAAGTAATTTTGCTTCTCAAGTAAATTTGATTCAGAAATGTTTAGATATTTGTCATAGAATACAAAATATTAGATAAGAAAATCATGTTTTGCAGTAAAAGCATTTAGATATCATCTTACAAATACATATTATAGGAGATATAAAGTGATTACTGATATTTACAGTACATCGTTTTATGCAGGTATCTGCTATACTGTTAAAAATCTCATTAATGTACATTGATGCAATCAGAATTTCACACGTTTTGTCCACATAAATATAAGCATCTGCAGCAAATTGCTTTTTTTGCTCAGTTTGAGTCTCTGAATAAATTGAGCTGTTTTTTCCTCCATATTCTCACTTTATCAGACTATATGAGCTATTAAAGCCTGACGGATCACATATTCAAACCTTGTTAGGTTTATTTTTATATGTTGTGTATTGTTTCCTATATCAGGCTTTATAGGTTTAAGATGAACCTTAATATTTCATGCATGTCCCAGACTTTATTCCTGACATGTTTTTGCCATAATTGTGGGCTCGTGTGCAAGAAAACAAGCAACATTAGCAAAATTGGTCCTAGACAATCTCAGCCATTTGTGTGTCCGTCTCCGAGCTCAACCAACCAGAGCGCTGATCTTGATTAATCTCAAGAGGGGCTTTTGTCACGATGCAGTCACCTAGCAACAAATAACCGCTATTACAATCTCAGAAATCATTTTCTTCCCCTCCAACATCCCCAACAGGTTAACCACAGATTACAGTGGAGCAAACACAGTATTTACGGTCCGTTTCTTTGCTTCATGTCACAAACATTTATAAAGTCACAGTCTAAAGTGTGCAAACAACATGGATTGTGAAACTGTCACCATTTCTGATTCCCTCAGCCTCAAATACATACAATTTTCTCTCACAACAGTTTGTCCTTGTGCCTGCTCTTTTTTAATGCAACTACACATGCTGTGTGGATAACAGACATGTAAGGTGAAGTTCAGAACATCTACAGCCTCATTAATTAAACGAGATGGTAATATGTTCCCAGCCTCATATCAGTCAACATGTGGCAGGAATGAGACGGGATGGCGTTCTAGTAGGAAAGATGAAAATCCAGATGTTTGGCTTCCTTGCTTGAATATAGTTATACTGTTTGAATTCAACACGAGAGCCAAAGTGAACACAGAGAGAGAGAGGAATAATGAGAAGAGAATCTGATACGCAGCAGATTCATCTCAGAGCGGCTAAAAGCGTCAGAATGAACACAGATGTACACAGTGTGAATTTGAGAACTCACACTTTACATGGAAATCAGATTAAGGCAGAGTGTTATAATCATTTGCACTTCTACTGGTTCATTTAGCGCCTTGTCTTTCTGTCATACTGTATCGACCAATCAGAAGCCAGGACTGAAACTGTGTTGTGTTCAGGCAGAGCCTGGAGTCTAGTGGCTGATGTTAGTAGCACAGGCTACACATATTATTATGACATTTCTCTTTCTTAAAATAGACAGAGTTTGGGGTCAGTACTTTCTTTTTGAAGAAATAAATGCTTTTATGCAGCAAGGATGCATTCAATTGGTGTAAAGTGGCAGTAAAGACATTAATAATGTTACAAAAGATGTATATTTCAAATAAATGCTGCTCTTTTGAACTTTCTATTCATCAGATAATCCTGAAAAATTAAATATATCACGGTTTCCACAAAAATATTGTGCAGCACGACTGTTTTCAACATTGATAATAATCAGAAATGTTTCTTGAGCAGCAAATCAGCATATTATTATGATTTCTGAAGATCATGTGACACTGGAGTAATGATGCTGAAAATACAGATTTGATCACAGAAATAAATTAAATGTTACACTATATTCATATAGAAAATGGTTATTTGAAATTGTAATAATATTTCTAAATTTTACAGATTTTACTGTATTTTTTATAAAATAAATGCAGCCATGGTGAGCAAAAAACATAAAATAAATAAAACCTGAGTAATAGTGTTTGATATAATATTATTTAATTTATAATAAATTCACACTATTATTATAAAATATAAAATATTAATACAATATTATTTGATTATACACACACATTAATAACATCAAGTAAATGAAACTTTGGCGCACTTCTTTGAAAAACGTTGTAAAATCTTACCAACCCCAAAATTGTAACGTGACCTCCCAAACTCACTCATTAAACATGATCTGTTGAAACTTGAACCACAAACCCTCCTCTGCTGTAACTCCAGATCCTCCCGACTGCTGTTCGAGGTCCATACGTCATGCTTTCTCAGCCAGCACACGATTTCTGTCTCGGTAAGAAAGTTGCTGTTAAGCACAGAAATACAAATGTTAAATGTGTACGTCTGATAAGCGGAACTCATTATGACATTAAACATACACGTTGCTTTCATTTACACTTCAAAACGTAGTCTTACTCAGCAATTTTGTCTTGTTTTCCAACACAATTATCTAATCAAGATACATTTACTTGAGAAGCAAAATGATATTAAGTCTTGTTTCTGAAAATTGCATCAAAATGAAGTGAGTTTAAGCCTAAAACCCGAGAAAATATCTGCCAATGAGGTAATACAAATAAAATCCACAGGGAACACAAGATTGAGCAGATATTTGTGACCCTGTCTGAAAACCCAGCTGAAGTCATTTTTTGGTGATCTACTGTTTTCAATTCAACTTTATTTGTATAGCGCTTTCACGATGCAAACCGTTGCAAAGCAGCTTTACAGGAAATTAAAGTTTCTACATTATATTTAATAATAGCTTATCAGCGGTGACTATCTCAAGTTGATGTCCATACGGCAGAAATGTACAGTAAAATCATGCAGTTAGTTAAAGTCATAATCACACAGACGGTGAACACTATTAACAGCAATGATTATACGCCGTGATCAAACTTATAGCAAAATTTGGTAGTTATGTTTTCTATATAAAATCATCCTTCATAAGGTAAAGAACATTCAGTAACATTGATATCTTTATTACTGACCGAGTAAGACCATGTCAATGGTTAATTAATGGTTAATTAATGGTTGAAATCATAATTTGATGCTTGTTATCTCATAATTGGATTTTGAGACTTTAGCCTGGATTTCACAGAGAGGGTCACGTTTTCTGGTTTCATCCAAAAACGTATTTAAATGTGACACTTTTTTCAGAATATATGATCTTCTAAATGTATGTGTAATTAAACGTATTTTGATTGAAGATTGTTTAGATATTTCAAGAAAAAACATACCAAATAAGGTTGAGTTATGGGAAACATTATAAATATTTTAAAAACACAAGTATTGACCTTTAATTATAATAACCCCCCAAACGAAATTAAAAAGGATTATTACTTAAAATGGGATCTTACTGTAAATGTATTAAATAGGACTATTTAGGAATAAATATCCCCAAGGATATGAACAATTTAGAAATGCGTAATTATGGCCCTTTAATAAAAAAAAGACATTTAAATTTAAAATTACAGTCTCTGTGAATTAACAAAAATATACTGTATATATATTTGTATATTGAATATATATTGTATATAATGAAATATATTTCTCTTTCTCTATTTCTATGTTTAAGTGTTGCCTTTCTTGGCCAGGGGCCATTTGAAAAAGAGACTATAGTCTCAATATGACCCCCCCCCCCCCCCCGGTTAAATAAAGGAATAAATACAAATATATATATATTTGTTGACTTTTGGTCCAAATGGATTGTGTATATACTCCTATTGAACATAATGTTTCTTTTTTTGTTATAGAACCTGTATTATGTTTATTTCTCAATATTGTGTCCCTTTCTTTTGTACAGTTTTGATATAAATAGAATATAATTAAAAGAGATATATTGATCTGTTTCTGTCATGAAGAACATTTTGATCAGTGTTTGTCCTGATCAGGAAATATATGTTGGAAATGCTGTAAAAGTGATAAATGTCATAAACAGATAAATATGTTCAAATAAAGCTGCTTCACGATGCCGTAGCAGAATCTTTTTGTCTAAATGGTTCCATAAAGAACCTTCAACACCTGAAGAACCTCTGTTCCACAAAAGCTTCTTTGTGATGAAAGAAGGTTCTTCAGATGATAAAACGGTGAGAACGAGATGTTCTTGAACTGAATGGTTCTTCTATGCCATCGCTGTTATTTTTAATAGTGTATTTTATACAGATGTTGTGTATTGCATCTCTTATCAAACAAAAACTTAAATAATAATACAAACACTGAGCAAGATCTTCATTTTCGCCAGCGTAGCACAAGGAAACACCCATAATAACACTTTTCCATTCTGAAGTTTGAGGTGCTAAATGTTGAGGTGTTGATGGAGCGGAGCTGAGAGTGAACAGGAAATGGATACGTGACAGGAAGCTGGCGATCTGAGACACGAGAGGCAGAAATCAATACGAGAAGACTGCCAGAGAGAGAGAGCTTCCATTTACATTATTCATGCAAAGACAATTGTTTAATCCATCTGCTGGGCGTAATTATGCCTAATTGTGCTGCGGGCAGGCAGAAGGTTTATTGAGCTTCGCTTCATGTGTAAACAGTGTAAAAATATCCTTCTCAAAGAGTATATTTGTCTTGTTTTGCCAGTAAAAACATCCTTCAAACAAGACAAATTGTGATGATAACCAAAGCGGCATCAATATAAGAAAATATACGGTGTGAATGTATTTAGTCTTGTGGAGAAATCTACCAGTGCAACAAGACAAATGACAGGTGAACGTATCGATTCAGACGTGCTTTTGAAGCAAATATAAAACACGTGTCATGTTCTTTTAACGTTATTTATAGTGTGATAGTGGTTTTATGTGTTCTCTCGCACACACACATCTGCTTATCTCTCAGCACGAGGAAAGGTTTCGTTTAAAACACAGCTGTTGACCAATCAGGATTAATGACCGCTTTATAAACACTATTATAGGTTTGGGTACTGTTTTAAATCGGATATGTCATTTTAATTTTAGTTAAAATGTTTGTAATTTTGTTGTGTATGTAATTTTATTAGTTTATATATTTACATTTTTAGCTTGTTTATGTAGTATTTATCTCATCTTAAACTAAACAAAAATGTGAAATTGAGTTTTTGTAATTTTTTCATGTTTTTTTGTCATTTTATTAGTTTTTAGAAATATATTTAACATTTTTAATATGTCTATAATGTTGTATTACATTTTAGTTTATTTTGTTTTAGTTATTTTAGTATTTCGACAGAAATGAGAAATGTTGCTTTGGCTGAAATAAAATACGTTTTTGTAATTTTTATTGTATGTCTTTGTTTTAATATCTTTATTGTTTTTATTAAGTTTTAGTTACTAAGTACTTCAACTTAAACAATGAGAAATGTCGGCTCATAATTTTGCTGCTTGTCATTGTCTGTTTGATTTTGAAACATGTCTATATCATTTTGATCAAGTTTTCATTATTAGTTTTAATTTATATCATTTTAGTTATTGTAGTACTTCGATTTAAACTAAATGAAAATTAGAACTGTTGCCTTGGCAACAAGCTGAGTTTATATAATATATTTAATTTAAAAAATTTATATTCAAATAATGAAAAGAAAATTATATTTATAAATATGTCTTTTTTATGCTAATAACTCTTGGTTTTACATGAGTTGAAGGCTGAGTGACAGTCAGCTGATGTTGCGTTTGTTTTTAGAGATAACTGTGCCTCTCTCGTATAATTAGCTAATTGCAGCCACTCTAATTTGAGCACTAATTATTCCAGTTGAGTACGAGAAATGCGTTGTTCCATCATAAGGACATTTGAAGCCCAGGAGACTGTGAGATCATCGATGCAATCTAACAAACATGACTATCTACAGAGAAAACACAGACGAGAGAGTCTTACATCTGAGGGTCAACCGTCTCATGCATTCACAAAAACAACATTTAAACACTGGCATGCAAACTCCAAGCCGAGCCGACCTCAGGTAACCAGTCCCTATCCTCATATTAAATAACCCGCATCTATTTAGCCTGTCACGAGTTCATCCTTCAACTCAAATAGACGACGCATCAAGTCTTGAGTGATCCGTGACAGAATTGAATTGAGAGCTTTCCAGCTCATTTAGCGAGGTCGAATCCAGATGAGACGTCATGTTCTCTGAATTCTGATGAGCGCATCACCCTTCAAACGAACTTACGCCGGGTTCACAAAGTGATCAGGGAATGAATCAGTGTTGTCAGGGGCCAGAGAAGTGTTTGTTTGTGCGTGTCTATTTTTTATAAGCTCATTTTACCTCAGAGGCCAAGACTTAAATGAGAGTGCTTTGATTGAAGACGGCCGTCTGGGACGAAGATGAGGAAAGTCTGAGAGAGAGAGAGAGCGGAACTCTGAAAGATAAACGCAGAGTTGACCTTAAAGATGAAGTTTCAAGTGTCACCGAAACAGAATTACAGAAATAACTAGATTTGCATTGCCAGAAGGAAACAGTCCAGTGTTGTTATTGCTAACTACAACACACCACAGACACAGACACACAGACAGACACAGACACACACAGACACAGACACACAGAGACACACAGACACACAGACACACACAGACACACACAGACACACACACACACACACACACACACACACACACACACACACACACACACACACACACACACACACACACACACACACACACACACACAGACACACACAGACACACACACACACACACACACACACACACACACACACACACACCACACACACACACACACACACACACACACACACACACACACACACATGACACACACACACACACACACACACACACACACACACACACTACACAACACACACACACACACACACACACACACACACACACACACACACACACACACACACACACACAGAACTATATATCCTATAACTAAAATAACTAAATAACTATATATTCATCTTATAGAAGTACTGAAAAAAAAAAAAAATTAAAATAATTAAAAAGCATTTTCAGTCATTGAAACAAATAACATGTTTTATTTATTTCATTGCATAGTTTACATTTAGGCTATATTACATTATAGTATACATTATATTTTATATACATTATCTTTATATTATTATATATTTTATTTTATTATTTTTTAAAAGCTAAAGTAAAAAAATAAAACTGAAACTGTTGCAATTGAAATATATAAGTATTGTTTAGTAAATTAAATAATATACATGTAATATGCATGTTTAGTAAATAAAAATAAAGCTGAATATATATATAAATTTACTATATTTTATATCATATAATTCATTTTTTTGTATTACATTATGTTAGATTTTATATACATTATATTTATTTTATTACACGTTTTTATTTTCCCCATTTTAGTTTTAGAGTAATTTTATTACTTTTATACGATGAAAAATTCAAACTTAAAAAATACAATAAAAAATGTAATGTGTCAGTTTAAATACATGAGTACTAAAATTACTAAAACTATAATGAAGCTAAATGGAAATATTGAAAAAAAGAGTAAAAATGACAAAAACACATACAATTAAAAAAAAATTAAACATCTTCAACGTTTGAGTCATAGTCAAACTACCAATGTCTCTAAACATGAAACTGACACCAGAAGCAGATCTGAACATCCTCGTCGTGTCATCTTTCCGTTCTTGCGTTAGGAAACGCTTCTGTTTTTGGAAACACTGAAGCAGAAAACCACAGCAAACACTCCTGAGAACCAGATCCCATGTGTTTGGATGATAACGCTCAAATCAACTTACTCACAGCCAAAGCAGAGAATCAAATTCATTCTAAAATAAACTAAATGAAGAAATAAATACCAAAACGTGAGCGTCTATGACAGAATAGCCCAGGTGGTCTTTTGGAAGATGTATTAGGAAATATGACACTGTTTTCAGAAGGACGGTCGTACGAGGCTGATGGATGACCGCTGGGAATACACTCATCCCTGACCTCGCTTTCACACCAAACGGCCCGCCACGGGGCAAGAGAGCAAGAATACAGCAGGGTTTGCAGTCGGCATGAAATGAGTGTAGATCAGATCTACTACTAATATATGCTCATGTGTTAGATGTAACTGAAGTCTCTTTGGATAAAAGCATCTGCTAAATGCATACATGTAAAGTCAGTTTTCCAGAAGTTAAGTTCAGTGTCCCAGCAGAGGAAACACTGATCTGTTTGTCTGACCAATGGGACTGAGTTTGGGACAAACTGCCTTTCAAGAGCGGCTGTTTCTTGTGTTACTTATTATTATTTACATACCATTATAGCATTTCACAATACTTGGATTTGGCTGTTATTTTATATTTCCACTTTCCCATTTTATTTTTAGTTTAATTTTTAGTAATGAGTTTAATAAGTATATTTATGTGTTTTTGTCATTTTTTTTTTTTTTTTTTAGGTAAATTCTATTTAGCTTACATTTATTTTTATTTTCATTTTGGTTCTAGTAATTTCACTTAAAATAATTTATTTTCATTAAAATGTTGTATCTTATCTTAAAAGTTTTTGTGCAAAACTATTTTCTAATTTATTATTTTCTAATTGATCATTTCTATTCTGACTTGTGTGATTTTGGTTTAGCTTTTATGGTATTCTTATGTTAATTTTTATTCTGTGTGTGCATAGAGTTGATAAAGAATTTCACTGCATGCCCTACAATATACAGTGTTGCGTGTGTGAAATAAAATGTGCATAATTATTTTGAGCTACTTTCTGTATGACACATGCAACACCAAGGTCATGGGTTCGATTCCCAGAGAAAGCATGAACTGATTAAATATGAACCTTGAATGCAATGCGACTCGCTTTGGACAGAAGTTTCTGCTAAATGCATAAATATAAAGCCAGTTTATCTTTTCACAAGTTTTGCATCACTTTTCAAGAGTGTTTGTGGCATCTTTCAAATAAATGCCATTTGCTTTGACATTTTGTTATCTAATGCAATGACATTTTTAAGCGTGACGTTTCTGTAGCGTTTGGCTTTTGATGCTTAAATGCATTACATAACCGAAAGAACAAGTTTTCCCCAAACGTTTCTCACGTCTGATGATGTCTTTGTCTCGCTCGTAGCCGCTCATTTGCCGCGCTCTCCCGCGGAGTCTGTGAAGAGACACAGTAGACTGAATCTCACCTTGCAAAACTCGTGTAAGGCACATTACATCACCACACCGGGATGCTTTGGCGTTCCGCTCATTTCTCACGGAGCACAACATGCTGTGGCCATATGCTGCTCCAGGTGGATGCGGTATCCAGGCAACGGTGCCAAATCAGAGCATCTCTCCAAACCAAGGTTCAAGCAGAACAATACAGTACCAGCACACAGACCCAAGACTTCTGAAACAAAGCAAACAGTCCTATGAGTGATTACTTTCCTTCTCCAACAATGAGAAAGAACAGAGCGGACTGAAGCAAAGTGTGTTTCCGCTGAGGCCGATGCCTATTAATAACACAAACTACATGACCTGCCATCACAGTAATCATTCTAGCTGATTTCTGCCGAATATTAGGCCATGCAAAGGAACAAACTAGTCATGATTCCGGAGGTGGACATCAAGACAAATATTACTGCTTGTTTTCCATGGATTTCTGGACAGTAGCCTGGACACAAACACGTGGATTTGGATAAAGCTCCAAAATAGAAGCCAAAACTCCATTCCAGCTTTGCATTTATTCATAAAATGTGGTCATTTTTTACAGTGCATTTGGGGCTAATGACTTTCATTGATGATTTGGAGCCACAGATGGATGGATCCCATAATGTGCATTTATATACAGATCGTACCAAACTGTCATTAAGGCGCTTAAACGTGTGAACGATCAAATTAATTCACATTATAAAATTGCAAATATGCTATATTTTATGCACCATTAGCGCTCTTATAAATGTCAGTCCTCTCATAAATATTTCATTAGATAAATGCCAAGTTTTCCACGTTCATGGCAGCAGTTGTTTAACATTTAGCAAATACATTTTCAGCCCCAAACTCACTGTTGAGTTTCAGACAGCCTTAAAATTAGCGCTCAACGATGGAAGCTTGTTTCTATCACGAGATAAAAATAAAGAAATAAAGTTGATTGGCATTGAGCCTTTTTAAATCAGAATTCACAGTTTACACCTCATGAGTTTATAATTATGTTTTTGTTATTTTATTTGCTTGTTTCCACCAAGGAATACAAATATTAAAAAGTGAATTGTGACTTCTCAGAATTGTGAGTTTATATCTCAGTTCTGAGTTTATAACTAAGACACTAAGGAAACAAAAGATACAAATTACAAAGTGATTCACAAAGTATCGTCAAAATATTCACATTCATAAACATTGGCTTAGGCATTCAAATGTCCTAATAAACAACCAATATGTGTTAACAACGTGCGCATGCATTAAAGGGATTGCACAGCTCCGTTAGCATGTTAGCCGTTAGCTTGTGCCAGCTTTCAGAATCTCAATAATCACCAGCTTTAACACAAGAAGATATTACACCAGCTTTTTCAAATTAAATGTATAACTTATGGTCATCTTTTTCAAGGATAAGATGGCAAACAATGACGTGCATCCAAAACGCCGATCACCGAACACGAGTCTCTTCTTCTACTACTTTACAGACTTCCGGTCAAGCTGTGTCATAACATAACAAAAAATGAAACAAACATTGTACAGAACATCAGCGTTTATATCTTGCAATTCTGCGTTTATATCGCAATTCTGAGTGTTTATCTCTTAATTCCAACTTTTTTCTCAGAGCTGCATGTTTATATCTTGCAGTTATTTTTGGAAATTCAGATTTTATATCACAATTCCAACTTTTTTTATAATTGAAAGTTTAGGCTATATCTCCCTATTAGACCTCACAGTTCAGACATTTTTTTTTTTGCAATTTGGAGTTTATATCTCTTAATTTCAACTTTTTCTCAGAATTGCAAGTTTACATCTCACAATTCAAAGTTTATAACTTGCAATTCGAGAGCTTATATCCCATGATTCAGAGTATTTCACAACGTTGAGTTATTTCTCACAATTCTGAGTTTAAATCTCACAGTTCAGAGTTTATCTTGCAATTTGGAGTTGATATCTCGTAATTCTGGATTTGGATCTCACAATAGTTTATTGTGCGATAAACTCAATTGCCTTTTTATTTAAATTTTTTCATCCTGTGGCGGAAACAAGCTTCCATATAAAACAAGGTAGCATCCGATTACATTAAAGTAGCACATTCGACCATATTGAAACTTTTCATTACTAATACATAACGAGCAGTCAGATCCGAGCTCAACCGCTTGATCTCACTGCACAGAAAATATCTAGCCTTTAGCATCGGGCTGGAAAAATCTTTCACGACACCTACTTAATACAATGGATTTTCCCCTCATCTGCAGGACCTGTGTCCAATTTTAAGCGCACTTGAAAAATGGCACAGGAAGTCCTTAAGAAGTGACTGGCGAGCCACAAATATGCGGTGAGCTGCTTTTAGGATCGGGACGGATCTAACTTTGGAAAGAGCACAAATAATGAAGTGCAGCTGGGGTTCAGCGAGGAGGTGCTATTATTGCCGGGACATTTTTAGAGGTTTTTATTCTGAGAAACACATCAAAACAGGCCTCGTACCACACCTTCATTAGTGTGGGTCTCCCGTTGAACTCAGTGAGAAACCGGATCTCCAGATGCTCTTATCCAGCACCGTCTGGGCGAGAGGAGGACGAGAGGCTCTCGAGCACTCAGGGAGGAAGACATCTGTGTGGGGTTCAGTGCGACCCATGATTAATAGAGTAAAGGTGAGGGGAGGCGACACCTTTGGCTCGCTGGTGAACATGAGCTATTCCCATCAGAGCCTCCATGAAACCCACCGCAAAGACACAACATCTAATGAGGGCAGGACTGCAGTCCAGGTTCAGGCTGTGAGGTAATTCTGCCATGATCAAAACCTCCTATGGTGAATAATGACACACTGAGCCCAGAAACCACGCCTGGGTGGACATTTTTGGACAGTGAGTGGAATGAAAAGGAAAACATGAAGTCATTCTCATCCCAGCAGCTCCTCTATAACATACAGTAATTGACTTAAACAGATTTAACAAGTTACAAAATCTCTGCTTCCTGCAATTATGTCACTTCCTGTTGCTAAATCCCGAGATTCAAAGAAAGGTCAATACCATTATGAATATACACGAATATATGTATATAGTTTATATGAAAGAAATAATAATAATACTGCAAAAATGACTTATTGAGTTTTTATTTAGTCTATATAACCAGCGTTATTAGTGTTCACTAAAACTACAGCATTAAAAACTAAACTAAATAAAAACACTTAAAATTGACATAAAATCACTTGAAATAAAATTAACATTAACTGATATAGACTAAAACATTTTAATTTATTTCATTTGCATTTATTTCAAGTTTAAGTACTAAAATACTTTTATTTAGTAATAATAATAATATAGACATATTCTTTAAAAATAAATAAATAATAAAAATGACAAAAATGCACAACAAAATTACTAAAACTTTAACTAAAATTAAAAGGAAAATATAAAATATGAAAATAAAATTCAGTTCAAAATATTACTATAGCAGTATCAAAGATACTAAAATAGCATTTTTAACTCGTCTCCAGTTAAAACATCTCTAAATCAAAAGATCGTTTTGACAGATAAATAATACACTGAATATAAATATATATTGTCTTATTGCACTGAATTTGCACTCGTTTTTTACTTACTGGGTACTGCTAGTACAGCGAGAAAACTACATATAAAAAATAAACATGCAATATATGAAATCGCAATATCTTGTCTAGTGTCGCTTATCAAGTAAAGTCATATTTAGATAATTTAACAGGAAAATTGTATTTAAAAAAATCCTTTAATCCTTGGAATATTATTTTCCCCAAATGAATAGCTAATTTCCAGATTTGTTTGTGCACCCAAGCATATGTTCCTAAAAAGGCTGTATCTTCACCTTATCCTCCGTAAGCCACAGGAGATGTCTTTTGTGCTTCAACAGACAAGACACGTATCCTGCAGCACAGCATCTGTTGACAAGCTTGACTTGCTTCCATTACTGGCCCAGAGCTTAACAGAGAAACCCAATCTAACTTGGCAGAGAGTCAGGAAGCTCTTCCGGCTCAATTCTTTCCCACAGAACAATGCACTCTTAATTAAAGAGGCTAACGAGTCAGATACAGGAAGAGAGAGGGCGTCTCTACACATTAGAGCGATCGTCTGATCCTTCAATGCATCTGTCCATCACATTTATAAAAACCAAAGAGATGCACTTGTTTAAAACACTCAGCACATTCGCTGCATTGAGGGGAGGGATTGTGGGTAATCAGTGGCCCGCTGGGACAGGAGAGGAAAGATAGAGGAGAGAGGTTTTTATTCTTGGGTCCATTGTCAACATACATATTAATGAAGACTCGGGTCATTGGCCAAGACATCTGCATTGCCCTGCGGTGCCGCTGGCTAAAAATAACCGCAGACATGTGAATCCAGTAAGATATGAAGCACTCGTTCATTCACTGTTTGATGGATTTAGTTTGTGTTACCTTGCTGGAAGGACAACGAGAGGATCACAGGAACCACATGGAAATCACATTCAGCTCAGCAGACATGAACAGGCTCATGTTTTATCATGCTGGCTTTCTGCAGCTTCTGTGAAGGTTTTTAAAGAGCTCTATTCAGACCCAGTGATGTCAATGAAGGGACACAATGTGTCAATATGGTCTCTAAATGTAAATGTCTTGTATTAGCAACACTTTAAAGTTTGAAAATACAACTTTTTTACCAAATAAATAAATAAATAAATACAAATGACAATAATAATAAAATGAACATTAACTGATATAAAAAAAAAATGCTTTATTTCCATTTTGTTCAAGTTGAAGTACTAAAATAACTAAAACTTTATTATATATATATATATATATATATATAAATAAATGGCAAATAAAATACAAACTACAACTTAAATTAAAATTAAAACACATCATATAAAAATAAAGTTAAATTCAAAATATTAAGAAAAACATTTGATAAAATTATATATATATATATATATATATATTAATATAAGTGCATGTTCTTCATCAGTATTTTGTTTTATTTCCAGTGCAAATGTTTACAGATTCTTAAATCAAGATACATTTCCTTGAAAAGCAAAATGACAAAATATGAAAACTTGTTTCATGAAAAGATTATCAAAATGAAGTGAGTTTATGATTAAAACAATAACAAATATCTGCCAATGGTCTCAAAAATCGACTTAATTCAAAAGGAAAACAAGTTTTCGTTTTTGTTCTTGTTTTAAACATAAGCTCGTTTAATTGTGTTCAGTTTCTCAGAAAGTAAGACTTCACATCTTCAATTTGCATCTCAAGTGAATGTGTCTTGATTTAAGGATGTTTGGATATTTATACTGGAACATTTAATGCAATGACTTAATTTTAATGAGTTTCTCTGATTTAAGACCTTAATTTGTGGAAGGGCGAATTAAGACTTTTTAAGCCCCACAGAAACCATATCATGGTTCATTTAATGGCACTGATGGGATCTACAATTGAAACGTGCATGAATTATGAGGCGTTAATTATTGAGAGCAACTATGATAATTCGCTGTATTGCTGAACAGAAAAAAAAATACAAGAAGCAATATTGAGTTAAAGATAAAGCGTGTCATTGCCCAAGTGGTAACAAATGAAATAGCAAAATATGGCTTATTGCATGTAAAAATGTGCTAAAAATTAAAATACGAGTCCATAATCCAGAATAATGCTTCTTTCAGTTAAAAAAGTTCTGGTCTGAATCAGGAGAGAAATCTGCACAGATCAAAACAGCTCGAAACAAATCTGTGGAAACAACAGAAGATGGACTTTATCACTGCAGGAGGCAAAATTATGGATTATGAACTCATATTTTAGTCAGAAGCAACCGATTATTGTGATGTTTTTATCAGCTGTTTGGACTCTCATTCTGACGGCACCCATTCACTGCTGAACAAGTGATGCAATCCTACATTTCTCCAAATCTGATGAAGAAACAAACTGATCCTGATCTTGGATTGCCTGAGGGTGAGCACATTTTCAGCAAATTTCCATTTTTGGATGAACTACTCCTTTAAGCATGATAGCACAAGCTGAAGCATTAGAAATCTGGACACAGCAAAACACTGACAGTTTGCTTGCACTAAACTCCCGTGTGCCTCCAGGAGCAGTCCATCGACCGCTCAAAACCGCAGACCTGATCTAAACAGCAAACTTTCATTAGCAGACTCACAACACATCTGGCCGTGGATCCAGTCCCAGCGTATCCGAGCCGCTCTGTTATCGTGAAGCGGCCTCAGAAACTCTGAGCTGAAACAGCTGTGAAGAATTGAGATTTCCACACAGGCCTGGAGAAAGTTCAGCTGCAGGTACAGTAGATGTCCTAGCCGGCAGAAACAATCGTGCCAGTGTGTGTTCGTGCCCTGGAAGCTGTTTTAAAATAATGAGCGGATTACTGTATGCCATATGAGATCCTTCACTGCTCAGCAGCTACTCTTGTGTGTCAACAGGAGATTTAGGACAATCTCATTATTATACTGACTGACGAATCGGACAGAATGTCACTGAAAAAAAAACGTACTTTGTTTATATATTTGTACTGGAAAACAAGACAAAAATACATTCTTAAATCAAGAGATGTTTACGTAAGAAGTCAAATAACTTAAGTCTTGTTTTCTAAAGAATGTATCAAAATGAATTGAGTTTTTGCTTTGAATTGAGTTTTTAAATCTCACGTTATTCTAACGAGTTTCTCAGAAACAAGACTTCTTAAGTCATTTTGCCTGTCAAATAAATTGGATTTAAGAATATTATTTGTACTGGAAAACATGATGAAATATAATTTTTTGCAGGGTTGACCTAATCCTCATTCTTTTTCTTTTTTCAGAAGCCTCAATAAAAAAGCCTCAAGTCTAAGACACACTGTTTTCATATGCTATATGAATGATTTTATGAGAAATATATTGTGTTATTTTTATTAAACTCTGTTTCTCCAGGACTGCATAATTCATTTGAATTAATTATGCTTTGAAAAGGTCATGCAAACAGAAAAATTCAAACACTTTAACTGAGCCAAATCATTTCTAGTTAAAAAAAATAAATAAATTAAAACAACTTACTGCGGTATGTTTTTCAAGAAAATACTATTTATTATTTTTACTTCAAAATTTCATATATAATTCTCATATATAGTATTACTTGCCGTTTCTTTGTTTTTTATTTTTTTATTTACTGGTAATTTGTAAAATGACTAAACTAGTAATTTACTAGTAAGTGAAAAGAGTTTCAAAGTAAATCCTACACTGTAAAAAAATTGTAAAATATTATTTCAGTCATTTTACTTAATCTCATTACTTGCTGTTTCTATGGAATATAATATTTATGAAATTACTAGAAAATTCTGAATCAAAAATGCTTAAAGGTAAATCCTACACAGTACAAAATGATTTTTAAAAATTTGAAATAAAATAAAGATTGTCTAGTATAAAATACTATTCAGAATTTAACATTTAACTCATTTTTTGTAGTTATTTGTGAAATTTACTAGCAATTGTTGAGTGAAAATTATTTCAAAGAAAATCTGACAAACAAAATTATTTTTTGAAATCGTAAATAGATTATTAAAGTACAGTTTACAAAAAAGAAAGTCTTTTTATTTCAAAATGTCATGTTTAATTCAATGCATTCCTTGCAGTTTCTGTTTAATAATTTGTAAGATTTAGTAATTTCTGAGTGAAAATTGTTTAAAAATGAATCCTACAAAAAGAAGCTGTAAATAAAGATTACAGTATGTTTTACAAGAAAATACTATTTCAGTGTTTCAGGTTTAATTGATTGTTACTTGCTGTAATTATTATTTGTAAAATCTACTAGCAATGTTTTGTGCGAAAACGGTTTCAAAGCTTATTTCGTTTTCAGCATATTTTCATATGTGCTCATTTGTTTTGAAAATTAGCTTTCATTTTCACTGAATTAGTTTTAGATCCAAAAGTGTCAAAAGATGCTTTTCTCCAACACTCCTGTCAAAGCGCCAGATCAGCGTCTCTCTCTTTCTCTATAAAGTCACATTAGAGCTCAGCACTGATAGAGAGAAGGTGCTTTCCACACTGATAACGGCCTCCTCATCCATCACACCGAGAGCGTCTGACCTCCTGATCCTTACAAACATCAGCGCACAAATGTGAACGAGAAGCAGAAGAAAAACAGAGCCAAAGAAATATGTTATTCCAAGGTGTTTCCATGAAAAACAAGACATCCGGGGGTCCTGCTGTTCCTCAGGCTGAAAACATAAACTTGTTCATTGTTTTAAGATCAGATTTGTTGCTTTTGACCACTGAGAGACTGAAATATATGCTGCGGTCGGTAACTCACTCCATCCAAGTCAAGGACATTATTTTGTGCAACTCGACAAAACACACCTGTTGATACTGGCGTTTGTTAACAAGTCGTCTTTCCATCGGTTTCAGTCATGTTTGGATGGATGCAGTGGTTTGTTTGGTTCAGTTTTGAGCTTCCTGTATTTTAAGAGCACTTCGGCGCCTCCTAGAGGAGGGGAGATGTTTGCACCCTACTGAGGGGGGGCATTTATCTTATTGTTGTTCATGTAAATCCCTAACGTTTAGTCTTTGTTGTAAATGGATGACACACTGATAGATCAGTTCAACATGTTCACGCGTGCATAAGGCCAGGTTGAAGTGTCCGGTCAAGCGTGTTGTCTTTCTAAAGAGCACTACTACATTTTAATATCATATTTCTTTACGGTATGACAGCCAGGATTTTTGGCCGGCTTCTCAGCCAAACTATTTCCCGTCCTGTAGAGGAAAGGAAACGTGTTGGAGGTTATAAATCTGAGCTGACGTTTTACAAAAAATACCTGGGATTTTCTATCTAATGTTTTTAAAAGTTATATAAATATCAGAACTAAGTAATGTTCATGGAATGTTCATATTAATATATGATATACGTTCTCATAACGTTAAGAGAAAACATTATTAGAACAACATTCTCAGAACCTCTTTATGATGTTATTTGTTGAATGTTCTAAGAAATGTTTGAGTTTTTTTGTAACCTTTAAATAACATTCCATTCGTGAAAAGAAAACTGGACATTTTAATGTTCTTAGAATATAAAAATAAACACAAAATAATGTGTTTTTTTTTTTGGGGGGGGGGGTAAAAGTAAAGTTAGTAGAATGTTGTAAGAAACATTTTTGTAACCTTTAAATAACGTTCTAATCTTGACAAGAAAACATTTGTTATGAAACAAATCTGGACATTTCAACAATCTTAGAATATTTAAAACAAACGTTCAAATCATATTATAGTTTCATTAAAAACAATTGTAGACTGTTTAAGAAATGTTTTTGTGACATTTAAATAATGATCTAATCACAAGAAGAATTATAAGGATATTTTGACGTTCTTCAAATATTAAAAATAAGTATTTTCAGTAAAAAATAACAGTAGAACATTTAAGAAATGTTTTTGTAACTTCTAAATAACATTCTAATCACAAGAGAACATTTTAACGTTCTTAGAACATCACAAATAAATATTCCAATAATGTTATATTTTGAGTAAAAATACAATTTATAAATCCTTGTTTAAGAAATGCTTTTGTAACCTTTAAATAATATTCTAACATTCTAACATTTTTTACGTTCTAAGCATTTTAAAATTATAAAAGAATATTAAAATTATAATCATAGAAAAATTATAAAAGCATATTAAGCAAAACATTTAAAAATCATTAAATTTTGAGTGAAAATAAAGTTAGTAGAACATTGTAAGAAACAGTTTTGTAACCTTTAAAGTTATAATCACAACAAGAAAACTGGACGTTTCAATATTTTAGAAACATTACATAATAAAGAAGTTCCCACATCGCTCATGGACTCGAATGTCTGATTTGATGCCGCCTCAGCGGCTGCTTAGAAAACATGCTTTTGGAAAGACATCAGATAAAACGACTGTGGGGAAGGAGTTGCGGTCGGTACGGTATGTCTGATAGAAACGATAGATACAAATGTAATTTTATATACTGCTGATGGATGGAGGCTACATCAGCGGCATAAAGGAGCATGCAGAACAGTTAATAAGCCACTAAACGCTAAGAGCTTTGGCCCCATGAACAAATTAAAGTGTGTCTAATTGAATAACGAGGGACTGTGATGGAACAGTGCAAAGCAGCAGAAAGCTAAATTAAAAACAGCAAATTTGACTGTATATATATATTTATATCTCACTGTTTAAAAGTTTAGGGTCGGTTTTATGCTAATCATGGCTGCATTTATTTGATCAAAAATATAGAACAAAAATGTATATATTACAAACCGAAATATTGTGATGTTTTTTTAATTTGTATAAAATGAGAACTAAAAGACTTTCAAGTCACATGAGCCAATATTTTTATTAACAATAGAGCATAGAGAACATACATGTTTAAACGGATAAAATGTACACTTTTATCCACTAAATGAGCTCATTTAAAATGTGATGGGCAACAAAGGGCTGAAAAGCAAGACATTTTGAAAATATTCAGCTGGGAGAACATCTAGCAACTAATTAAGTTAATTGACATCAGGTCTGTAACATGATTAGCTATAAAAGGGATGTCTTAGAGAGGCAGAAGCTCTCCAATCTGTGAAAGAGTGCGTAAAAAGATTGTGTAATATACTTTAAAAACAACGTTCCTCAACATCAAATTGCAAAGGCTTTGCAAATCTCATCATCGACAGTGCAAAACATCATCAAAAGATTCAGAGAAACTGGAGAAATCTCTCTGTGCGTAAGGGACAAGGCCGAAGACCTTTGTTGGATGCCCTCAGACGACACTGCATCACTCATTCTGTCATTGACATTACTAGATGGGCCCAGGAATACTTCCAGAAACCACTGTCGGTAAACACAATCTGCCGTGCCATCCGCAGATGCCAACTAAACCTCTATCAAGCAAAAAGGAAGCCATATGTGAACATGGTCCTGGAGCTCCGTCATGTCCTGTGAGCCAAGGCTCATTTAAAATGGACTGTTTTAAAGTGGAAAAGTGTTCTATGGTCAGACGAGTCCAAATTTGACATTCTTGTTGGAAATCATGGATGCCGTGTCCTCCGGGATAAAGAGGAGGGAGACCTTCCAGCGTGTTATCAGCGTTCAGTTCAAAACCAGCATCTCTGATGGTATGGGGGTGCATAAGTGCATACGGTATGGGCAGCTTGCATGTTTTGGAAGGCTCTATGAATGCTGAAATGTATATAAAGGTTTTAGAGCAACATATGCTCCCCTCCAGATGACGTGTATTTCAGCAGAACAATGCAAAACCACATACTGCAGCTATTACAACAGCATGGCTTCGTAGTAGAAGAGTCCGGGTGCTGAATTGGCCTGCAGTCCAGATCTTTCACCTATAGAGAACATTTGGTCCATCATTAAATTAAAAATAGGTCAAAGATGACCACAAACTCTCCAGCAGCTGGAAACCTATATCAGGCAGAAAAGTCCAGAAACTCATAACCTCGATGCCCAGACGTCTTCAAACTGTTTTGAAAAGAAGAGGGGATGCTACACCATGCTAAACATGCATCCGTCCCAAATATTTTGAGACCTGTATCAGGCATCAAATTTGAAATGAGCTCATTTTGGGCATACAATTTTAAAATGTCTCCGTTTAAACATTTGTTATGTTCTCTATGTTCTATTGTGAATAAAATATTGGCTCATGTGATTTGAAAATCTTTTAGTTTTCATTTTATTCAAATTTAAAAACGTCCCAACATTTCCAGAATTCGGGTTGTATTACAGTTTGTGGCTCAAGAGCATATTTGCAGCGCAAAAGGTTGTGGGTTCGATTCCCATAATGTAATTTATGTTCGCTTTGGAAAATTGATAATTGATTTAAGTATTCTGTAATTTATGTTAAAATTTAATTGATTTCTGTAATCAAAGCTGAATTTTGACCCTCATTACTCCAGTCTTCAGTGTCACATGATCTTCAGAAATCATTCTAATATGATGCATGTTGTCTTTCTTATTATTGTTGAAAACAGTTAAAATTTTAGTAGAAAAATACAAAGTTCAAAAGATCAGTATTTATTTGAAACATAAAGTTTAATAATTTAATACATGCTTCCTTCCACATTTAAATATATGCAAATTTTAATTTATGGCTATTTTGATCAAATCAAAATAGTAATCAATAATACTGTCTGTGCCTGGCTCAAGGTATGGAGGACCTAACCTGCAATCCATCCATCCAATCGATCAATCAATCAAAAACAGGAAATAATTAATAAAGGAAAAATCAATAAAAGTAGAAAATAAAAAATTTTTTTTTATGTTTTTTATGTATTTATTTATAAATTTATAAACATTTATTTATTCCTTAATTTATTGTCTTATTATTAAATGTATTTATTAATTTTCTTATTATTACATTTATTTATTCCTTTATTTTCTTATTATTACATTTATTCATTCATTCATTACTTACTTTACTTCATTACTTAGTTATTTTTCATTTTTGTAGGGTTGGTCCTCCATGTAAGGGAGTAATATGTGTTTATAAATAAAAATGAATAGAGTTTGCTCTAATGTTTAAGTAGAAACCATTTTTTATCCGACATGACCCGTCTAAAACTCATATTCGAGCATTTCCTAATGCTTCCTCAAGTTTTTACAGCACTCAAACAAAAGGCCTGAAACCGCAAAATAAAACATCCACATTAAACTCATTTGTTATTATTGAGCCGCTGAAATGAGTTTGTTTTTCACTGTGGCATGAAATGATAATAATAATCAAATGAGGGAGCGAGCCACAGGTTTATCAACTCTTGGTGTTCCTGCCAAAAAACGTCTCTTTATTATACTGAGCCAGAGCGCTACAAATGATTGTGATTAAGACAAATGCTAAAGGCGTTAATGAACAGAATTGATGTCGTTAGTCCAACAAAACATCACTGCAGTGACCTTTGCTTCTGCCTACATCTTCACTAAGATGTTTTGTCTCAGCGAGTCTCTCTCAGATGGAGAAGCACCGGTCAGAAGGTCGATTATGAACATAAAGAAGCTGCTATCAATCCTGAAAAATGACCTGGAAAACACCACGGCGTATCCCAAGAAATGCTCATCACCTGTCACTGCACTTGTTTCTAATCAGCAGCTGTATTTCACTGAAAAATAAATGTAAAAAAAATATTTTGGCCAAATGAGATGACCTTTAATATTTTTCCATTGTGCCATTATTTTCATGACAGTTAAGCAATTAAGCATGATTGTCTCACAAATTCTCATTAGTTTGATGCATCCAGATATTTTCATTATTCATTATTCTCAAAGGTCATTTTCATTAGAGTCTCAGTACTGAAATTTAAATTAATTTTAATTAAATCAGCATAAATCAGCATAAAAATATTGACAAATATATTCTTATTTTTTATAATTCATAATGGTGATGAAAATGTTTTAACTAAAACATTAATGAATGAATGAATAATGTCCTAAAAGGTGAGGTGATACAGGCTTGAGTTCTGGAGAGAATGTGTCGTTAAATCAGTATAAATTAAAGTAAACATTAACATGATGCATAAATGCTTTAGAATATAAATCATTCTAATATATATATATATATATATATATATAGTAACTGATTACATGTAATCTGGATTATGTAATCAAATAAAAAAAATGAAGTACTTGTAATTAGATTAAATTACATTAAAATACTTGTAATCAGAATACAGTTACTTTTTTATGGATTACATGATTACATGTTATTTACACAATAACAAAAAATGTGATGATGAAATTGAAAACTACTGATGAACATATTCATTTTTAATTGAATTATCACTCAGTAGGTTATTGTACCGTGTATTACTTTGACAACACATTTGCACACATTGGAATCATCTGATCGTCTTTTATTTAAAGTACCCCTAAGATTTTAAAATCTGAAATCACATTTGCATGTTCAGGGTTTTGTGACATTGGTTATGGTCACATAACATCATGACGTGCAGGTAAACAAATACAATTTTTTTTTTTTCATTGTTTTATTTTGATTCATTTAATATATAAATATATATCATAAACCCTCAGCAGTTCCTTCACAAACCCAGTTCGGGAAACATTGACATAATGTAATGTTTATTGCACTTCATGTTGTTGATCACAACAAATGGAAGATATTTTCTTAATCTTTGTATTTTTATATCAATATGGTACAATATTATCCATGTTTAAATCAATGTGATAAACGAGGGAGGTCAAAGGTACTCTAAAAGTGGTCTGATTATTTTACCTAAAATGTGTAATGTAATGGATTATGTTACTAAATACAAATTTTTGTTATGTAATTTGATTACAGTCAAATATTTCATAACAGTCATTAAGATAATGAAGTTACCATGCAAAATTATTCCTAAAAATATATATTTCTAATATTAATTAGATTTTGGGCTGAGGCAGATTTGAGTTTTTGAGAGCATGTGTGAGATTCAGCGTTTACTCTTATTTCTATTAATCTTACCAATTAATGTAGATGCTGCAGTTCTGCTTCGGCTCTGTATTAAACAAGCATCCTAAATCATTCATCTAACAGCATTAAACATCGACCTGTGTGTGTGCGGCCTGAGGAGTGCTTTTATTTGAGCTCAAATCAGCATGTTTGGTCTAGGATGATCTTTATTCATTCTGAATGGCCTGTTAATGCTTTTTAATGTGCGCGTCTTTATGGCGATGTCTTCAAGCTGTGGACTCGTCCTCCACGAATCAGCGCTTTAGCCAATTGCTCAATACATTCAGCGAGAGGACACCAAATTAGAGCTCTAATGTCCTCCTATTGATTTTCTCTCCTTTAATTTGTTTCTTATTTATAGCCTGTGTTTCTTTGCGGTGAAAAACGAGAGAACGGAGGGGAAACAGCCGAAGCGGTGCTAATGTCACCCCGGTAAAGCTCAGCGGCTCACATTTACAGCTCTGGGTTTGGATGTATATCTCCTTTCTGATTTATTCTACATAGACATTCCTCAATAAACAGATCTAATCCACCAAACACCAAAAGATGAATCACCTTAAAAAACAGAGCACATAATATAAGACAAGAGTTCACTCACTTTATGACAGCTGAAGCCCTTATATAATAATAACAATAACAATAATAATAACTTTTGTTTTATCTAAGACATTTAAAAGCAGCTTCTCAAGTTGCTTTACACGTGAACAAGCAATATATGAATAAAATAAAATAAATAAATCACAATAAATAAATGAATAAACATACAGATAAAGACTACTACCTGTATTAGAACTACAATAAACACAATCTGAGTTAGTAGTAAAGTAAATAGATAAATAAATTTGTTAAAAATCTTTTTATTTTGACTTTGTGAAAGTGCCTCAGTCAACGTTACATTCTCATTAGTGTTTCAGGAACCCAATCAAATTGAATAATATTCATAATAATGACAATGAATAATAATAAAAATACTTATCAAAAATAAAATTATTTAAAAATATATTATTATTATTATTAGTTCAAGGTTTCTTTATTCGTCACATAATAAATTATACAGGGTATAATTAGAAGTGAAATGTAATCGAATCAGGTCCGCTCAGTGGACAGTGCAAAATAATAAAAATAAAAAATTATATAAAGTAACACAACACGAGAGCATATATATGGTAAAAGAAGAGAAATAAGAGTAAAATGTGCAATGAAATAAAAAGTGCAAAACAATAAGATGTGCAAAAAACAATAAGATGTGCAAAAAAACAATAAGATGTGCAAAAAAACAATAAGATGTGCAAAAAACAATAAGATGTGCAAAAAACAATAAGATGTGCAAAAAACAATAAGATGTGCAAAAAACAATAAGATGTGCAAAAAACAATAAGATGTGCAAAAAACAATAAGATGTGCAAAAAACAATAAGATGTGCAAAAACAATAAGATGTGCAAAAAACAATAAGATGTGCAAAAAACAATAAGATGTGCAAAAAACAATAAGATGTGCAAAAAACAATAAGATGTGCAAAAAAACAATAAGATGTGCAAAAAACAATAAGATGTGCAAAAAACAATAAGATGTGCAAAAAAACAATAAGATGTGCAAAAAAACAATAAGATGTGCAAAAAACAATAAGATGTGCAAAACAATAAGATGTGCAAAAAAACAATAAGATGTGCAAAAAACAATAAGATGTGCAAAAAACAATAAGATGTGCAAAAAAAAAAACAATAAGATGTGCAAAAAAACAATAAGATGTGCAAAAAAATAAGATGTGCAAAAAACAATAAGATGTGCAAAACAATAAGATGTGCAAAAAACAATAAGATGTGCAAAACAATAAGATGTGCAAAAAACAATAAGATGTGCAAAACAATAAGATGTGCAAAACAATAAGATGTGCAAAAAAAAAAGTGCAAAAACAATAAGATGTGCAAAACAATAAGATGTGCAAAACAATAAGATGTGCAAAAAAACAATAAGATGTGCAAAAAACAATAAGATGTGCAAAAAAACAATAAGATGTGCAAAAAAACAGTGTACTGGGACTTAATAAATAGTAATGTGAATAAGAGGGATGTGCAGACGGGTTGTTCGGGGTATTGTACATAAGCAGCAATATTTGAGAATATTTACAGTTAACAATGAGTCTTGTGAATGTTTATGTGACTGGGTTTGTGTTTAGGAGCCTGATGGCCTGAGGGAAGAATCTCCGAGGTCTGAGAGTTAACTGCCAGCTTGGTGGGGACTATAGTGTTGAAAGCTGAGCTATAGTCTATGAATAGCAGCCTGACATAGTTGCCATTTTTACTGTCAATGTGAGTGAGGGAGGAGTGCAGTACCTGAGAGATGGCGTCATCAGTAGACCTATTTGGCCGATAGGCAAACTGAAGAGGGTCCAAAGTAGCAGGGATGGAGGAGCAAATGTGTTTCTTTAAAAGTCTCTCAAAAACCGTCATGACTGTCGATGTGAGGGCAACTGGACGATAGTCATTCAGGCAAGAGGGTTTACTGTTCTTAGGCACAGGGATTATGACAGATTTTTTAAAGGAGGTGGGAACACCTACTACTAGTAGTAGTAGTAGTCTTAGTAGTAGTAGTATCATTATAAACATTATTGTAATTATATATTATTAATAATAATATCATTATCATCCAGATGGATGCTGCACCCTTCCTATGTAAAGTGCTTTGAGTGCCTAGAAAAGCGCTATATAAAGGTAACAAATTATTATTAATAATAATTATTATTAATACCAATTATTATGATTGTTGTTCGTATGAATAGTATGTAATTAATCAGAATGTGAAAGCTGCACACTGGTGGTGGTTGAGGAAAGACCCCCCCCCCACACAAGATTGTGAATCTATATATTTGCATCATTAATTAATTCATTAATTAATAGTAAATTATTATTATTATTATTGTCTATTAAGCATTATTATCTAATAATAAAAAATAGAGTACAGAAATAAACTACTGTTTTAAATTACAATTCAAGAGATCAACTCACAAACCCCTATTTGGGAAAGCTGCTGTAAGACGATGCCGTGCAATGCAGATAATTAAATCAGCATGTTTATTCCAACAGACTGCATGGTTTGAATGTATTTTGTTATCAGAAAACACCAGCATCCCATATTAAGTAACATTCAGAGGGAGGCTCATTTTCAGTGCAGGCTGCTGGTGGCGTCCAGTCAGAGAAACGCGTTTATATTGTGCTGTAAACACACATCTGTATGATTGAACATGTTTAGTGCACACTTTACGAGGAGCACCTTGTTATGAAAACAGATGCCCTTCGTGTTCCGCGCGTCTGTGAATGCTAAAAATTAAGTTCTTAGCAATGCATATTACAAACCACATTTTAAGTTTTCATATATTTACAGTAGGGTATTCACAAAATATCTTCATGGAACATGATCTTTGCTTAATGTCCTTGTGATTTTTGGCATAAAAGAAAAATCTATAATTTTGACCCATACAATGTATTTTTGACTATTGCTACAAATATACCCCAGCGACTTAAGACTGGTTTTGTGCTCCAGGGTCACATATTAATAGTTATAAGATCATTCCATAAACATTACTTAAAGAACGTGTTGTCCTAACATTTATGTACCTTAAAAAACATTAGTGAGAGTTGTGGAAACGTTTCCTAACTGCGAAGCGGATCTCTCGTGTGCTGAAAGCAAACACATCTGCCCAATTAAGCCTCATTCCTGCTGTCCAAATGCTCTCGTGAATAAACACATGAAGGTCAGAAGTTCATACCGGATGGAAAGCATGTCATGCGTAGAATAACATCAGTCTGTCTCATCCGCGACGGCATGTTTACAAAGGCCCGGATGCCTGAAACAGCACATTATGACCCGCTCTCAATGAAAGTACATGAGGTTCTGCATATTTGGACAGGTTGGTCCAATTCTGCTCTTCACATCACCATCTGCTCCTGTCTGAAGCAGGACTGAGAGGCGGGATATGGCCAGCTGTAGGTGTTTAGACATATGGAAGCAAAATACTCACGCCGTTCCTGCGACCGTTTGCTGCAGACGTGAAGGTGATGGGTTCACGACCGCTGATTCCAGATCTGATGACAGGCTGTTAAACAGCTCGTTCATTACGGCCTTCGTTTCCTCTGCTGTGCTGAGACCTGGGACACCAGAGAAACATACAGAACGTCACGTCACCGGAAACATTAACCTGTTCATTTGATCTTTATAGTAGGTTCACAGGCCTGAGTTGAGAGGATTTTGACTCAATATTTAATATGCAAGAGATGTTGGAATATAAAAGTATAAAATATAGAAGCCCCCTCGGTTAGAAACCGTGCCCCCCCCCCTCCCTCGTTGGGCCCTTGGAATCTAATACAAAGTTAAAAAGTGCTGTATTTATTTAAAAAAAAAAATGTTGTGTTACAATATACAATGCTTTTCAAAAGTTTGGGGTCAATAATTATTATAATTTTTTTTTAAAGAAATTAATACTTTTATTCAGGAGGGATGCTGTGTTAAATGAATAGATGACATAAGACTTAGAAAAATATTGTTAGAAAAATAATAAACAAATGCCTTTTAACTTTGTTTTCGTAAAATAATCAAAGAAAAAAGTATCACGGAATCCAAAAAAAAACAATATGAAGCAGCACAACAGTTTCAACACTCATAATAAATCAGCATATTAGTATGATTTAAAGTATATTAAAACAGGAAACCAATATTACAAATTGCAATAAGATTTCACAATATTAATGTTTTTTATGTATTTTTGATTGAATAAATACAGCCTTGATGAGCAGAAGAGACTCCCTTAAAAACATTAAAAAATCTTACTGATCCCAAACTTTTGAGCGGCAGTGTTTATATTTATAATTTATTTTCACAACTTAAATGATTAAATATTTTACATATTCAATAAATATATATATTGTACCAGCATTGTTGTGCCTGCTATTCATGTTCAATATTGATATTAAATTCCTATAAATACACTATTAAAATAATAATAATAAAACTCGATATTGTACATAAACGTATTTATATATACAATAAAAATCAAAGTAAACAAAGATTACTGGACTTCTTTTTACAAGAAAATACTACGTCAGACTTTCTACTTCAAAATTTCATCTTTAATTTAATATTACAACTTACCATTTCTTAGAAATTATTTGTGAAATTCACTAGCATGATCTGATTAAAATAAAAAATTAAAATCAATCAATCAATCAATAATTATTATGTTTAAAATATCTGTTTTCTATGTGAATATCTGTTAAATGTAATTTATTTCTGTGATCAAATCTGTATTTTCAGCATCATTACTGCAGTCTTCAGTGTCACATGATCTTCAGAAATCATAATAATATGCTGCTCAAGAAACATTTCTGATTATTATCAATGTTGAAAACAGTCGTGCTGCACAATATTTTTGTGGAAACTGATACATTTAATTTTTCAGGATTCACAGATGAATAGAAAGTTCAAAAGAACAGCATTTATTTGAAATATAAATCTTTTGTAGCATTATAAATGTCTTTACGGTCCTTTTGATCAGTTTAATGCGTTCTTTCTGAATAAACATATTCAAATCTTACCATCCCCAAACCTCTGAACGGTAGCAAATGCAAATATGATTTGATCAAATGAAGTCAAGAACCTCTGAATGTTTCAGTATTTACCCGTAGCTGATATCTGACGTGTTTGCTCGGTTTGGTGACATTTCCTCTCAAACGATTTTTCCCCGGAGAAGAACGTGAATGCAGGCCTGCAGCTTTTGGTCTGAAATCAGGCCGGGATGTCCAGTCACCGTGACCCGCTGTGACAGGACTGCTGACCCTGACGCCAGCCGTGCTGATGCTTTCATCTGAGTCCCGCTGCGGCAAACAGCTTCCACGCTCGCAGAGCTTCGCACAGTGTGACACTTCAGATATAAACAGCACTTTCTGAATGAGTAAGGAGCGAAGCAGCTCTTCTAC
Organism: Ptychobarbus kaznakovi; assembly: GCA_027422405.1. Taxonomy (NCBI): domain Eukaryota; kingdom Metazoa; phylum Chordata; class Actinopteri; order Cypriniformes; family Cyprinidae; genus Ptychobarbus; species Ptychobarbus kaznakovi. The sequence goes on from CM049810.1 coordinate 24,621,051, forward strand.
AGCAACATCAATAAACTGCAGTATATGCTGGATGACGCTGACCTTTACAGGACCTTCACGCTTTTGGGAACCCAAGTTTATTCAAGTGTGCTGTTAGTATACTTCTTTTAAAGACAAATCTTTATGAGGTCCTTGAGGATGTTTTGAGTCATTTGAATGGTTTTAGGCTTAAAGTATTAGTTCACTTTCAAATTAAAATGTCCTGATAATTAACTCATCCCCATTTCATCCAATATTTTTATGTATTATTTCTTCAGTCTCAAAGAAATGAAGGTTTTTGATGAAAACATTCCAGGATTTGTATCCATATAGTGAACTTCAATGAACTCCAAACGGTTGAAGGTCAAAATTACAGTTTCAGTGCAGCTATAAACGATATGAATAAGCGTCTTATCTAGCGAAACGATCAGTCATTTAGAAAAATGAAATAAATGTATATGCTTTATAAACACAAATGCTCGCCTGTTCTGCGATGCACGTCCCAGACTTCACGTAATGATGTTAAAAAGGTCACGCTTGTGTCAGTGTTTACAAGTTGAACGTGCAAATACTACGTCAAACACTATTTACAAAAAAAGGGAGTCACAACTAAATTATTTTACAAGATAAAACAACGATGTCGGACGATTTTGAACTTGGAGGAGAAGATGAGATGGAGCCTACGTCAAACGTGACCTTTTCAAAGGTTCATCACAGTTTCAAAAATAACAGAAAAAGTTGTGCATAAACAGATTTATGATTACGTCAGCAAGAATAGATTCATTTATGATTTCCAGTCTGGTTTTAGAAGGTCTTATTCAACAGACACTCGTTTATCGTTTTTGACAGATTGTATTATAAAAGAGCTAGATAGGGGAAATGTGTGTGATGTGGTCCTGCTAGATCTACAAAAAGCTTTTGATACGGTGAACCATTCAATATTATTGGACAAAGAAGGAGCTATGGGTTTTTCGGATATAGTTAAATCATGGTTGGCTTCATATTTATCCGGGAGAGAGAGCAAAGGGTAGAAGTTGGAGGGATGCTCTCTGAGAGTAAAACAGTTTACAGTGGAGTCCCACAGGGTTGTGTACTAGGCCCTCTTTTGTTTTTATTATATATCAATGATATCCAGGCTGTTAGTGAGTGTAATATGTTCTTATATGCTGCTGTATTGTCTTCTGGGAAGGATGCTAATACAATTCAAGAAAAGTTAGGTGAAGAGATGGTTAAGGTGAAGGATTGGCTGGCGTAAAATAAGCTTTTATTACATTTAGGAAAAACAGAATATATTATTTTGGGTCTAAGTATAAATTGAGTAAGGATGATGATGGTAATCAAAGGATAGTTTTTTGGATAGAGATAGTTTAATGGTACTTGCTACAGGCTTAGTGCAGTGCATTTTGATTATGCATGTTGTTCGTGGAGGACCGATTTATCCAGAACTTGGATGATAAAGTTACAAAAATCACAGAACAAATTGATAAGATTAGTTTTAGGATTACATTGTTTTATTCATGTGGATAATATACTCTTTCAACAGCTTGGTTGCTTACCAATTGAAAGAAGATTAGTACTACAGAAAGTAAGATTAGTTCATTAGTTGAATCATTAATGATAGGGCTCCAGTATATTTGAATTAATATTTTCTCGGGTTAATGTAAGACGGTCGTTTTAGCAGACAGAGCATTATGGATATTAATTTATGTAGATACAGGACACTGAATGGTCAAAGGTCATTTAAATATTCTGGTTAAAGGAATGGAATATGCTTCCGTTAGATATTAAGGTATTAATAAATTGTGAGGGTTTCAGAATAAGGGTGAAGAGACATGCATTTTAAGGAATTGTTGATCTGTATGTTATTTTATGGGAGTGAGCGGATTTTTGAATATGATTTTCATCTCTCTTTTTAAAGCAAGGAACACAATGTAAATAAGTTACTGTAACGTTATTGTGTTATCCTTGACAATGAAGGTTGTAACAGTGAATTGATACTTTTTTGTGTCAAATAAACTCAACTTTAAACTAAAAATAGGAAAGTATACTTTTAGTCAACTTTTTATGTACTTCTCAGAAATATTCCACGTCTCAGAAATCATCTACGTTTTGATTATCATTCTGAATCCAATTCATAGTCTTTTTTCAGCTTTTTGTTCTTTATTTATGAAACTTACCCAGATTCAAGTGTTTAGAAAAAGAACGCATGACAATCTTTCTGTTTTCAAGCAGATACTCGGTTCTTTCTTTGAATGTTTTGTATGTTCAGATATTCATATAACAAAATATATACAAATTAATACCTAATAGGGACATAGTAGCATACTTAAAGTATTACGTAAAGTTAATATATGAGTAAAAAATATGTGTATACTTTCAGTATAAATATTCTAAATTAGTAGTTTACTGAGACTATACTTCAAAGTGTACTAAAATGCTACTACAAGTATTTAATTAGTAAACTACCAAAATACCTATACGTTCAGTTGCAGTACAAGCTAAAGACATTGATTTAAACTAGTTGAGTACTCAAAGTTTACTACTGTTATACTTAAAGTGTAGTTAAAAGTATACTTTTATATACTAGAAAGTGGGCCAATTTAGTCCCAAGGAAGGAGTACTGAAATAGTACACTTACAAGTATACTAGTACACTGATATTTGTATACTTACTACATAAAGTATCCTTAAAAATATTAAACTTTACTTAAGTATGCATAATAAAACACATTTGAAGTATACTACTTTTTGGTGAGGGCAGCTATCAGGGAACATTCTCACAAGTTTTACTAATGTTTTTTTTTAAATATTAAGACAAAATGTTCTTAAAGTAATGTTTATGGAATGTTATTATAACTTTATTAATATTTGATGTGCATTCTCATAACATTGAGAGAAAATGTTCTTAGAACAACATTCGTGGAACGTTCTCATGATGTTATTTTTATATGATGAACGTTATTTTAACGTTGAGAGAAACCGTTCCGAGATCAACATTCTCACAACGTCCTTATGATCTTATTTATTCTTGATAAACATTATACGAAACACTATTGCACATGAAATTAAACGTTCTAATCACAACAATGGAACTAGACATTTGAGTGTTTTTAGAATATTAAAATTAAATGTTCAAATAACATATTTTGGGTGAAAACAGAGAAAACAGAAACGTTTTTTGTAACTTTTGAATTTAGTTATAATCAGAACAAGAAAACTGGATATTGTAGCATAGTATTAAAACTAAACATTCAAATAACGTTATATTTTAGGTGAAACAAAATTAGGAAATGATTTAGTAATCTTTAAATAACGCTATAATCACGATAAGAAAACTAGATATTTTAATATACTAAAAATAAAAGTTCAGATAACTTTATTTGGGAAGAAAATATGTTTTTAGATTAAGAAACAGCTTAAGGTTTAAGAAAGGTTTTTGTAACTTTTAAATAACATTCTAATCATGACAAGAAAACTGGACATTTAACATTATTAGAATATTAAAAATAAACATACTGTTTGTTTATAGATAAATGCTACTTTGTACAATCTTGGTATTACATTTCTGCAAATAACACTGTAAAAATCAGTATGTTTCACTGGAAAATACTATTTCAGTCACCTTTAAATTACGTTCTAATCGCGACAAGAAAGATGGATATTTTAAAATTCTTAGAATATTACAAATAAACATTCAAATAACATTGTTTTGGGGTAGAAAATAACATTTGCGGAATGTTGTAAGAAACATTTTTGTAACCTTTAAATAATGTTCCAATCACAACAAGTGTACATTTCAGCATTTTAGAAACATCTCAAGACAACATTCCCACAACGATTGTATAACCTTCATTTGTCACCTGGGAAATTCCCAAGCTTTCCCCTGACCGATCATAAATGAAGGCAAAGAGCTGCTTTTATGCACAGAATAAATCAAAAACAAATCAAAGAGTTCAGTGAGTAATGTGTCTTATTTAAAACTACCCATGTGTGCTGCAACACACGGCTTCAAGGACACGATTGTTATGCTTTGATAAATGTATTAAAAGTTGAAAGAGACGTGGGGGAAAAAGCCAAATGAAAGAGCTTAAAGTAATTTATGGCTTTGCCCTTCCAGAGGAAGCGAGCACAGTCTCTCTCGTGCCGTCCAGCGTCTCAAGCTTCATTAGGAACAGTTGGTTTCTTCTTCATCTGGCTCATGACTTCATGTGTCTGGATGCAGTAAACACCGCTCAGCTTCTGCGTCTCTGTTGGTGGTCCGAGCGGCGTCACAAACCTCTCCGCCGCTGGCAGAGAGACCCTGTGCTTCCTCCAGGAGCATGAGTTCCTCCAGCAAGCTGATTAAGGTGTTTGGGGCTGTTTGTTATTTGTTTGTTTTCAATCTCCTGCATTTGCTATCTGATATTGTTCATTTAAATCACATTGTAATGCTGGATTGCAAATGAAATGCTGGGATCAAGAGAACGTTTTCAGCTAGAATCCACAGAGCAGACGCAGATGAGTGACCTGCAGGAGTCGTTTGATTCAATTCAGCAGTATTTTAATTCAATCACGGCATCAGAATGGCTCCACGAGCGGAGTTAGGCAAAATTCAGGATTTAACATTCAGCCACACAACACAGCATTTCATTAGTACAACTAAATTAGTGCATTTATGCTGTTATGTGTGTATGTGTGTGTGTGTGTGTGTGCACGTGCTTGTGTCTGTGTCTATATGTGTGTGTGTGTGTGTGTGTGTGTGTGTGTGTGTGTGTGTGTGTGTGTGTGTGTGTGTGTGTGTGTGTGTGTGTGTGTGTGTGTGTGTCGTGTGTCTGTGTCTGTGTGTGTGTGTGTGTGTGTGTGTGTGTGTGTGTGTGTCTGTGTGTGTGTGTGTGTGTGTGTGTCTGTGTGTGTGTGTGTGTCGGTGTGTGTGTGTGTGTGTGTGTGCGTGTGTGTGTGTGTGTGTGTGTGTGGTGTGTGTGTGTGTGTGTGTGTGTGTGTCGTGTCTGTGTGTGTGTGTGTGTGTGTGTGTGTGTGTGTGTGTGTGTGTGTGTGTGTGTGTGTGTGTGTGTGTGTGTGTGTGTGTGTGTGTGTGTCTATGTGTGCGTGTGTGTGTGCGTGTGTGTCTATGTGTGCGTGTGTGTGTGTGTGTGTGTCGTGTCTGTGTCTATGTCTATGTGTGTGTGTGTGTGTCGTGTCTGTGTCCGTGTGTCTGTGCGTGTGTGCGTGCGTGTGTGTGCGTGTGTGTGTGTGTGTGTGTGTGTGTGTGTGTCGTGTCTGTGTCTATGTCTATGTGTGTGTGTGTGTGTGTGTGTCGTGTCTCTGTCCGTGTGTCTGTGTCTATGTGTGTGTGTCTGTGTCTATGTGTGCGTGTGTGTGTCCAAGTGGAAACATTCAGTGTTTGTTTGACTCGAGGAAAAGCCAAATGTAAAATGATAACAACGGAGTGCTTGTTTGGATTCCCTTCTCTCACAGCTCGACTCATATCTAGTCTCTAGTTCAAGAACACTTTGTAAATGTCATGGTAGCAGAGCTCTGTTATCTGTTTGCCTCTGGTTTGTGCTCCAGGTCCTGGCACACATTCAGATGTTGAACCTGGACGTGGGCATTTGGCACACGGAGACGTTAGAGGTCACGCGGTTTGAGAACAGCTGTAGAGTATGCATCGGGATCGAGACAGAGCGTCTTCACTGCAGACTATTGTTTGTGCTGATAAATGGATCTTATGTGCGGAACCTGAGCCGGTCACAGACCCCCATCCGAGACGAGCCGGTTCACATACTGCCTTACAAAAGCACAAACATTATTCAGCCAATTAGCTCTTAGCGGCTCAATCAGCAGAATGTTTATCTTGGACAGACAGGAATATCAGAATGTCGACGGCCTTCTCGTCTTTAGTAACACATCCTGCTTCGAATGGAGATCTCCAAACTATGAATCAACACAGAGCACTTTTAAAGTCTTCGGAAAAGCTCAAGCTGCCAAAAACACAGTCTGTGAGATAAGAGCGTCAGAAACCTCCCAGATATGAAAAACAACAAGCCGTCACCGAAGACCTCGCAGCTGAAAGAAGATCTGAAAGCTTCAGAATATGGGAATAATCACAGCAAACGTCACATGTTGAGAGTTGTTGATTTTTCCAGCGCAATTTACAGGAACAGTTCAGGCAGAACTGAAAACTGTCATCATTTAGTCTCCCTCATGTTGTTTCACGCCCGTATGACACTGAGTCTGTGTGCTTTTTGAGCTTGACGACCCTTTAACACTGTCTGCTTTCATCGTATGAAAATGGAAACGTTCTGCTGAACACTTTGTGTTTGTGAAAGTCATAGGGGTTTAAAAAGACAGAAGGGCGAGTAAACGAGGGCAATTTTCATTTTGGAGTGCACAAAGCCTTTATTTGGCACTTTGTGCAGGTTCATTTATGGAAGTTCTAGAGGTCATGCATTATTATAATTTTTTTCTTTTTGTTTTCTCGTTATCACGGCTTAATTTTCTTGTGATTTCGACATAAAAGTGGTTCTTTTAACAAAGATTGTTTGACACAATGCATCGTGAGTCTACTGTTGCTGTAGTAATGAATGCAACCTTGATGGGGACTTTCTAAAATGCTTAATCTGGCTTAATGCGTTAATTGACCATTCGCAAAGACCCTCCCTCCTTAAGCCTGGAATACACTACGCGATTTTTGCCCTGATTTCCCCCGATTTTACAGTCTGAACAAGTTGAGGCTAGCTGAGGAAAGTCAGAGCCAGTCTGCAGATTACAGCTGACAGATTCCACAGAAAATCACGTAGTGTATTATGGTCACAGACTCGATTTTTTAGCTTCAGACTTTGATTCTATCCAGTCGGAGGATATCAAACATGTTTGATATTTTCAGCCGATTTTAGAACACATATGTTTTCATTTGTCTCCTAGAAACAAGGCGCACGTTTCTGCGTGAGTTCGTTGTGATCGGAACAACTTTAAAATCTGGTAGTGTATGATCTTCAGACACGTAGTGTATGATGCCCAGTTTTCCTTTGTCACCATTTATAAAGTCGGTAAGTGTATGATGCCTAGTGTTTTAAAAATCTGTTCAGATTTTAAAAGTCGTGTAGTGTATTCCAGGCTTTAGTTACAGTTGCCGTGACCGACACACAATACTCTCACACTACACTCATTTTCTCACACATTGAAAAATACATTGCATTTACCCATAGACATCTATTGTACCAGGCATTGCTGTCACTTTCATAGTTGAACTGTTTTCAGATGTTTCAGTGTGAACGAGCAACATTTGGAAAGCGCTATTGCGGATGATGAGCGATTTAGAAAAAAGAAAACACCATTTTGGAATACACTGGGATTAATGGCTGTAGCCTCCAGCTTCCGTAATGAGAGTCCTGGAGCCTGTAATCAGGACTGATGCCTTCAGATGCGAGGATCCAATTCAACTCATCAATATCCTGGAGAATTTCCTATCGGGTTCCTCAGAGTCCAGCATCGGGTTTCCGCCGAAATCTAGTTTATGCGTCCAGAGAGGACATGAAACGGCAGAAATATGACCCAGATTTATCACAAGGAAGAATTTAAGGAAATTAAGAATGCAATGTTCAGGCTTCTTCAGCAAATGGGCCTGTAGGATATCCGATCCCCTGATATCCATCGCTGGAGATGACGAGATGTTTGGGAGAGTCCTGCACATCATCATCATCATCATCATCATGGAGATTTCACTCAGGAGAACCAAGAAAACTCGTATCTGGTGACCAAATGAAGACTGATCACTGCCTGTGTGTCAGAATTCATCAACATAATTTCATTTATTTCCATTTCCTCCACCCGTGCAACACATGTGATGTGTTTGGATCGTCATTACCAAGCAGAAACTGTATCAGCTGCTCACTGCATTCAGGCGGGGGGAAATAACACGACAAATGAAAGGTGATTCCTCACTGGACTGCCGAGATAAGAAAAGCCAATAAGAGCCGGAGCTCCTGAATGGCCCCCGGTGACATGTGCGGTTCACAGGATTTGGTTGGTGGAGTTTGTGATTGACATCCACTATTCGGCCCCGGGGAAGAAAGAGACGAGTATAAAGATATCCTGTTTAGCCTTCAGCGGCCACAATATCTACCTCAACGAGACACATGTGCTCCAGACGTCTGATCGGGTGTCACCGGAGAGGAGAACACAGCCGTACACACTCACACATTTACATCTTCATTCAGAATCAAACTGAGAAGTCCTGCATTTCAATGAATTAGATGCAGAATTGCAATTTGAATTTAAGTGCATAATCTTTTGTTATCTAGTCAAATGCAAACTTTACACATGGACTAGACAAAAAAAAAACTTTTCTTCAAAGTTCATTAAATTGATCAACATTAATAATGTTACAAAATATTTATATTTCAAATACATCTGTGAATCCTGAAAAATAAAAATCACAGTTTCCACCAAAAATATTTAGCAGCACAACATTGATAATAATCAGAAATGTTTCTTGAGCAGCAAATCAGAATGATTTCTGAAGGATCATGTGACACTAAAGAGGGGAGTAATGATGCTGAAAATACAGCTCTGATATATTATTATAATATTTTTCATCAACATTTATTCTCTATGAATTGTGACTTTGCTGTTTGAAGCATCATGGTCCAACATCAATGCATTTACAAATGCCATGATATTACCACTGTACATGGCCAAAAAACATAACAACATGGCCATTATTGTGTGTGAAAGGGTCAAGGAAAGCAAGATCTCTGCGTTGAGAACGTTCAGCAGCCCATGATGAAAATCATTTGAATTCTCAGGTTTTACTAACGGCCTCCCAGCGGAGCCAGGACTGAACCTCAGGACAGAGAGCAGAAACGCTTGTGTCGAGCTGATAGCTCTATCGAGGCGGAGAGACCAACACACACTCCTGAAATCACTTTTTTGGAAACACTCCTGTCAGTTTCTCTAACCCGAGTCCAACTCAAGCGTCAGTCTGCCGGGAATGACTCTCATTCTCTCTGAACAAAATGGAATTTGGCCCAGCGGCTGCACAGATCCGTCTCAGCGAGGTACTTTAACGTTACAGCGTTGCTCTCCACTGAAATGTCACAGAAATCATCATCAGCGTGAGAGAGAGAGAGAGAGAGAGAGAGAGAGTCTGAAATTGACCTGGCCAGATTCCAATATCTCCATCCAACTCCCTCATCTTTATAATGTCATACATTTCACTGGAAAACAACATTGTCACAGAAGGCGGCATCACTCATGTGGACGGCGAGCCAAGTCTCCCCATTAACCCGAGTCCTTCACGTCCCCAGACGTGCAGCAGTAGTTCATTTTTCCAGCACCACAAGGGTAAGTACACAATTTCAATTGACCTGGCAGCGTACAGACGCGGCACTCGGCCGTCTTCATTTTACCTCTTTCTGACAGACGAGCGCGTGTGAGCAAGAACAGGAATCATTGTACAGCGCAGGGTAACTTAACTTCCCGTGTAATGTGTTTCCTCAAGAGTGAGAAAAGCTTTTTCATACAGTTCCCTTGCTGTGCCACGGATAACACAGACAGGAGGATCCCAGCTAACAAACATATATTCTAAGAACGTTTCGCTAGTGTTCCAAATAAGTTATGAAAACGCTATTTCTGAATGTTCTCCAGATGTTCAAAACATCCAGTGTTTAAAATTATGTTCAAACTTTTTTTCCCATATATGTGAATGCTAAGTGAACACTATTTTTGAATGTTTATGGGAATGTTTATTTAAATTATGGGAACGTTGCTTTTAAATGTTCTCTCAACATTCAAAATATCCTTTTTTATTATTATTTGTTTTTGTTTTTAACAAAATTGGTTATGCAAACATTAGGGGAACATTCTATTTTCATTTTTGAAAACATTATGAGAATGTTACTTTTGAAAGTTCTTTGAAAGTTCTGAAACATGTAACATTTGAAAATGTTAGACAACCATCCAAATAAGATGTCTGTGAAATAAAATGTTTGAGAGAACCATCTAGTTTTTTTTATTATTTAAAACTTTTTTGGTTATGTGAACATTAATGGAACATTCTATTTTACAAGTTTGCAAATGTCATGGGAACATTATTTTTAATGTGATCTCCAAACATTCTGAAACAAGTAGTAACATTTAAAAAGCACTAGACAAACGTCCAAATTAAATAATGCAGAAATAAAAAGTTTTTTAAACAAAAGTTTTTTTGTATTTTTTTTTTTTTTAAGAGCAACATTTTTGACAACATTATTAAAGGCCACATAAGTCTCAATTAAAGTTCTATCAACATTACTGGAAGAACGTTTGATTACAGCTTTGAGAAAACAATCCAGTTTTTTTCAGTGTTTTACTTGTTTCTTTTTTTATGTGTTTTGCAATCATTTTATATTTTTGCAAATCTGAATGTTCTGAAACAAGTAGTAACATTAAAAAAAATTGTCCCTTAGTTTTTTGGGGGGGAAATCATGGGAAAGATACTTTTAAATTTTCTGAAACATGTTTAGATGAATGTCCAACAAAAAAAAGAATTTAAAAAAATTTTGTAGATGAATGTCCAAAAAAAAAAAAAAATGTTGTACTAATGTTCTGAGTGTCAGACCAGTGTCCCCATGTCTTGTGTCTCCCTTCCTCTTGTGCCCATATATGGTCCTTCCTGTTTCCTGTTCATTATTAGTTCAGTTAGTCCCAGCTGCCTGTCTTGATTATGTTCCAGGTGTCTAGTTAGTTCTGTCTATTTATAGTGTGTTCTGCCCATGTGTCCTGTCGGTTGTTAAATGTCATGTGTGTGCCGCAGATCTCCATATTTCCATACTCCAGTGCTCTTTGCTTTATGCCATTAAAGACATTATTATTTGAAGTATCTCCTTATCCCTCCATATCCCTGATGGAAAGTGACACTGAGAGTGTTATTAAAGACCAGCTAACTCTGAATTAATGTCACTGAAAGAATGTTTTATAACTTCTTGCCAGAACGTTCTAAGAGTGTTTCCGGTTAGCTGGGATCCATGGGGTCCATACACATACATCAAATGTGCATTTTTCTAATTTTTCATAGAAAATTATATTATTAGCATAACAATTACCATTTGTAATTAGACTTTTTGTATTAGCTTGATGATGTCTCTCTTGCTTTAATGACAGCAGCATGTTCTTCAAACATTACGCTAGAGTTCTGCTGTTTGCAGCCCAAAGAAAACAATAGCACATTAAACCGTTCGCTGGCAAACGCACACAGCAGATTCTGGAAAACCATTACAGGCCATCTGTAATGTTCAGAATTAGTTCCAAACAGAAGTGAATCCAAATCGCCCAGCATGGGTAGCAACATATAAACTGAAGCGATGGCAGTGACAAGCGCTGCTCAGTTCACATAAATCATCATGGTTTTTCTTCACTGAAATCTCTGATCAGAGTTCATATTCCAGCCGAGTCAAAGGAATGATTCATACAATAGCTCAGAGACGAATCGGTGAACATTTAATGATTCGTGCAGTTGGTGTAAATAAGGTCTCTGCTGCGGCGTTACACCCAAATCAACAGCCGTGATTCATGAGTCTGCCAGCGCCTCTACATACACACATACATTACAGCTTTGCTCTGCTGATTGTGCGCAGCATATTTACTGTCATAATCAGTGTAAATCAACCAGACGCGCGCCGTCAAGCTGCCAGGAGCTCATGAAGATTTCTCTGCAAGTTTAAAATGAAGTTTTGTTTCAGATGATCACAACTTGAACCTTGATGGCGCAATATATTCTGCTGTCCAAGGGTCATAGGTCACATGTTGTTTTCAGGGTCACGGTTTAGAGAAGAAGTTAATGCTTTTATCCATAAAGTATGCATTAAATTTATCAATAGTGACAGTAGACATTTATACAAATATTTTATTTCAAATAAATGCTGTTTATTTGAAATAAACTTTCTATTCATCCCGAAAAATTTAATGTATCATGGTTTCCACAAAATATGAACCATTTTCAACATTGATAATAATGAGAAATGTTTCTTGAGCAGTAAATCAGCATATTATTATGATTTCTGAAGATCATGTGACACTGAAGACTGCAGTAATGATGCTGAAAATACAGCTTTGATCACAGAAATAAATTACATTTTAACATATATACACATAGAAAACAGCTGTTTTAAAATTGTAAATTTTACAGTATTTTTGTAAAAATAAATACAGCTTTGGCGGGCATTTTTCAACAAAAATCTTTTGAACGGTAGTGTATGAATCACAAATGCATTTTAAATATACATTTAAATTAGTGTTGTTTTTTCTCAGTGTCTCTTTAAATGTAGTTAAACTAACTGTTAATCTAACCAGCTACAACTAAAATACAAACATGTTCAAAACATAAGCATCAGATCACAGCAAAGAAAAGATCCTGTATTTTGTTCTTATTCACCACTCGAAATGTTTCTAAAATATGACAGGCCTACATTTACCCGAGAAGCACATTGCATTTAATATTACATCTTGTTTTCACAGCATGCACAGTATCTTACAACCGGTCATGTTTCATGCATAAACCTCACCAAATTCGGTCATAAAACCATCATCACTGTTGCCCGTCGATAAATCCTTGAGAAAAAGCCGAAATCAAGCAGAACTGTAATCTTATAAGCTCTTAAATAAAACAGAAAACAGCTAACTTCTCTCACAGATGAAACGACAGTCAGCGGAAGCGCAAAAAAACCCGAAACCAAACATTTGTGCGTTTCAGACGCCCAGCACTGCAGCTCCAACCGCTTCCAAGCCTTCCAGCTCCAAGATTAATTGCCATATTCACAGTTTTTTCTCAGAGATGTGGTCTGTCCGTCGACACATCGTTATGTTCTCATCCATCAGTGTCTGCAAACATTGGAAGGCATTCAGTCACTGCACGTGAACCGAATATGCTCCATCCGATCGGGAGGATCTGCCAAGGCCTTCCCAAGACAGATCTCCCTTCCATCCCACCTGAACTGCATGGCTTGCTCGGTTTTCCCAAGCAGGCCCGATCCGTGTGGGATATTCTCTGGGAAAATAAGAGCAAATCCCACGTATGTGGAGGTGGTTTCTGCTGAAAGAAATGATGAAGCGTGATATGAATTCAGTGAGGATTCTTCTCCGTCCAGCACCACAAATCCAGGGCACAAAGAGGTCTGATGGTTTGATAACCCGATGAAAGAGTAAAACGAATGAGTTTGTGTCACCGTTATAACGTATGGCTCCCTGCAGCTGTGTAAATAGGATAATGGCTACTGTCATCTTTTTTAAAGCTGCACCTCGAAGATTTGTAGACTTTGCAATAATGAGCCGCGGTTAAATAATTCAAAACGAGTTAGTCATGTAAGCCGGTGACTTATTGCACGTCCTCGTGGGTTCATCCGTTTCTGCTTCTATAACGACATGCATGTATCGGACGGGTTTAATAAATCAAGGTGTGCTCGGTGCATATACATCATTGAGCTCCACATATAATGATCGGACTCTGATCTAATCCCTCATAAGCAAACACAAGCATCAGGCTGCTCTAATGATGAGAGAAATATGCATATTTAAAAGCTGTTTAATCCAACCTTCCTGCTTTCATTGCTAATGCACATTGAAGTTTCATGCTGTAGCTCATCATACATATTCATTGCATCAGTGTCAGAGCAGGAATGTGTGTTAGCTGGCGCATTAGGATGATCTGGGGTTTACTAATGTGAGAAATCAATGACAAAGTGCCACTTGGAACAATCACATCCAAAAACTTCAATCACTGAAAATGTGACATAAAATCACTTGAGGTGGATCAGCAAAGAAAACTAGAAAAGGAAATCTGTCAGCTCTGGATCTGGATTTGACAAAGCCCAACTTTTTCCAACATTGATAATAATCAGAAATGTTTCTTGAGCAGCATATTATTATGATTTCTGAAGATCACGTGACACTGAAGACTGGAGTAATGATGCTGAAAATACAGCTTCGATCACAGAAATAAATTACAGTTTAATATATACTTGCATAGAAAACAGTGATTTGAAATTGTAATAATATTTCACAATTTTACTGTATTTTTTAACAAATAAACGCAGCATTGCTGAGCAGAAGAGACATCAAGAACATAAAAAATAAACCGAGCACAAACTTTCAAACAGCAGTGTAGATTAATAGTCATATAACAGAAACATAACAGTACTTTGGCAAGCGAACGTAATGATTTTCAACATCTCATCCATTTCTGTGACAGGAATCCTCTAAATGATTCGCTTGTGTTTTTCAGTATCTCTCTTATTGAACCGAACTCCATGTGACGGTTTGATCAAGCGCTCATAGATCAACAGTGCAGGAATGTAATCGCTGCACAAAGACACACCCATCAATTCTTATAAAACTAAAACTCTTTCCCAACAAAAACTGAACCAAACTGTCATGGGAAAGACAGAGAGTCTGCAGATACATTTTCACTTGCCTTCGTATTCAAATGAAAATGCATGGTGTTCCCAAAGCTGTGTTAAAGGGATAGCTCGCCCAAGAATGAACATGTGCTGTTAGTTTACTCACCCCTCGGGCCATTCAAGATGTAGATGACTTCTTTTCTTCAGTAGAACAGTAAAGAAGATTTTTAGCTGCAACCGAGGTCCTTGGTGATTCACAAAATGCACGTCAGCAGCTGCACGTTTTTGAGAATTAAAAAAGCACACTGTATGAAGGAAAGCAAAATTAATACCTGTGGCTCTTAATATATTGAGGTCTTATGAAGCGAAATGATTGCTCTGTGCAAGAAACTGAACATTATTTACATATAATCCAGAGCCTCAGACAAACGAGGAAATCTGATTATTTTCTGTGAACTGATTCTTTCAGACAGTTCGTTTCAATTCACTAGTTCGTTTACAAAATCATCTCAATGATGTAACATATGTGCAATTATATTATTAAAGCACACAGTAATGATGTGATACTTGGATGGATTAGATGTCTAAAGCATATAAAGTGAATAAACTAATCCGCTCACCTTTTACATAAACAATGAGATACCATAAAAATGATAATTTGACCACATGATTCCAGTTCTCGGTTCACGCATGCGCATATCAGCGGCTCATCGGTCCGAGTCGAACTGTTTCCTCCGTTCAGGGACTGTTGGAGGAACTGCAGCGCTGAACGAGTTCATCAGAAGATCAGATTTGCTCCTATTTTAGTTAGGGTTAGGGAGTGACTGTCAGGCGTCTGAAATTGAGTTTTGATTCAAGGATTCAGGATTCAAAGCATTTATTGTTATGTGCACAGTGAGAAAAATAAGTTTCCCTGTATAATGAAATTCTTTCTTCTGGTGACCACAGTGAATGCCAAGACAAGCGCAAGCTATGTAAAAATAAACACACACACACACACACACACACACACACACACACACACACACACACACACACACACACACACACACACACACACACACACACACACACACACACACACACACACACACACACACACACACACACACACACACACACACACACACACACACACACACACACACGCACACACACACACACACACACACACACACACAACACACACACACACACACACACACACACACAACACACACACACACACACACACACACATAAACAGTAAAACTATTTTGCAGAAGTAGAAATATAGACTATGTACATCTGTGTGTGCAATATTGATGTGCAAAGCAACAGTACAGTAACATGTAGCAAATTGATTGTAACTCATGATAATATAGCAGCAGTAACATTAACAATTGAGCTGTAGCAGTTCAGTCCAACTATTCTATGAGACAGATGAGACTAGTCTGTGTCCAGAAGTCTAGTGGCTGAGGAGAAGATGGAGTTCTGTGCTGCTCGAGCCGCTAACTGATTCAGACGCTTCAGTACGATTTGATGAACATGTTTATCCAGTTCACCAAAAAGAACCAGTTCAAAAGAATGATTCGTTCAAGAACCGAACATCACTCTGGAGCATTTACAGAGGCTCTGGATTACAGGTAATAATTAGGGCTGCCCTCGACTAAAGCTTCTCCTGGTCGACTAGTCGTTCATTTTTAAGCATTAGTCGACTAATTAATTTACCATTCATTGATATGCTTTTTTTTATTCTCAAAATTGGGCAGCCGCTGACTTACGTTATATGAATCAAGGAGCATGGATTCAGCTAAAAATCTTCTTTACTGCTCTGCTGAAGAAATGGCCTGAGGGTGAGTAAATTAACAGCAAATCTTCATTTTTGGGTGAACTATCCATTTAAACTATTACATACCTCATCCATAATGCAAGCCTGTCTTCATAGCCCGCATGCCGGTGGTCCAGGAGGAGCGTCACGGGTCACAGCAGACGATCCGGGAGGGAGGAAGAACCCGGCGGCCCCAGAAGAGCACAACATCTGCCAGACACATCCACGCAAACCCCCCCCGAGGACCAGCCGTCTGTCGACACCCGTCTCAGAAGAATCATCCACGGGAGAAGACCTCGTGTTCACCCTCTCTCTGCTACCGTGACAAGTTCGTCTGCCGCCGACCTTTGACCCTGAGGATGACCCACCCGTGACGCCCTGCAGACTGAAACCAAGCGTAAAGATAACAGCAAACACACCCAGCATAAACACATCCAGACTTCCCGTAAATAGAGCACTGAGACGTTCTTCCTCTTCCAGATGTGTTCAAAAGATTACAACGTGATCTGTAAAACAAACCCCAATTGTGATATTAAATGCACATATAAGATGTTTCAAACGCCAAAATAATCAATACAAGGCTTTTACTTACAGCCCAAATGGGATTGGACTGCAGGGTGAATATCTGTTCATATCGTATGCAACGTGAATGCTGACCTCTCCGAGATCTGCATCTTGAAGTCATTTTCCAGCAGATTAATCAACAGTGAAGCTTGAGGGAGTCGACGCATGTATCACGGCTGCATTTGTTTACGGATACATTGCTGGGGAGTTGCTAAGGTGTTTGGAATGGTTGCTAGGGAGTTGCTAAGGTATTCAGTTTCTCAGTTATTTAGAGTACAGTAGTTTGCAGGTAATTGTTCTATTATTCAAACTAGTTGCTAGAGAGTTTTTATGGTGTTTGGAGTGGTTGCTAGGGAGTTGCTATGGTGTTTGAAGTTGTTGGTAGGGAGTTGTTCAGGTGATCAGTTCAGTTTTTCAGAGTATGGTAGAGTGCTTTGGTGAGTTTTTGGTAGGGAGTTGTTCAGGTGATCGTTTGCTCAGTTTTTCAGAGTAGTTGCTAGGGAGTTGCTATGGTGTTTAGAGTGGTTGCTAGGGAGTTGCTATGGTGTTTGTAGTAGGAGTGTTCAGTGTTGTAGTTGCTATGGTGTTTAGTAGTTGCTAGGGAGTTGCTATGGTGTTTAGAGTGGTTGCTAGGGAGTTGCTATGGTGTTTGGAGTTGTTGGTAGGGAGTTGCTCAGGTGATCATTCGCTCAGTTTTTCAGAGTAGTTGCTAGGGAGTTGCTATGGTGTTTAGAGTGGTTGCTAGGGAGTTGCTATATGGTGTTTGTAGTAGTTGCTAGGAGTTTGCTAGGGAGTTGCTATGGTGTTTGTAGTAGTGGTAGGGAGTTTAGGTAGGAGTTGATCATTGGTGTTTGGAGTAGTTGCTAGGGAGTTGCTATGGTGTTTAGAGTGGTTGCTAGGGAGTTGCTATGGTGTTTGTAGTAGTTGCTAGGGAGTTGCTATGGTGTTTGGCATGGTTGCTAAGGAGTTTCTAAGGTGTTTAGAGTGGTTACGAGATAGCTGCATGGTGCCTACTATATACTGACAATACAAATGTATAGCCTGAATGCACTGTAAGTTGCTTTGGATAAAAGCATCTGCTAAATGCATAAATGTAAATGTACTAAGGTGATGATTGTTTTGCAAGAAATTCAGATTTTTATTTAGCAAAGATGCATTAAATTCATCAAAGACATTTATGAAGTTGCAATGCGATCTGTAAAACAAACTCCAATATATTATTAAACGTACATAATAAGATGTTTTAAACGCCCAAATAATCAATACATAAGGATTTTACTTTCAGCCCAAATGGGATTGGAAATGAATTTCAAGTTAATATCCGTGTGTAACATGAACGCGACCCTTCTGAGATCTGCATCTTAAAGTAATTATCCAGCAGATTAATCAACAGAGAAGCGTTTATCACGGCTGCGCTTGTTTACAGATACACGTTACCTTTCTCACGTCCCTTTGTGCGTAATTAACCAGTGACATTTCACTTTCATTATGAATCTAATTATGTGTCATTTCAACTTGGCAATGTGGGAGATATTAAGATATTGAGACAATTATAAAAGTCATCGTTCAAAGTAACTGTTGAGATAAATCTCAATTACAGAGTATTAATAAAGCAGGTAATGATAGAGTCAAGTAAACAGCGTGTTTGAAGCATCTTACCTTGACTTCTTTAGCGCTATACAAGTAGTTTGCATATACTTATGAACTGAACTCTATTTTAATGTTTTTGATAGTCTCTTCGGCTCACCAAGGCTGCATTTGTTTTATTAAAAATACAGTAAAAACTGAAATATTGTTATTAAAATTCAAAACAGCTGTTTTCTATGTGAATATCTGTTGAGATGTAATTTATTTCTGTGATGCGCAGCTGTATTTTCAGCATCATTACTGCAGTCTTCAGTGTCACATGATCTTCAGAAATCATAATAATATACTGATTTACTGCTCAAGAAACATTTCTGATTATTATTAATGTTGAAAACCATGATACATTTAATTTTTCAGGATTCACAGATGAATAGAAAGTGCTGAAGAACAGTGTTTATTTGAAATATAAATATTCTGTGGCATTATAAATGTATTTACTGTCACTTTTGATGCTTGCTGAATAAAATTAATAAAAAAAAACTTTTTAAAAATATGTATAATTATAAATGGTCCTTTGTGAGATAAATTAATTCATAAAAGCACAAAACTTCAGCTCTCTAAATTAACATAAGCCCAATCAATAAAAACTGCACATATTCATCTTTGAAATCATTGAATATTCTTTATTAAATATTTTATAAAGCTTTATTCCCTTTTGGGGGATAATACCACTTTTCTGTTCAATCCAATGCTAATTACAATCAAGGCCATATCAGTCCATAAATCTCTATTAAATGGAAAGTTTCATAGGTAAAATAGCAAATTAAAGCCATGTTATATTTTGAAGTCAGTATTCCTTATTTACCGAGTGCAATTATCAGACTGTTCTCGTTTATCAGTTATTAACAATTACAGAACACGACTAACCTTAGAAACTTTTAATTATTAAATAAATCCATTAAAATACATGCCTCGTATACAAAACTCCTACACACATATTTATTTTCTCCACTTATGAAACACATTAATTTTCTTGCTAAATAAATAATCTTTTAAAAAAACATGTAGGATAGTTCATGTGAGGATCATTTTATACTCTCATACTGAGAAACCCCTAGATATAATAAAATACATTGATTTGTTTCAACACACCAAAATTATGATCACAATCCTGCCAACTCTATTTTCTCCCAGCAGCTGCAATGAATTCATATTTCCACCAAAAGCTGCTCCCACATTTATTAAATTGTAAATGTAATTTACTCAAACCGGGAGTGTTTTACATCGAGAGAAATTGCAGACGCTCTCATTTCCAAATGACACGAGTCTCAGAATCCAATAAATAACTCCGAAAACCGACGAGAAGAGGGTGGAGAGGGAGAAAACGTGTGGTGTAATTAGCCATTACATTGGGTGTCATCAGTGATGACTATTTCAGCGCAGATCTGTGTGAATCGACCGTCGCACCTGGGGTCAATCAGACCAGAACCCTGAGCAACACGGCCTCCATCTGCAAACGCAGCTTTCAGAAGCGGTTTATTTCTGACCCGTCTGAGACGAGCACATTTGAGTGAAAACACATTTCGGGTCCGTCTGCATTCAACAGGACAGATGGAGCGATCACAGGCTAAGAGAGACTTTAAGACGTCGTTAAACGACACGATAGAGGAGATCCTCGAATCTACAGCACTTACATTGCAATATGTCACTGATTACAGGTGAAAATTATAGTTATTAATATGATCTAGGTTACTCATTTTAAGGTAATGTATTCGGACTACTTTTTAGATTACGTCTAGTGCAGTCAAATGATTAATCACGATTAATCGCATACACAATAAGTGTTGTTTGCATAATATAGTTGTGTGATCTGTGTATATATTTGTATATTCTCACATATGAACTGAACTGACCTCACAGGACGATCTGAATTTAAATTCAGCTGAATTCATGCTGCTGCAAACCCATATGCTGTTCTGTGGAGCACACAAGAATACATTCAAATCAAACGCTATTAAAGCACCATAAAAGTATCGCATAGTCACACGAGGATGAGTAAATAATGCCTTAATGTCATTATTCTGCTGGCCATCTGTCCTTCATTTCCACAGGAAAGTTTGGTTAAAAGCCCTGCTGCTCGTCACATTCATCAGGCGCTGAAGGCTGTAGAGATTCATTATTTATTCTTTATATGAACAGAAACAGATTATTGCAGAACAGAAATTCACAGGAAAGACCTCAGAGAGTATTTCCATGTGTTTGTGTGTCTGCAGTCATATGCATATCATAATCAAGAGAGTATACGGAGTGGATTTTAATTAAATAAAATATTGCTTTTGATTTCCCATGTCCAGAAATAATAATAATAATAATCCTGTCTATTTTCTCACTATACACTGTTTAACATTTTTCAATAAATGTAATAATATATTTGCAATGAATTCTTTAATAAATATGTTATATTTCATATAAAATATTATTATTCATAAATTATTCATAAACTCTCAAAGCCAGTGTTATTTTAGTATTATTGAGATAATATTCTAGTTTTTGTTAATATTTTGAATTTTATTTTATTTCCATTTTTGTCAGTTTTTGTTCAATTTAAATGTCTATATTCATTATTATTTCAGCCGTATTTATTTTGATACATTAAATTAAACTAAATAAAAATAAGAAATGTTGACAACAAATGAAAATATAAAAATAATAACAAAATATATTATTATGCACATTTTGTTGAACTTGATGTAGTAAAATATGTAAAACTATAAATTTAAATGTTAAATACATTATTATAATATTAGTTATAATCAGTTTTCACTAAGATTTTAAATTGGTGTTTTTTATTTTAGATTTGCTATTTTCATTTTAATTTTAGTTAAAGGTTTATTATTTTTGTTGTGTTTTGTCATTATTATTATTCTTTTTTAATATGTCTATATAGCTTTTTATATTTTTTATTTTAGTTCTAGTTATTTAAGTCTATAAAATAAAATGAGAACTGAAAAATGTTGCCTTGGTAATGAGCTTGTAATTATTATTATTTATTGATTTGTACATGAATTGACAGTTTTTTCACCCCCAGTGGTTTTGTAGTATTTTACTCTCGGCCTGTTCAGAGCCGGTCGGTTTGGTTGAAGGCGTTATCGGGGATTTTGGAGAAAATGAACAGAAACGATGCAGAACAAAAGCTGGTCATAGTTGTGCTTCTTTATCTCAGCTGCTATAAACGGATCAAATCAGGATCTGCATGTGATTCTCTGGAGCATCACTGCATTAACTCCTTCAATCGAACTGCTCTGTGGAGGCGTCTAAAAACAGACTTAATATGTGCTGCTTTCTGCCCTGTAATTAGTTTAATTGTGGCTTTGAGATCAGGGTAAAACACTGCAGTAACTCATTAGAGCTGTTTGCCTTCTGAACCTCCCTGTTTACATCCATGAATATTTATGGACTAAAACAAACAATTATGGTACAATAATAGGTACATAACAGTGTTAGACCAGATATTGTGCTAAATAAATAAGTGTTAAACCGGTCTGATCCGACAGCAGGCAAATACAAATAAAATGCATAATCGTGCAGAATTGGTTATTAGTTCGTTAGCAAGTAAACAGGTGACACTTCACAATAACATTAAGTAGCAATGAACAATGCATATGTTCCAGTATTCATTTATCATAATTAATGTTAGTTAATAAAAATACAACTGTCGTTAGTTCATCCATTAAATAACATTAACAGATACAACTTTTGATTTTCATAAAGTATTAGTTCTGAAATCAGTGTTATTTTAGCAGCACTGAGAAAATATTACAGATTTAATACAATTTTTGAAACTGTTTTGATTTTCACATCTTCATTTCATTTTAATTTTAGTGATTTTTGAATTTTTAGTAGCTTTTGTTTTTGTTTTAAGTCTAATATGTATGTATATATACACTGCATATATACTGCACAGGAATATATTTCCTGTGAATATATATATATATATATATATATGTATACATGTTAAAATTAAAATGAGACGTTGCCTTGACAACTAGCTGAATTAATTACTTTATTTATTTATCCTTTCAGTTAATGTCTATTTTATTTTAAGTAACAATTTTTTTTATTTTAGTTTCAATTTTAGTTTTCGTTAACTATAATAACCCTGGTTGAAATGAACATCAACCAAGAATAATAATTGTTGAAGAAGCATTTTATTGTTTATATTAACTATCGTAAACAAATGGAACCTTACTGCAAAGTTTGACCAATAAATAGACCAAGCAAATGTACAAAGCCAGGAGAAAACATGCTTGCTGTTGATATTAAAAGTCACGTGTTTAATCAAACTCAAGTTCACGAAGCTCTTGGTTGAATCTCATAAAAAGAAAAAGAGAAACATGAACATGTCTGATGCCCTCATCCTCCAAATCTAGGTAAAATATAACCGAAAAGACCAGCTGAGATCCGCTGTGTTAAACCAGTCCTATTCCAGACAAACAAAGACTGAGTTTGTATGCAGTAAATGGAGTAAAATGGAGTATTTGTCTCAGTATAGACTCCGGGAAGCTTTAGTGAATTTACAGTCTCCTTCCCATCTGCTGTAATTGGCCTGTTGAGCTCTCGAGCAGCGCCGGGACGCAGGAACTACTTCAGGACACAGACTTTTGTTTGCGATGTGGGAATGTCCAATCAATTCATTTACTGTACAAAACACGGTACGGTGCTGCTGGAGGTCTTTGTTCCTGGGAATATAATACAAGCGGTATTAATGCACTAGCCCGGCCGTTTCCATTCACTCTGATGACCCTCGATGCTATACAAGTGAATTCACATGAGTTTCTGTTCCTGTGAGTGAAGTAGACCGAGAGAACAACCTCTGCTGCTTTACTTCAAATCATAATAGAACATGTTCTAATACAATAGAGTGCGTTTCAGAAATTAAATCAAACACTATAATGATCGCGTATAGGGTTAGTTTGATCAGGTCTCTAACAGTAAGGATTAAAGTTGATTGTGTTTGTGCTCCAGACACGAATGATTCTTCAAAGAAAATAGAAAGAAACTAAAATAAAAAAATTAAAAATAAAATTAAAAACTGATAATAAAACTAAAACCGTAAAAATTACATTTAAATTTCCATTACTTGAAATAAAAGAAATGTTTACTAAAATACACTAAAAATAATAATAAAATTATTATATTTATAATAAATAAAAATGTTTTTAAAAAATGTATACAAATATCTTTATTTCAGCTAGTTGCCAAGGTAACATTTCTATTTTGAACATAATTTTTTTAGTTATATAATTTTTGTAGTTATTTTTTAAATAACTAAAACTAATACTGAAATCAAAATCAATAAAAAATACATAGACATTAAAAAATTCACTAAAAATGACAAAAACAAATAGAAAAATGACTAAAGCTAAAAAGAAAGTAAAAAAGAATAAAATTAAAACTGACTCAGACTATAAATAAAAACTATAATAGTGTCTCAACAACAACACTTCAACAGTATTTAATAATCTGTCAATGCTAATTTCAACATTTAATAATAATTTTATAAAATCAAAAGTTATTTTAATCATTTTGTTGATTTTTCTTTTCTTTTTTTCTCTCATTTAAATTTTAGTTACATATTTAGTTTTTGTGTTTGTTTGTTTGTTTGTTTTTACAATGTACATATTTAGCATTTTTGTTTTTAAAAATATGTCGATACAGTTAAAAAAATCACAATCTTAAACTAAATTACAAATTTTAAATTCTGCTTTAGCAACTAGAGTTTTGTTATATTATATTTAATTTAACATTTACTTTATTTCAAGTAATAAAAAAATTTTTTTTTGGTTTTAGTTTTCATTAACTATAATAACCCTGATGCACTGTGAACTAACATGAGCAACTGTATCTTTAACTAATTAACAACGATTAATAAATGCTGTAAACAAATTGCATTGTTTATTGTTAGTTCGTGTCAGCTAATAAAGCCTTATTGCTACGCTTTATGATATTGTTCAGTGATTTGAATACTCATCCCAGGTGCAGCGTGACATTAAATCTCTCTTATTTCAGATCTGTAATTATAGCATCGCTTAAAGCGAGTCCAACAGAAATGATTTGATCAGGATTACAGCATCATTTGAGCTGCTTCCATGCTGCCGACGCGGACTGTCATTGAATTAGTTCCAGTGCTCTGGTCCCATCTCCTCATCAGGATGAAGCAGTGTGCCGTCCAGGGGACGTTTCCCTGACAACGGATGAGGGACAGAGCTGGACCGATCTGCTCCAAACCCTGCTGTCTACAGACAGCATTCTCACTGAAATCCAGCCTCATAAATGATTGTTCATTCTACATAGGCTTTAAAATCACGTGCATGCAGTAAACAGCACTCCTCGTGCTCCTCATTGACTCGATAACGATGCCATATTCTCTTAAAACATCACAATAATCCACAGCACTCCAGTCCATCAGTTGACATCTTGAGAAGACAAAAGCTGAAACAAATCCAGCATTAAGACGTTTTTAACCGGTCCATAATTCATAATAACTCTTCCTCCAGAGAAAAGAGTTCTGGTCTGAATCAGGAGAGAAATCTGCACAGATCAAAACAGCTCGAAACTAATCTGTGGCTGGATTTTGATGAGAGAGACGACAGCGGATGGACTGTTTACTGAAAATGAGTTATTATTACATTCAGCTTTATATCGTTTATGAAACTCCTCCTAAACAATAACACTCAATTCAAACACTGTTTAGGCCCGAGAGCTTTAGTATCATTCTGAAACTCACTTTGGTTTATTTTTTATTTATATTATTAACTCTAAATAAAAAACTATTTTATTTGAATGTAATGCCTTAATGGATACAAAATATTAAATAAAAATATGTCACAAAAAGTCACATGACCAAAGATGCTAATTTCATTACATTTGATCAGGGTTATTAACTAAAACAAAAAAATTATAATTAATTTCTAGAAATAAAATACACAAAATGTAAATAAATAAAACCTAAAACGTAATTTAATTTCTCACTTTTATTTAGTTTAATTTGATATATTAAAATAACTGAAATAAAAATTATTAAAAATATAGATATATTAAAAAAACGAATACAAATTAGACAAAATCACAAAAAAATGACTAAAACGTATAAATATATATAAAAAATAAATACATTTAAATATAATATAAAATATATATATATATATATATTATATATTTTTTTTTTTATAAATATGACAAATATTAATGCATTAACATAACTTACAATATTAATACAAATTTTCATAGTATCTTATTGGTCCTCAAATGACACTGCATTTGATTAGTCAAAGAAATTGGGAAATATTATTTTACTTAATGTTCATTCAGGTCTTTTTTAAGTTGCATCGTGTAAATTAAACAAATAATATCCAGAGAGAGGCATGTTTTGTGCTGATGTCCAGAGTCGCATGTTCATGCTGGGAGTAACGTCTCTTTCATACTTGAATCTGAGCCTTATCTTCTCAGTCCCAGAAGCTCTTCAAGGTCGTTCTAATGTTGGCTGAGGGTCAGTCCGGTGTCATATCACCACAGAGAACTACTTAACACCGCAGGGGTAAAGCAAATCTCCTCACTCACAGCTGAATTTGCCCGTGGCTCACATATGCTGGTGATGAGAGCAGTCGGCCGTGGTGATTTAGATGTGGATCGGGGCCAGGAGAGGGTCCCGCCGAGGTGATAAACGACCAGCAGATGATTCAGCCAAACCCGAGAGCACAGGGCTTTCTAATACTGTAACGTGAGACGGCTCGCTTAGCTTTGTGTTTCACACACTGATGGAAAGAGCTGCACAGACAGCTCATGCATTAAACTACTATTGCATTTACACTACCGCTCAACGCTTAGAGAGAGAGTTTAATGCTGTTTAAGGTTTGATTGAAACATGACAGGTTCTCTGGAAACAAGGTTTAATATCTTATGCAATTTGCTTCTCATCGCTCTAAACAAAATATGTCAAAATAGGGCTCAATATACTATATTTTTTCTTTTTCGTATTTATTTTTTACAGGTGTTTTACCAGTATTGTGAATTTTACACTTCATTGCATTGTGTTTTAGAGTTAACAGAAATGTCCATAAAATGAATGGATAATATTGAGCTGCCAGTACCTTTTTTTATTTTTTTTACAGTGCAGTTAAACATGTTTTAGAAATATTTAGAGTAGTAAACCAGATGTTTTTGCTAATATAATATAGTTGTAGTTGTTTTTGGACCTGGTAATACAAGACTAACCAGTAGTTGGGTTAATGTAACTACATTAACAAAGCCTTCAAAAACAATCAGGCACACCTAATATAAATGTATCTTTCATATATTTTGTGTTTTATACGCTGCTGTTCAAAAGTATGTTGTCAGATTTTTTTAATGTTTTTGTAAGAAGTCTCTTCTGCTCACCAACACAGCATTTATTTGATTTAAAATACAGTAAAAATATAAAATATTATTAGAATTCAAAACAGCTGTTTTCTATGTGAATATATGTTAAACTGTAATTTATTTCTGTGATCAAAACTGTATTTTCAGCATCATTACTGCAGTCTTCAGTGTCACATGATCTTCAGAAATCATAATAATATGCTGCTCAAGAAACTTTTCTGATTATTATCAATGTTGAAAACTGTTCATATTTTTAGTGGAAACTGATCCATTTGATTTTTCATGATTCTTTGATGAATAGAAAGTTGAAAAGAACAACATTTATTTGAAATCGAAATCTTTTGTAACATTAATAATGTCTTTTCTGTCACTTTTTATCAATTTAAAACATCTAACATTAATTTATTTTTTTAAAAGCTGTTTCTTTGAACATTAATGTAACTTGAATAGTTTGTATCAACTACAGAATGAACAGCAACATCATTTTGACAAGATACATAAAAATAACTTTACTCTGAAAACCATATTTGTTTCTCTCAAAAGATGATTTTCTTTCTTCTGCAGCACAAAAGACACACTGGTGCATGTTCAAAACATAAGGGTCACGATCGGTCACAAAAACCAATAACACGCCGTCACTTTCATTTGGAGAAGAGCAGCCTGGACATTCGGCTAGAAAGAAAACCACACAGCTTTGAACGACCCGAGGGCGAGTAAATGTGGCTCGAAAACACAACTGGCCATAATGATCCTTCGGCTGACACACACATCTAAAGAACCGCGGTAATAATAACAGCGCTTTAATGACTCAGCTGCTGAGTTCAGCCAGATCATATCAATTCCTGGCTGTTTCTGTATCAATATTTGCATTTCAACAACACCGTTCAACCTGAAACTGACCTCTTTATCATCTCCAAACAAGACGGCACGGCTAAATGTCTCTGGTGAGCAATAAGGAGAAAGAAG
This sequence comes from Ptychobarbus kaznakovi, assembly GCA_027422405.1. Taxonomy (NCBI): domain Eukaryota; kingdom Metazoa; phylum Chordata; class Actinopteri; order Cypriniformes; family Cyprinidae; genus Ptychobarbus; species Ptychobarbus kaznakovi. The sequence continues at coordinate 24,648,722 of CM049810.1, forward strand.
AGCATTGATTCGTTTGGATATTGATGATCCCAAACACACACGTCATGCTGAGAGCTGCAGCACTTTCAGCATCGATCCTCCTCGTTTCTCTGCAGGATTATGGAGAAGAAGTGCAACATGGGATACCGTTCTCTCGTTTAGTGACTTGATAACTACAGTCAATGGAAGAAACCAGGGGAATGTCTAGTGTTATACCTCAAAGTCTAATTGACAGGTTTATTTTTAATCATAGCTTTATGATTATATATGATTATAAAACAGAAGGAAATAAAGAAGGAAATACAACAGCTTGTCAGGGATAGTAATGAAGTTTCATAGTTGTACATATTGGTACTAATGTGCACCTTTTTGAGTATAAGTTACAAAGATGTCCTTCTAAGGGTACTATTATATTTCACATTGTATTTTGTGTATGTTGTATGTAGTACATGGCACACATACTACTTTATTCTGTTCTATTATACAGTTATTACTGCATTTATTTAAACTGCATAACTCTGATTACATGCTTAATAACAATAAGAAATATTCACAATTTTGTGTATTATATTGATTTGCGTGTTTTTGACTCAAGAAACCCAGGAGAAATCAAAGTCTGAAAGCATTAGTGAAGGTGCTGAGATTATGCAGGTACGATGAATCAGTGATCTGTACAAATAATAACATGATCAATGACATTAACTTACAACAAAAGTGTTACTTGAAGTAAAATAAACTTTAACATTAAAAAATATCATAGGCAGCATTTTTATTTAGTTTAACTTGATTTGCTAAAGTAACTAAAACTGAAATAATATTAATAAAAACTATATTTTTTTAAGAAAATAAAAAATAAATTTCTAAAACTAAAATTAAAACAGAAAATATAAATACAATTTTAAAAAGTAAACTATATATGTATATAAAAAATAGTAAAAACTAAACAAAATTACAAAAATGTTTACTAAAATTGTAATGAAAACTGAAAAAAATAAATAATAATAATTTAAATATTAATTAAAACTATATATATATATTTAAAATAAACTAATAAAACTGACATAAACACAACAAAATTACAAAAAATTTAACTAAAATGAAAATAGAAAAACATAATAATTGATTTATATTTATAAATACTATACAGATGTATTTTTAAAAACTAATAAAAATAACAACAAAATTAATAAAACGAACTAAATTTACAATGAAAAAAGAAAATATAGAAATAAAACTTCACAATATTTATTTAAAAACTATAATAGTATGTCAGCGACACTAAAATAACACCACAATTGATTAGTCTGATACATAAGAAACTTACTTATATATATATATATATATACTGTTTATTTCCAGATTTGAATAGAAAAGTACAAGAATGGCACCCTTTTAATTAGTCTACTAAAGCCACTTACAAGAAAACGTGTTTTTTCAGCTAATCAGCTAATGCTTCAAGTTTAGCACGAAGACAAAAGCGCACAGTACATAGACCCTAAAAGCAGTGCGAGCGACAGACGGTGTTCATTTGTATGTAATGAAATGAAAAGGCACTGGTTTTATTCGGATAGTCCTGTCATGCCTGCTGTTTCCATCAGCATCAGCGGCCAACATTCAGCGTCTGTGTACGACGCTGTAAAGCTCTTTGTGCTGGAGGACAGGTGGACGGCTCTGACATGCCGCTCCAAATGGGATGAAGTCCATGTCTGTAATTGTCATCAAAAAAAGAGCTCCAACAGCCAAAAGAAGCGTTAGATCCACCTGCTGCTGCCAGTCAAAGCGGCTCAAACCCGCGCATCAGCGGACGCGAGCGTGCTAACACAGCGGTCTGTGCCTCCTGCTGCTCCAGACCAATGCATTTATTCATCTTCATCATTTATCTAGGACTCATTTGGCACTTGAAGACTTCACGTGATGTATATATCGTTTTCCACTGTAGTTATAGTACAGAAACCACCTAGAAATGCATAGCAACCACTTAGCAATGTACAAAACTGCATAGAAACGCCCTAGCAACCATCTCTACAACACTTTATCAAACAAGTCGTGATTATTGCATGAGCGAAACCCCTAAAATATTCTACAGAAAATGTAAAATGTAGCAGTTATTTGTTCTTAGTTCATTATATTAGTTTATATCAACATTTGATTGAATGTACATGAATTCATGCACTTATAATGAGATTGAAGTTGTTTAAGATTATATAAGATTTGATATTCACAAATGTGGATGGGTCATTCTCATGAAATTGTGCCATTTGAATATCAGAAAAAATATATTTTTAATTCCTCATTTATTTTCTTTCTTTTTAAAATTTCAAATAAATGTAATGCAATGCATTACACACTGAACAGAATTAAATATATCAAATAAAGCGAATAAAAAAAGTGCAATATTATTTTAGTATTAATGACATATTATTGTAGTTGTTTTTACATTTTGAATTAGTTTTTATTTTTGTACTTTCCATTTGTAATGTAATTAAAAAGTAATTATTTAAATTTAACATTTCATTTAATAAAAGTTTTAGTTGTTTTGTTTGTTTGTATTAGATTTTTTTAATATGTCTATTTGATTTTATAAATTTTTACTTCAGTTTTATTTATTTTAGAACACTGAAAAAAATCAATGCAGAAAATTAATTACAAATATATATATATATATATATATATATATATTTGTATTTCAGTTAACATTTATATTATTTTAAATAACAAACCAGTTTTGTATGGTTTTAATTTTAGCTAACTATAATTACCATGATTCAGTATTTTGCACCCCCCAAGAAAAACCAAAGCACCCCCATAAAAATGAAATAAAATGAAAACATTTGACTCATTACACATGCATAACTCCTGCAATGCAATACAACATGATGGGATTTACAGTCGCACATTTCGTAATGTCAGCATTTTATTTAAAAAAATGATCAGTTCCTTGGCAGCATACGCAGCGTCTCTTTCCCTATTTAGAGAACAAGGGTTACACGAGTAACCCAAGACGTTCTCTTTCATAGGTTCACTCGACGCTGCGTAGCTATGACGCATTGGGCATGATATACCAAACACGCCAATCTAAAGCGCTGCCGTATCTGGCCCGAAGATGAACCAGATAGCATCCATGGCTGGTTCAAACGGACAAGAACCGGGAACCAGGAGCCATGTCAAGATCCTGATAAAAGTGAGCGGAGAGGAACATCCGGCCGCTACACAAATATTGTCTAGGGGGACTACTCTAAAGGGAGCTTGAGAGGTAACCACACTCCTGGTAGAGTGTGCCCAAACGCTGAGAGGTGAAGACCACGCACCTCGTAAGCCATTCCGAAGGCCAACACCTGAGAAGTGAGTCTTGACCCCCAAGAAGAAGGGAGATCAAAGGGCTCGAGGCTATGGAATAGCATTCCTGAACTACCACATAGCATAGCTCTCTGGCCGGAGGCCTCAGCCCTGCGGAGCTGCGGAGGAACGGGCCTGTAAGAACTCCATTACTGAACCAATAGGGCAAGTTGACTGGGTCTGAGCTGGTGACCTCCGCACCAAGAAGCGACACCTCGTACTCCGGTGAGCAGAGGCCTCGAAAAACTCTCCGTAGCGAGAGGAGGCCTGACGACACTCGCCGAAACGGTCGAGCTCTTGGACGACACTGATGAATTTCTAGCTACTACACTCCACACACTGGGCATCCTGTGATGAGGTTACCTATCACTCACATAACTGGTCGAGCTCTGGCGAGCGGAGGCCTCTAAAACTCTCTGTAGCGAGATGAGGCCTGAACATGACACTCGAATTTCTATATCGAGGAGGCAGTCGAGCTACTTGGAGCACTCCACACACTGGGCATCCTGTGATGAGGTTACCTACCACTCACATAACTGCCCCAGCGGAGCTCTGGCGAGCAGAGGCCTTTAAAACTCTCTGTAGCGAGATGAGGCCTGACGACACTCGCTGAAACAGTCAAGCTCTTGAAGAGGAGGCCTCCGTATGATGACTCTTTAGATCGAGAGGAGGCTTACTACACTCCATACACTGGACATACTGTGAGGAGGTTCACTTATCACTCATATAGCTGCCCCAGCGGAGCTCTGGCGCTCTGGAGGATACAGGTAACAAGGGGGTGTCTGCCCACTGACTGGTCACCAAGAGGGGCGCGGTAGGCCAATAACGCCCCACGTAGACCTTCAGGGTGGAGTGGGTTAACCCTGCGGAGGAACGGGCCTGCAAGATCTCCAGAACTGTACCAATCAGGCAGTTGACTGGGTCGAGCTGGCAGTAGTTTCCACGCTGCCAATGGTCTGCTGAGGGAACCAGTCTCTCGAAATAGGTCTCTGGAGTGCTTAGAGCTGGAGCGGAGGACCAGCAGGAGACAGACGAAACCATTTGCTCTAGAGACCCCCAAAGAGGTGGTGAGCCTCTCAGTTCCGCTACATTTCCGGGCGGAAGAGACTGAGAGCGCTCGCTGGAGACCGCTGCGCCCTGGAACACTGGCAGGGTTGGCAGACCGATCTCCTGTTTTTTTGTGTTTTTTTTGTAATATAAAGCAGCAAAAATGAGAAACCGCTCGTCGAGATTAGACGATTGAGATTTGGGGGCTCGTCGGGCCAATCAATAGAGAGCTTCCCTGAGGCGTGCGCCAGCATGTCTATAAGCTCTAAATAGGCCGCGGAAGGCCGCGCTTCCTGTTCGCTAGGCGGGAAAGCATTGGCTGACGCAGGCCCGAAATCCTCGGAGTCAGATGCCACGGTGTAGAAAGATTTTTCTAGCTCGGAAGAAATCATTTAACGTGCCTCCGGGCTAGAGCATAACAATCATTAAGAGAAGTCCCGCGAATCTGGGCACGCTGGCTCGGGCGAGAAAGGGAGAGAAAGGGTGAGGCCCGTCTGCTCACTCTCCATCGCCTCGAGCTCAACATCCGAACCCCAGGCCGCGGATTCACGAAGGGTCTAGGCCGCTTCCGGAGCGTGACGGGGAAAGACGGACGACTTGAACAGTTATACATTTAAGCGTCGTAAACTGCATCGCACGCGTGTGAAAAGCCCAAACATAAAGTTAACACGATTACCGTGCGGGTCGTCGCTCGCGATGAAGCGAGAACATGGCGGCTGGCAGCAACGAAAATCCATGCACTCCACCACGAGGAGAAAATGAAGAAGCATCGTTCTGTCCGAATATCTATCGCAGTCAAGTGCCGAAGAAGAAGCTGAAGAAGCTCAGAAAAAACTATGGGCCAGAAAAACACCGCAACAGAAGGTCTGATATGGCCACTTCTCGAAAGCAGAGAAATCTGAGGAGCAAATGGCCCGTTCGCCAGAATAAGGATGGTGATGTAAGAACGTCGAAGATGGCATCCGCGCCATCAGCCAAGGAATTTGAGATTCTATAAGGGCTTCCGACAATCGGCACACCCAGAGGGCATTCCCAATGCGTCATAGCTACGCAGCGTCGAGTGAACCTATGAAAGAGAACAGATGCGCTACAATGCAATACAACACATGCTGAATATGCTTTCACAACACAAAAGTACCAAACAATAAATGACAGCTAGCAGAATTCTATTGTCTAACAAAACAAACAGGAGGCACAATGAGCCCCAGCAGTGTTTGTCTGGTCTGTCCTCCGTCTGCCCGACATACAGTGGAGTTTAAAGCCATCCGCTCGTGTATGAATGTCTGTGAAGGTCACAGCAAAGTCCTTGGACAGATACGATAAGGGACTTTGCTCAACGGTCTTATCCACTGACCTCTGGATTCAATAGTGAGCTGCAGACCCATCTCAGCATCAGATCAGTGGATTGATTTGGGGATGAGAGAGAGAGAGACAGCGAGCCCCGTCTGTCAATGCCCCGTCTGCTTTAATTCAGCACTTTTTGCTCCATGTGGGAGGGTTGCAATCTGACAGGCCTTTTTGCCTGTAATCTAATGCAAACGTGTAATGGGAAAACGCCTCGAGCCGCCTCCTCCTCGCCTGGATCGCCCACCCTAGACAATCGAGCGCCGCTGCCAAGTCCCAAAGACAGCCTGTCAATCGCCGCCGTGCAAATAAAAGCCTGGCAAACTCGTGCGGGATTCGATGATGTGTTTTGTTCTGATACGCAGAAACTCGCACAGACAATGTGTGACACAACAGCTCTTCAGAAATCAGCTTCGCAATTGCAACGAAGGGGAAAAATTACAGCCTTGTTAGAGTCGATGCTTTGTTTTCTTGTCCCTGCGGAGGGGAAACAATGTCCTTTTGTTTATCAATGTCTGGTTAAAATAGTAAAAAAATATTTAAATGTTTTCCTTTCCGTCTTTGTGTTGATTAGTTTTTTTTTTCTAATTTCTCATAACAATAACTTGCTTTCTTATACTGGGTTGCATTGTGGATTTGAAGAAATCACATTAGAGACAGATGCAGAGGAATCGTCCAAAATAAACAAGAACCTCGTCCAAAACATGAAGTTAAAGTGATATTTCTCTGTAGACAATAAGCCTAGTGCAATAAACACATAAATACAAATTACATAAAGAAACAAATACACAAATTAATGAATTAACTTTTGGCAAAAAAATACTGCAAGATTTTGAAGGATAAAAGTTTTTTATATATTATAACACTTTCTCCTATCTCAGTTTAAAATCAGTATTAAATAAAAATTACATATAATATACTGTATGGTCTGTGACCGATTTATCAGTTATTCTAAAGAAATCAATATTTGTTTTCATAATATTTAATCAAAATCTTCATTCAAAACTCTGAATGAGCTGTTGTCACCTACACTGTAAAACATCTTTTAAAGTTCTAAATAAAACTATTATTAACAATTAATAAATAAATCAGTATGTTTTACAAGAAAAATACTAATCAATTTTAAAAAAGTAATTTTGGGAGCTGATATCAACAAGCCGTTGCAATTGTGAGTTATTACATGATGCAAACTCAGAATTAGGAGAAAAACAAGTCTGAATTGAGAGTTTATAACTTGCAATTGCACAACATAAACTTGCAATTAAAGTAACACGTCTGAATTGCAAGAAAAAAAATTACAATTACCTTTTTTATATTTTTATCCCATGGTGGATATAAACTTCCATACATCTGTGCCTGAAGGAATACTTCACCCCCCAAAAAAAATTCAGAGATGTTATCTGTGGATTATTGTGATGTTTTTATCAGACTCTCATTCTGACGGCACCCATTCACTGCAGAGCATCCATTGCTGAGAAACTGATGCAGTGACACATTTCCACAAATCTGATGAAGAAACAAACTCATCCTAATCTTGGATGGCCTGTGGATGAGCACATTTTCAGTGAATATTCATTTTTGGCTGAACTATTGCTTTAACATAAATAACACAAGCAAATTAATATCATATAATCATATCAATATGTCAAGGTTCCATTTAGAATGCAAGTTTTTACATTAAAGCGGCCGTAGCACGTAACACAGTACAGTGTGTTTGCTTTGGCCTCCGGTTGCTGCTCTGCTTTATTTCAAAGTCATATCACATTTATTTTCAGTGTTTTCTTGGATGGCTCACTCACAGTAATTATATTCTGTGTGAGAAACAGCACTTGTACAAAACTCTCACTTCATTTCATCCAGACAGAGATGAACTCGAGTCCCAGAGAATCAGGAGCAAATCCCTCCGCCGCGTAATCAAGCGAACACAATCTGAAAATCTGCAGGAATAACGTCCTGCCTGAGAGCTTGTGTGAATACAGCCCTCCGTGGGTCTATCAGTGCGCTTCTGTCCTAGTTTGGAAGACAGAAAATAGCATTCAGGCCAGACAGCGAGGTGAGCTGCGGGTTTCATCACGTGCTTTAGAGGGTTATCATTGAAACCTGCCGATGGCCAACAAAGACTATCACAGCTGCTGCAGACTCCATAAACACAACATAAAACACACAGAAACCACAAGTTCTTACTCAAGATCACAAACACACAATCATATTTTATTCCTATAACATCTCAGTTCTACTTCTGATGTGGAAGGAACATAAAATAGTCAGACAGTTTTTCTCCATTATATGAGAACATAAACCTAAAGAAAGTATAGTTGTGAATTCACACAACTTCCTTAAAAGAACTAAAACAAGCACTAATGAAACATTAAAGAACTGGAATCATTCTGAATCAGAAGCAGAATTATTATATATGAATGATGGTCATACTTAACCCTATATTGGTCATTTGAAAATGCTAGTTAATTGTTATTGCACTGGACTAAATCTTACTGATATTGAAAAATAGGATAATTTCTGTACTTTTTAAGAACCCCCCCCTGTTACACTTGTGTAAGTATTATGTACATTATATTTGGTCAACAATTACAAATAAAATGCTAATACATTTCTCATTATGCTATATTATTACCAAGCACTGGATTTAACGGATCTGCACCTCAGTTTTTGAATTAATATTGTTATATTTGATTTGATATTTTACTTTTATTTGTTTATGTATTGATTTTATTTTTATGTATGCATACATGCATGTCTGTCTGTAATGTCTGTATGCATATGTGTATGTATGTATGTATTTATTTATTTTCAAGTAACTTTATTTATGGTTTTAAACAAAATTGTAAAAAATTACACACCTGTGCAATAATCATGCTGTCTAATCAGCATCTTGATATGCCACACCTGTGAGGTGGATGGATTATCTCGTTCACTAACACAGATTTAGACAGATTTGTGAACAATATTTGAGAGAAACATAGGCCTTTTGTGTACATAGAAAAAGTCTTAGATCTTTGAGTTCAGCTCATGAAAAATGGGGGCAAAAACAAAAGTTTTGCGTTTATCATTTTGTTCAGTGTATCATTTTGAAATACATTTTTTTGTATATTTTAAGCATTAAGTATTTTATATCTGTTGAAAAATGTACAAAAAAGTGCTTACAGTAGCAAAATTATTATTTTCTTATATTGTATTTTACATTTCATTGTTATTTGTTTACGTATTTATGTTTTTTTTATATATATCACAAAATGCTATTTATTTTATGAGTGAACGTTGCCAAAATTATCTACAAATAATGCTCAAATAATCACTCAAAAACTGAGGTGCATGAGAGTCGAAAATAAATACAAAACATGTGTTAATTGAAAGAAAACTATAGTTTACAAAATAAATTTAGTGATAATATAGCATAATGAGAGATTTACAAGCAATTTTTAAAAGCCTTTTTTTTTAGCAGGAGCATCAATGATTTTCAGCAGCTCGAGGGTTAAACAAGCGTTACTGTTATCCTGCTTTGACCTCACTGAGAGAATCATTCATAACTCTACATGAGAAAACACATCCACCCGAGCGGCCTGTAAATATACATCTCCTCCACATCCACTCTCAGCTGTAATCTAGCGTTTCAGGTCTGCTTGTTATGCAAAAACTCCCTCGTGTTCTCAGCTTTTATCGCGTCTCAGAATCATAATTGTGTTTAAATAACTGAGTGGCAAATATTTGTCCTTCACAGCACCAAACTGCACTCTGCTAAACATGAGCTGACTTTTGTACCACGCTGTTTTCATCAAGCTCATTTCCGCTTTTTGTTATTGCTTTATTTTATGGATGCAAAGAGAAGCCACTGGTGGGCCGTCAGCTGCTCATAACGCTGATGCAAACACTAATAAAGCTGTGTATGAACAACAATAATAATCAAACAGGAGAACGGAGGAGGAACAGAACAGACATGCATGACAATATCAAGTATTAAATCATCTACTTGATAATTATCCAGATATATATAGATCTTATGTTTGTTTTATATTTACAATACCATTCAACAGTTTGGGGTCTAAAATAATTCAATATTCTTATTCAGCAAGGATGCATTGATTAATTGATCAAAAGTGACAATAAAAACATGAATAATGTTACAAAATGTTTCTATTTTAAATAATTTCTGCTCTTTTGAACTTCCTATTCATCTGTGAATCCTGAAAAATAAAAAGTATGATGTTCACAACTGTTTTCAACATAAAACATAATAATAATAATCAGAAATTGTAAACACTATACAAAAAGTGTTTATTTTATAATATAGTATCATATTATTTAATTATGTATCAAAACAATTATTTATTCTATATTAAAATATTATAACATTTTTAAATGTATAATGTTTATGTAGGCTGTAATATTTTCATACTATTATTTATTTTTGTTTTATAATTATATTATTATTTAATTTATATGATTAAATTCACACTATATTACATTTATTCGATATTAGACCGTTATATTTTAAATTGTATAATACTTATTATAATATTTTCACACTATTCTATTTTAAAATACAATATATTTAAATTTGTAATAAATACACACCACTATTATTTTGTTTTATATTTATATAATTACACATTATTAATTCAGACTATCTATCCATCCATCTATCTGCCTGTCCATGACAGATGTAAATAAATATAAAGATAAAAGCAGATATACACTCTGTGTGTGTGTGTGTGTGTGTGTGTGTGTGTGTGGTGTGTGTGTGTGTGTTGTAAGTCATCTGTTGTTCTGCTCTGCCTCCTAATGGCACAATGCTGTAAATGCAAATGCACAGAACACACACACACACACACACACACACACACACACACACACACACACACACACACACACACACACACACACACACACACACACACACACACACACACACACACACACACACACACACACACACACACACACACACACACACACACACACACACACACACACAGTCAGAGGCCAGTATTATCTCTGCAAACACGCGCTGTCAGCCTATCGTACAGAAAATCCCCTGCATTCTCTTCAGTCTGTGTGGTCAGCAGCTGTGTGTTTGGCCACAGGAAGTGAGGAGCTCAGCTCTTCCTGTTCTGTTCTGTGTGTGACGTGACAGATGGAGTGTGTGTTTACTGATGTGCTGATGACACGTTTCTGGAGGCGTGACGCGTGTAGCTTCGCATCGCACCTGTTTCTGCAGCTCAACACGACACGAGGAACAGAAAACTGTTCTTCTGACCGGATTCCTGAGTGTGTGAAACACCTGAAGAACATCAATCTGAGGAGCAGCAGCTCACCTCCTTCCACTGTTGCACCTTTAAAGAATACCTCGGCTGGTTTCAACATTCATAATAATCAGAATGTTTCTTGAGCAGCATATTATTATGATTTCTGAAGATCATGTGACACTGAAGACTGCAGTAATGATGCTGGAAATACAGCTGCGTATCACAAGAATAAATGACATTTTAACACATATTGACATAGAAAACAGCTAGTTTAAATTCTATTAGTATTTGAGATTTTTACAGTTTTTACTGTATTTTTAATCAAAGAAACGCAGCCTTGATGAGCAGAAGAGACTTCTTTCTTTCAAACATGTATGTCTTAGGTAATAATACAGTCTTTTATATTGTAATATTATATCATTTATAATAAACTTACACTATTGTAATATATTTAACATATTTTAGAATTGTATTATTATTAAATATCTAATATAAATATCAAACAAATAAGTGAATGCATACTGTATAATCAATGTAATAATATTATTTAGAGTATTTAAATTGATAAAAGTTGATCAATTCACATATTTGTTTTATATTTATGCTATTTAAGCAAAAATTGAAATAAAAATAAAAGCCTTGGTGAGCATAAGAGACTGTTTTTAATTCAATATACTGTTTATATTCACATATATGTTTTATATTTCTATTATTGTATATTTATGCTATTTTTTATTATAATGCAATAAATAAATAAAAGCTTTGGTAAGCATAAAATACTTTTTTTAATATTCAAATATTTGTTTTATATTTAGATATTTTTTTTGTTTACGTTATTTTTCATGATAAATGCAAAAAAAACTAAAATGAAAAATAAAAGCCTTGGTGAGCATAATAGATAAAGAAAAATGAATATACTGCTCATTAATATTGTGATTGAATTCATGAAACATGTTTTATAAAGCTCTCTCTCTCAAATGCATTTTCACTCCTCTACAAGCACACTGCAGTGTTTTTCTTTCAATAAAAGCGTGTAAAGTTGCTGTTTTCCTGAAAGGTTAGTAGTGATTTGAAGCGTGCATGCAGAAGTCAGAGCCGCAGGAATGTGACCGACAGATTGGAGGCTGTTTATGGACCTTTTAAGATCTGACAGCTGGGTGAGTTTCTTCAGCAGGTGGACTTTTATTCAGCTAAACCTCAAGCCATCTCAGACACGCTGAGTTTTAAACCTGACGGATATCGTTTTGATACGACAGGGTCACACAGAGAACAAATACCACCAGTCTAGATTAAACGGAGAACAAATGAAGTTCTGCTAAAGTCTCAGATGTCTATCCTGAGGAAAAAATACGACAAGAAAAAGCAACCAAACAAATGCTACATTCAAGGTCCTTTGAACATGAATGAATTATTGAAGAATTACATGGATGCAGCAACACAAACTAAAGTGCACTGACAAAAACGTGACTGTGCACACACACAAACAACTGAAGTACTGAACTATCTTCATGTCCCGAGAAAACCCTCGTAATCTCACGTGTGTCTTGTTTAGAATTCCAGAGGAGACCTCAACAGAGTCTCAAAACATCTCCGATTTGTCAGGGTTTCATTTCATTTTATTTAATTTTAGTTAAAGTTTTAGTTTATTTCTGTTTTTGTCATTTATTTGTTTTGTTTGTTTGTTATTTCAGTTTTAGTTATTTTAGTTCATCAAGTAAAAAACATGAGAAATGTTGCTTTGGTAATGAGCTGAAGTGAAATAAGAAGTGCTGTCAAATGATTAATCGCCTCCAAAATACGTTTTTGTTTACATAATATATGTGTGTGTACTGTGTATATTAATGATGTATATATAAATACACTGATTACGTGATAATCAATCACCTGAACCTTGAAAGAGAAACAAGTGCTTAACAATAGTCCTGTGTGGAAACACTGAAAATACAAGAAGAGGAAGACGAACGAAAGAAAGATCTGCTGAAAAATCACAAAATTCATTTTTGAAGATACTGTTTATAAAGACATAAGATAATTTTGGTACTCCATTACATAAATACATAAATAAACAAACAAACTTTTTTATGGCCAAAATATATTTTAAATGTATGCTAAATATATGTTGTAAATATTCCAGCCCAATTAAATATATTTTTGAAATTGAAAATATATTTAGTTTCAACACTTTATATACCAAAATATATTTCAAACTGTATTTCAGGGGCAAGAAAATACATTTCAATCTGACTTTTTCTTCAGATGTGTCATATGTGAATACATTTTCTTGTATTGAAACATATGTAGGGAAAACATATTCTTAAAGTTTTTTAAAACTATATTTACATATTTTTTTCTGACAAATTTGGTACAAAATGTATATTTACATAAATATATTTTTGGTCACTTTTTGTATATTTTGAAATACATTTAAAAGTAGATTTTTTCTTGGGGGGGGGGGGGTCGCTAGTAAAAGTTTGTTTATACTGTGGTTATATAAGTATTTGATTACATAATCAAATGTAATAATTAGAGCAGTATATATCTGGCACAAAATTCAAAATTCATAGATGACAAACATCAAGTATTAATACATTTACAGTAAAAAAAAAGTGTGTTTAACTAATTAAAAACTAACTAACTATGAAAAGTGTTCACAGAAAGTTTTCTTTTCAATGAATCAACTGACTCGGTTCAATGACTCGGTTCGCTTGAGAGAGAAATGATGCCTGGGACGGAAAACAGATTCACTTTGTGTTTGGTTACTTCACACTACGTAGAAAGGAAAACAGATTAACTACTTACACGTACAGCTAGTTGGTCGCTGTGTGATCATAACATGTCCACTCAAGGAAGTAAAAACTCTTCTGTTGTCCACACGAACCACCTGTCCACAGCAGCAGCGACCTCAAGGAAGCAGCCACCCAGCGGCTAAAAACTCTTCTGTTGTCCACACGAAAGGATGTGAAAACCTTCTGTTGTCCACCTGCTAACAGCAGCAGCAGCAGCGACCTCCATCCAGCTCATCTAGAGAGAGTTTACAGCAGCGCCACCCAGCGGCTGCTCCAGGAAGACCGATGCAGCCAATAATACAGGATATACATGTGTGTAGCTCTAGAGCTGTGTGATCATAACATGTCCACTCAAGGATGTGAAAACTCTTCTGTTGTCCACACGAACCACCTGCTAACAGCAGCAGCAGCAGCGACCTCCATCCAGCTCATCTAGAGAGAGTTTACAGCAGCGCCACCCAGCGGCTGCTCCAGGAAGACCGATGCAGCCAATAATACAGGATATACATGTGTGTAGCTCTAGAGCTGTGTGATCATAACATGTCCACTCAAGGATGTAGCTCTAGAGCTGTATGATCATAACATGTCCACTCAAGGATGTAAAAAACTCTTCTGCCACACGAACCACCTCTAACAACAGCAGCAGCAGCAGCGTATGATCATAACATCATCTAGAGAGAGTTTACCAGCTCAACTAGACCGATGCAGCCAATAGCTGTATGTAGCTCTAGAGCTGTATGATTATAACATGTCCACTCAAGGATGTAGCCACACGAACCACTCTAGAGCAGCAGCGACCTGTATGATCAGCAGCGCCACCCAGCGGCTAACATGTCCACTCATAAAAACTCTTCTGTGTGTCCATAACATGCCACCTCTAGCTCTGGAGCAGCAGCAGCGACCTGTATGATCAGCGCCACCCCAGCGGCTAAAGACATGTAATAAGGATATACCACTCAAGGATGTAAAAACTCTTCTGCCACACGGAACCACTCTAACAACAGAGCTGTGTGATCATAACAGCTCATCTAGAGAGAGTTTACCACGCCACCCAGTCTGCTCCAAGGATGCAGCCAATAGCTGTGTGTAGCTAGAGCTGTATGATCATAACATGTCCACTCATGTGTGTAGCTCTAGAGCTGTATGATCATAACATGTCCACTCATGTGTGTAGCTCTAGAGCTGTATGATCATAACATGTCCACTCAAGGATGTAGCTCTAGAGCTGTATGATCATAACATGTCCACTCAAGGATGTAGCTCTAGAGCTGTATGATCATAACATGTCCACTCAAGGATGTAGCTCTAGAGCTGTATGATCATAACATGTCCACTCAAGGATGTAGCTCTAGAGCTGTATGATCATAACATGTCCACTCAAGGATGTAGCTCTAGAGCTGTATGATCATAACATGTCCACTCATGTGTGTAGCTCTAGAGCTGTATGATCATAACATGTCCACTCAAGGATGTAGCTCTAGAGCTGTATGATCATAACATGTCCACTCAAGGATGTAGCTCTAGAGCTGTATGATCATAACATGTCCACTCAAGGATGTAGCTCTAGAGCTGTATGATCATAACATGTCCACTCATGTATGTAGCTCTAGAGCTGTATGATCATAACATGTCCACTCATGTATGTAGCTCTAGAGCTGTATGATCATAACATGTCCACTCAAGGATGTAGCTCTAGAGCTGTATGATCATAACATGTCCACTCAAGGATGTAGCTCTAGAGCTGTATGATCATAACATGTCCACTCAGTGATGTAGCTCTAGAGCTGTATGATCATAACATGTCCACTCAAGGATGTAGCTCTAGAGCTGTATGATCATGAACATGCACTCAAGGATGTAGCTCTAGAGCTGTATGATCATAACATGTCCACTCATGTGTGTAGCTCTAGAGCTGTATGATCATAACATGTCCACACATGTGTGTAGCAGAGCTGTATGATCATAACATGTCCACTCAAGGATGTAGCTCTAGAGCTGTATGATCATAACATGTCCACTCAAGGATGTAGCTCTAGAGCTGTATGATCATAACATGTCCACTCAAGGATGTAGCTCTAGAAGCTGTATGATCATAACATGTCCACTCAAGGATGTAGCTCTAGAGCTGTATGATCATAACATGTCCATCAAGGATGTAGCTCTAGAGCTGTATGATCATAACATGTCCACTCAAGGATGTAGCTCTAGAGCTGTATGATCATAACATGTCCACTCAATGATGTAGCTCTAGAGCTGTATGATCATAACATGTCCACTCAAGGATGTAGCTCTAGAGCTGTATGATCATAACATGTCCACTCAAGGATGTAGCTCTAGAGCTGTATGATCATAACATGTCCACTCAAGGATGTAGCTCTAGAGCTGTATGATCATAACATGTCCACTCATGTGTGTAGCTCTAGAGCTGTATGATCATAACATGTCCACTCATGTGTGTAGCTCTAGAGCTGTATGATCATAACATGTCCACTCAAGGATGTAGCTCTAGAGCTGTATGATCATAACATGTCCACTCAAGGATGTAGCTCTAGAGCTGTATGATCATAACATGTCCATATGTGTGTAGCTCTAGAGCTGTATGATCATAACATGTCCACTCAAGGATGTAGCTCTAGAGCTGTATGATCATAACATGTCCACTCAAGGATGTAGCTCTAGAGCTGTATGATCATAACATGTCCACTCAAGGATGTAGCTCTAGAGCTGTATGATCATAACATGTCCACTCAAGGATGTAGCTCTAGAGCTGTATGATCATAACATGTCCACTCAAGGATGTAGCTCTAGAGCTGTATGATCATAACATGTCCACTCATGTATGTAGCTCTAGAGCTGTATGATCATAACATGTCCACTCATGTGTGTAGCTCTAGAGCTGTATGATCATAACATGTCCACTCAAGGATGTAGCTCTAGAGCTGTATGATCATAACATGTCCACTCAAGGATGTAGCTCTAGAGCTGTATGATCATAACAGTCCACTCATGTATGTAGCTCTAGAGCTGTATGATCATAACATGTCCACTCAAGGATGTAGCTCTAGAGCTGTATGATCATAACATGTCCACTCAAGGATGTAGCTCTAGAGCTGTATGATCATAACATGTCCACTCAAGGATGTAGCTCTAGAGCTGTATGGATACTGGGGTAGTACCATAGCCAGAGCTGGGTAATACTTACAAACTGTAATCCGTACTGATTCCAGATTACATGACATCAGTAACATAATCCATCACATTACACATTTGAGGTAATATAATCAGATTACTTTTGATTTAACTCGTTTAGCACACTGATTTAAACAGAATAATCTTGTACCATAATGATGTAAGAATATAAAGAGTGAGAAAATGCATTCCTTTTATTAATAACATGAAGTGCATTAAACATCATTTTACATCAATGTTTTCCAAACTGGGTTCGTAAAGGAACTGCAGGGGTTTGTGAGTTTAATGAAAGGCAAACATGTAATTAAATCATAAAACCTAAAATTAAAATAACAATCCAAATAATTCACTTACTAAAAAAGATGAAATATTTAGTTTACTTATGACCATTAATCAATGTCAGAGAACCGTGAACATGCAAATGTGATACTTAATTATTAAAATATTAATTTTAAAATCTCAGGGGTACTTAAAGGGGTCATTGATTATGATTTAATCTTTTAAACTTGAGTGTGTAACGTCGCTGTTTGAGCATAAACAACATCTGCAAAGTTACGATGCTCAGATATTGTATTTTCCATAAGCGCTGATTGATCATCTTTACAGTAAATATATTCAGTGAAAGAGCTTCAGATGACTAAAACTTTGAGAACGTCTGCGAACGAGAATTTGGGCATTTTAATGAGTTTGAAAGACAAAAACCTTTCAATAATACATGGTTAAATAACCCACGGAGTGATAATTCAAATCAAAATGAATGTGTTCATCAGTAGTTGATGCAATGTTGAAACACTTCTTAAACCTGAAATGATTTTCTGTAAATCCAGTCGCCACCGGACTAATGACTGGTCTCTGAGTGAATGTCTTTCTGAGTGTATATAAGCTGTACACTCTTTTAGAAAGGAACATTTAAAAGATAAAAAGAGGAATTAGAGAGAATCAATAATTTAATGCTATTGTGTGAATAACATGTAATCCATGAAAAAGTAACTGTAGTCTGATTACGAGTATTTTCAAAGGTAATTTTCTCTCATTACAAGTACTTAATGTTTGTAATCTGATGACATGTACCCAGCTCTGGTCATCTACTCCAGGGTACTTCATTATTGAGCTGTGTCGAAACCTTGGCCTTATATAAGCAGCTATAAGAGAAAAATACATGCATGTCTCATGTTTTAATTACTTCAATCATTTTAGTAGACAGATTTACAAAACACATGCACATTAAAACGCTTTAAATTAAACTTCTCAAGCAAATATATAAATATAAAGAGGCTCTTTTCAATATCAGCTAGCGTGCTAACAACTTACTAACACTAGATGGCAGAATAAGACAATCCTGGGGGAAAATGGGCCTGATTAAATCGTTTTAATACTTATATAATTGTTTTATAAAACAATAATATATATATTTAAATTAAATACTAACCACATAATATATGAAAATCTGATTTAATTAATACTTTTAAATACTTGCATACAAATTGAATACTATATACAGTATTACATTTGTATATAATTATTAAAAGCACTCATGTAAATTGAATTTACATTAAACTGCAAACACACACAGCTCACACACACACTGCTCTCTCAGACACACACACTGCTCACACACATACTGCTCACACACACACACTGCTCTCTCAGACACACACACACACACTGCTCTCTCAGACACACACACACAGCTCTCTCAGACACACACACAACACACTGCTCTCTCAGACACACACACACACACAGCACACACACTGCTCTCTCTCACAGCTCACACACACACACACACACACACACAACACAACACACACACACACAGCTCTCTCACACTTTACATTTAACATCTCAATAAGTCAAACCTGACACTCACAGACAGTTTGTGATTTAACACACACACACTGCTCTCTCAGACACACACACACACACACACACACAGCTCTCTCAGACACACACACACACACACACACTGCTCTCTCTCACACACTTGCTTCTCAGACACACACACACACACAGCTCTCTCAGACACACACACACACACACACACACTGCTCTCTCAGACACACACACAGCTCTCTCAGACACACACACACACACTGCTCTCTCTCACACACAGCTTACTGCTCTCTCTCTCACACACACACACACACACTGCTCTCTCAGACACACACAGCTCTCTCACACACACACACTGCTCTCTCTCACACACACACACTGCTCTGTCTCACACACACACACACACACACTGCTCTCACACACACACAGCTCTCTCACACACACTTTACATGCTCTCTGAACATTCAATAAGTCAAACCTGACACTCACAGTCAGTTTTTGTGATTTAATGATGCAAATCATGCTCAAAGAAATCAACTAGTCGATAAATGCAGACTGTCGTTTTTAGTCATTATTCAAGAATAAACAAATATGGTTCCTTCACATGTATCAAATCATAACAGTGCATGAATGTGTGCAAACAAGCTCAGTTTCAAATGTGACATATTTACAAAACAATATTTAATGTCAAAAGAAAAGCTGTGGGCACGTCTTCAGTGTCATCCATCATCATGTTATAGACATTTCCAGCCCATCATCATCAACTAAAAGAGATTCGTATAAATACTTCTAAAGCTCCAACGTCCCGCGGCAGTCAAAACAGGTCATCCACACTTATTTCATCTTCAGGGCAGAGATCCAGATACAGTCTCTTTCTGCTGCAGCTTCAGGACCAGTTCCAGCAAATTCATCTGCATCATCACCTCCTGTGACGGACAGAGCGAACAGCGTTTGAAAGAATGAAAGCAGACGACTGAGTGTGAGAAAGAGCGAGAGTGACCTGAGGGTTGGTGGTGATGAAGAAACCCGGCACGCCTGCTTTCTCCAGCATGTTCTGCTGATCCAGAACCTTCTGATCCATCTCAGCCACCACCTTCTCATCCATCATCCTCTGCTCTTCTTTCACCCGCTGATCAAGAGCCTGAAACAGTGACGAGAGACAGGGTTTGCTGAGGGACTCTCTCTCACACACACACACACACACAAACACCACACACACACACACACACACACACACGCTAGAGTGGCCATATTTTCCCATGCCTTAAAAAATGCTCAAAAATGTGACGCTGGAGCACAAAAGCAGTCATAAGCAGCACAGGTATATTTGTAGCAATAGCCAACAATACATTGTATGGCTCAAAATTATAAAAAAAAATGTATGCCAAAAATCATTAGGATATTAAGTAAAGTTCATGTTCCATGAAGATATTTAGTACATTTTCTACCGTAAATATATCAAAACTTATTTTTTTATTAGTAATATGCATTGCTAAGAACTTAATTTGAACAACTTTAAAGATGATTTTCTCAATATTTAGATTTTTTAACACCCTCAGATTCCAGATTTTCAAATAGTTGTATCTATACAATTAATATTGTCCTATCCTAGCCTATCACATCTTAAAAAAAAAAAAAAGACCCTTATGAGTGGTTTTGTGCTCAAGGGTCACATACACTATATTGCCAAAAGTATTGGTCACCCCCTTTTAATGAAAGGTTTGACTACTTTAGTGATTTCCATGAGTACAAATCTTAATGTTTAAGCATATAATGATATTCTAGGGTGATGAGTTTGTGGCTCATTTAAAGTCACACCAGAGGTGTTCAGCTGCTTTCTGCAGACCAGTCAAGTTCTTCCACACTGACTGAATCATCATTTCTCTTTGATTCTTGTCTTATACACAGAGACACTGTCATGTTAGAATAGAAAAGAGTCCAAA
The DNA here is from genome assembly GCA_027422405.1 of Ptychobarbus kaznakovi. NCBI lineage: Eukaryota > Metazoa > Chordata > Actinopteri > Cypriniformes > Cyprinidae > Ptychobarbus > Ptychobarbus kaznakovi. Next base: position 24,669,440 of record CM049810.1, read on the forward strand.
CTGTTGCTATAACATTAGATTCCCTAGAATATCATTATATGCTTAAACATTAAGATTTGTACTCATGGAAATTACTAAAGTAGTCAAACCTTTCATTAGAAGGAGGTGCCAATACTTTTGATAATCTAGCGTATGTCTGGGTTTTGGCTTTGTTTTCTTATTGCATATGCATTATGTGTGTTTTTGCATTGCTTTGACCGTTCTCTGTAGATTCTCGGACATGCCATGATTTTGGTAGACTGTGTAAATATATGAACATTTCACTGCATTTTAGATGGATATGTTTCCTTGGCACTGAGTGACTGAAAATTACTCAAATTAATAAAACTAAAATAAATACAAATATTTTTTAAATAATAATAAAAAATGACTATATTAATATGATCAATATGACATAAAAAATTTAAATATAAAACAAAACCTAATATAAAATATTAATCAATACTATAACAGTGTATAAATACAACCAAAATAATAATTGTCACTAGTAACACCTAAATTACACATGTGCCCATCAACTGTAAACACTCTATATTTAGGATAATAAACTGTTACTTATTAATTATTAGGATTGTAGTCATTATAAGTCAAAATTCTAATAAAAAATAATTAATATGTAAAATTAGTATCAGTCAAAAATAATTAATGATTATTAAAGATGACTGTGTAATGTAGGTTTTATAAAGACAAGAAAGATTAACTAATTAAATAATATAGTACCAACATGTACATGTAAAATAAACAAATCAATTAAGAAATATCACTATAATATTATTTCATAAGTATTTCAAATATTTTAAAAATAATACTTTTAATTTATATAATAATAATGTTTTATTTAGTAGTAGTAGTTATAGTTGTAAAATTAAAATACTAATATTTGTGGTTGTTTTTTCTTTGCTTTAAAAAACAGATTTTATTTTGGTGGAAAACGGCAGGGAAACTTCTCTTTTGATGACAACAGTTTTTTTAACCATTTTTATTACAAACTTGAGAAGATGTTTGGCTCATGTAGCATTTTCAAATGCATGCTTTACAGTAAGTGACTCAAACGATTTGATAATCACCTAATTGTGTTTTCAGGCATTGCCAGAATTAATCCAAAAATACTGTTTCACACACTCAATGCTGATTGTTACTCGCATTTGGCAAGTGCTCATTTTAGGCCCAGTCTGCACACTATTGGCCAAAACTACGTCTTAGTCATCACCTTAAACAAGTATTTAAACAACAGGAAACCAAAGCCCAAGCACAGACATGTCTGGGGAAAGAAACATCGTACCGCAGTTTCTGCTCTCTGGCTGGATTTCAGAACGGCCAGATTGTGAGACTTGCACATCTGCAGAGCCTGTTTGTGTTTCCGAACCAAATCCTGCTTGAGACCTGAAAACACACACACACACACACACACACACACACACAGACACAGACACAGACACAGACACAGACAACAGACACAGACACACCCACACACACCACACACAGACAGTCAACATCTTACAGTGTTCAGCGTGGTCTGAAACCCTCACACACACACACACACACACACACACGCACACGCACAGACACACACAGTCAACATCTTACAGTGTTCAGCGGTGGTCTGAAAACACACACACACACACACACACACCACACACACACACACACACACACACACACACACACACAGTCAACATCTTACAGTGTTCAGTGTGGTCTGAAACCCTCACACACACACACACAGTCAACATCTTACAGTGTGGTCTGAAACCCTCACACACACACACACACACACACACACACACACACACCACACACACACAACACAACACACAACACACACACACACACACCACACACACACACACACACTCAACACACACACACACACCACACACACAACACACACACAACATCTTACAGTGTTCTGCGTGGTCTGAAACCCTCACACACACACTCACACTCTCTCTCTCAACACACACACACAACATCTTCAGTGTTCAGCATGGTCTGAAAACCCCACACACACCACACACACACACACACACACACACACACACACACACACACACACACACACACACACACACACACACACACACACACACACACACACACACACACACACACACACACACACACACCACACACACACACACATGTTGTGTTTCCATGTTTTATGGGGACTCCTCCATAGGCGTAATGTTTTTCTACTGTACAAACCATATTTTCTATCGCCCTACACCAACCCTACACCTAAACCTAGCCTTCACAGGAGACTTTCTGCATTTTTAGACTTTTTAAAAAACTTAATTATGTATGATTTATAAGCTTGTTTCCTCATGGGGACCTAAAAATGTCCCCATAAAATCTAAATTTACTGGTATTACTATCCTTGTGGGGAACATTTGGTCCCCATAACGTGATGAATACCAGGTACACACACACACACACTCACAACACACACACACACACACACACACACACACACACACACACACACACACACACACACACACACACACACACACACACACACACACACACTCACACACACACACAACAACACACACACACACACACACACACACCACACACACACACACACACACACACACACACACACACACACACCTCTGTGCTCACTGTGCAGTTTCTGTCTCTGGTTGTAGAGGTTTTTCTCCGTCAGGTGTTGAATGTCCAGCAGTCCTTGAACTATATCATACACCGTCCCGTCGATGAGCGCTTGAGCCAGATCACTGAGCGTGGTGTAGGACAGACGCTGCTGAAACGAACTGAAACAAACCTTCATCACTCACAAAACCCATCCAATTACATGTAGTCATTTAGCAGATGCTTTTATCCAAAGCAACTTACAAACGAGGACAACAGAAGCAATCAAAACCAACAGAAGAGCAATGATATGTAAGAGCTGTGACACGTCTCGTTAGCCTAACGCAGGACACTTAGCAAGGTGAAAGAAAACAAGTAGATAGAATAGAAAAAGAATAGAGCGTGTAAGTGTTAGGCTCTCTTTTTAAATAAAAAGAAAACAAGTTTTGTCAAGAGTGCAAATGCTAAAGGATCAAGTGTTTTTCATGTAGAAATAAATAAAAAGTAAATGAGTAGAGAGAATAGAATCAGAATAGAGATTGCTAGTATTAGACTTAATTATGAACTAGGTGGAAAATATATGTTTTCTATAGCCTGTTTGCATTGTTTGAACACCGAATCAGCATGCTGCACTATTTACAGTAATGCATTTTTAGATTTTATTATATACATTTCTATATTTTCTTGAATTGTTCTCCTTTTCACTGTAAGTTTCCCTGTACACGGTTTCTGCAGGGCTTTTAAGGTAATTGTAAGACTTTTAATTTTAACAACAATTAGAGAAAAATGTAGGGAATAAATTGAATGGAACACAATACATACAACACGTACTGACAATAAACGTATAACCTGAATGCACTGTAAGTCGCTTTGGATAAAAGCATCTGATAAACGTAAACGTAATACATCAGTCTCTAAATGTATTGTGGTCTCTTGTATTAGCGACACTTCAGAATTTGAAAATACAACTGAATTCAACATAACTCAGAAAGTTGACAGATATTTGTTCTTGTTTTAATCACATCAATTTGCATCTCAAGTAAATGCATCTTGATTTAAGGATGTTTAGATACTTGTATAAGAACACAAATTATTTGCAATGCATGTAATATTTAATGCCTCGATGACTTCATGAATTTAAGACCTTTAATTAGTGTAAATAAGACTTGTTAAGACTCTGCAGTAACTCTTCTCTGGCAGTAATCACTGCTTGATGGTGTATTGTGTGCACCTGGACAGGTCCTTCACGAGCGTCTGCAGCTCTGACAGCAGGTAATAGTGTCTCTCCTGTAGTCTGGCAGCATCAGACTGATCGTCGATGTACGTGTCCATCCCACATTCAGCCTGCACATCACAATAAAACTAAGAATTACCCTTAACGTCTGAGTGGATGTGTATTAAACAGAGCTTGTGTTGATTGTTTGTTTTCTTCTAAACGTCTCTCCAGCGGCTACGGCTACTTTGGCTCTATAGTTCATCCATGCACAAGTCTGTTATACACACAAGTCAGGGGGGCAATTATGTGATTGAAATAAAGCTGAAATTAAATAAAATGCAAATATTAGATGAAAAAGTAATACTTAAAAAACAAATAGAAGAAATTAGAATACTTAGGATTTATAAATGTTGCTTTGATAACTGACTAAAATAAAATAAGTGCAATATTTATTTTTAATCTAATACTGAAATAAATATAAAATAAAACTAAACTGAAATAATATAATAAAAATGACTATATTAATGACCAATTTCGACATTAAAAAATGAAAATATAGAAATAATTTAATTTTAAATATTACTAAATACTATAACAGCATATAAATAATGCTAAAATAAGACTGTCATGCTCACCTGCGCCAAGTACTGTAAACATTCTACATTTAGTTTAATAACTTGTTATTTATTAATATTATTATTATAACTCAAAAGATTAGTCAAACATAATTAAAATGTCTAAAAATGATTGTTAAAGATATGTGTGCAATGTAGACTTTATAAAGAAATGAAAGATGTAACGTTACATCTAACGTAACTAAATATAATCCCAACATAAATTAATAAATACATAAACTGCTATAAACAACTGATTTAAATTCATAAGCAATGCAATAATGAGAATAGATCTGCACATGTACTGACTGCCAGAGAAAATACATAATCGATATGATTTTATTGACCGTTAGTCTTTTCAGCTTTTAAGATGGTAAATCTGTGGTGTCGCATTAAAACAACTGAACCAAACTCTCACCTGCTCTATATTTCCGCTTCCGGTGAGGAAAAGATTGATGCTAAAAGCCTGCCTTGTTTAAATCCGAACTTTCGCTTGATGTTTATTATAATTACAAATATCACAGACTCAAGTTACAATTGTTTTGAACTGTGCGTGGAAGTTTGCGCATGCGCATCAGCGGCGTCCCGGGGTCCTTCAGCACGCTGGGCTGCCCTTTCATATGCCTATACGTTTTCTTGTAGTAGTTTAGTTTAAAGACATAATACATTAATTTATGGTTCAATTAATATTTGTTAAAATCATCTGTATTTTAGTTAAACTTTTTTTTTACATACTGCAGCTTATTTCTTATGTTTTATTACATTAATCAATTTCTTTGTCTTTCACAAAACAATTTATCAAAGTTTTCAATGTTGTCTTAAATCACTTTTAAATCCATTTAATAGTTATTTTAATAATTATTTGTATTACCCAACCGATAATATATATATATATATATATATAATATTTGTCTGTTACAATAATAAAACAATAATAATAATTACTGTTATACGTTATTACTGAACATATGTACATAAACATTATTTTTACAGAGGCTAAACAAATAAAATAAATATAAATTGAAATATACATGTACATTGTATTTGTTAGTCTATTTTGTATTTGTTTATTTACTTTATTTTTCTGTGATGACGTGACCACTGGTTTAATTTATAGACATAATACATTAATTTATTATGTATGTGGTTTAATTAATATTTGCTAAAATCATCTTTATTTTACATACTACAGCTCTTATTTCTTATGTTTTATTGCAATAATCATTTTCTTTGTCTTTCGCAAAAAAACTTGAAACAGTCAAAGTTCAAAAATCAAACATTAATTTAATAGTTCAGATTAATTCACTATTTTTTAACACAGATACAAATAATAAGATTACGCATCGTTTTAATCTTTGTCTAATAAAAAATAATAATAATTACTCACGGAAAACAATTATTAATTGAATTGACTAAAAACTAATTTAAGGTAAGTGGTTGCAATCGATTTATTTGAGCTACATTTAAATGAAAACATTTAGTTGCCTAACTTTTAAAATTGTATTATTTATTTCAATTTAATACAAATAAATTGTTTGCAACTTCTTTACTTAAAAAAAAATAACTATAATTTTTTTCAGTGTTGTAGCCTACTCTACGTAATATTTTTATGGAATAATATATTGCACTCCGCGATAGTTTTTAGCGAATAATGAGTAGGCAACATATATTATATATACATACATATATAACATATATTATATTTAATTTAGCTTTCAGATCGCAAGGTTGTGATGTTGATGTTTCTGTGGTTACGCTGCACTGCGCGTCACTCACCAGCAGATGTCGTCATCAGCATCACTACTGAAGTCTCATCATCATCATCATCATCATCTCATCATCACCTGAGAACAGAGACAGCGGCAGCACGACTCGCGCGCTGTTGCAATGACACTAATGCATTTACATCATATACTGACTACAGGAAATATACCCTAATTAACGCCACCGATGCACACAGTAACTGATCAGATGGATCGATGGACACAAGATCAATGGATCTCCAGAGTGGATCTGGTCACATCATCACCTGAACATCATGATATAGTTATTCTGCTGTTTGTCTTTATGCTATTATAGCTTGTTTCGGGATCTTGGAGGCGGCGTCTTCACTTCATGCATGTCAGTTCATTTGGGAACTGAGGTTTTCTTCTCAGTGTCTTCAGTCCTCCTCCTGACCTGAGCTTCAGGTTCTGATCATGATGTTTCTCAGAGCAGATCCAGATCCAGAAGATCTTCAGTGACATGACTCATGAGGCAGACCATGGCCAGAAACACTTCTCTCTACTTTCGCATCGTCGAGGGACGAAATCTGCCTGCTAAAGACGTGTAAGTTTCTCTTATCATATTCATTATGTTCACAGATAACACACAAAGATGTTCTAAGAACGTTATTTCTGAATGTTCACTGAACGTCCCGGTTTTATACATTCCATTTTACAGAACGTTCCATTTGATCATTTTGCAAACATTGTGGGAACGTTACTTTTTAATGTCTTCTGAACGTTACAAAATAAGTAACGTTTAAAACGTTCCTATTTTGAGATTGTTATTAAAAACCAGAACACATTAAATTAATCTTATATTTATGTTACTGGAAATCCGTTTGTACACAACTTTGACAGAATATTATGATAATCTTCCCTTTAAGTTATGTTATTTCTGAATGTTCACTGAACGGTTTTTGGTTTTTAGAGATTTTAGGAACGTTCCATTTGATAATTTTGCAAACATTTTGGGAACGTTACTTTTTAATGTCTTCTGAACGTTAAAGAACGTTATATTTTGAGATTGTTATTAAAGACATAACACTGAATAAACGCAAACGTTCTATTAATGATAACCGTTTGTACATAACTATGACAGAATGTTCTGAGAATCTACCTATTGTGAAAATGTTATTTCTGACTGTTCTCTGAACATTCAAATGTAACGTTTAACAAACATTAGACGAACGTTTCAGTAAAAACATGTCATGAATAACGTTGTTTTTTGTGCTAAAACTTTGAGAAAGTTATTAAGGACCAGCCAGCTTTCTATTCAAGTTAAACCCGTTTGTTTTAGACAACCTTGCCAGAACGTTCTGCAAATATTCGCATTGTGTTATGAAAATGTTATTGCTGACTGTTCTCTGAACATTCAAAACATTCAAATGTTTTCGTTTTTTTTAATTTTATACTTGTGAAAGCATTACAACAATATTATTTTTGAATGTCCAGTGAAACAATGTTAACATTTAAAAAATGTTAGACAAACATCCATCTAAAAGTTGCATGTGATCATTGTGTAAAGTAATGTTTTTGTGCTAATATTTCAAAAGCATTGTTAAAATAACTTTTATTAAAGTGACTGTAAAATCTTTTGTTTATAACTTTGAGAGAACCTTGCAGAACGTTCTGAGAAGGTTCTCTAGTGTTTGATCTGGAGTCATAATGCTGTTGACGTGAGGATGATGTTGTGTGTTTTTGACAAGTTCTGGGACCAGTGATCCATACTGCATCGTCAAAGTTGACAATGAAGCCGTGGCCAGGTGAGTGTCACCTTCCCACCTGTGTGTGTGTGTGTGTGTGTGAGAGAGAGAGAGAGAGAGAGAGAGAGAGAGAGAGAGAGAGAGAGTGTGTGAGTGTGTGTGTGAGAGTGAGAGAGAGAGAGAGAGAGAGAGAGAGTGAGGTGGTGAGTGAGTGAGTCTGTCTGTCTGAGTCTGTGAGTGAGGTGTGTGTGTGTGTGTGTGTGTGTGTGTGTGTGTGTGTTGTGTGTGTGTGTCTGTGTGTGTGTGTGTGTGTGTGTGTGTGTGTGTGTGTGTGTGTGTGTGTGTGTGAGTGTGCGAGAGAGAGTGTGTGAGAGTGTGTTATGTGTGTGTGTGTGTGTGTACTTTAGGCAACACAATGTCCCCAAAGGTGAGAGATACAATCTGGTGCGTGTGAGTTTACTTACAAAAGCAGACAATTTTTTGAACCCAAATAGGTTTTTTATATATTATGAAATATTATGAAATAAATATTATTATGAAAATTTTCATTATTATGAAATATTATTATGAAAGTCTGACAAAACTATCCTTAAAAAAGTAAAAATTTTTTAAATAAAGTAAATCATGTTTTTGTAGTTTTGTAGAATAGTTAAATCTCGAGACAAAACTTCCTTACAAAAGTAAAATTTTTGAATACAAAATAAAGTAAATATTTTTTGTAATTGTGAAATATTTAAAATCTGACAAAACTTAAAGTAAAATGTTTTGAATAAAGTAAAACGGAACTGACAATACAAATTTTAGCCTGAATATAATCGCTTTGAAGAAAAAGCATCTGCTAAATGCATAAAAATGTAAAAATAAAGTAACAATGTTTCTGTAATTCTAAAGATGCAATGAATTTACACTTAAGTTATCAGTTGAAATAGTTACAGCACGCTTATGTGGATTAGTGCACGAAAGCCATGTCTCTAAACAAGAAGGCATTTGTTTAGTCTGAAATAAAATCATCTTAATAGCTGCATTTAATGTGTTATGTGCACGAAAGCCATGTCTCTAAACAAGTAGGCATTTGTTTATGTTTTGAAAGCTCAATTAATCATCAAAATACTCACTAATTTAATGATTGCATGCATGATGATTATTGCTGTTGTATTGATTATTGATGGAACTGATCTGTTTGTCACTGATGCTGTGATTATGGGATGCATCAATGCACTTTACAACATCAGCTGGTTACCATGGAGAACAACTAACTAACTAACCACAGAAATGATGCTGTGTGTGTGAAGGAGTCAGTGTTGCTTCCCGATGCTGTATTGTGATAGTTTGATGAACAGCACACCTGGTGTGGTGCATATTTAAAAAGCGTTGTGTCTTTTGAAATGGAAATGAGCAGGCCTCCCTTTGAGAGATTGGGTGAATTGATGGATTGTTTTCCATCCTCGTCACTTCGTTTAAATTGTTCTCTGTATCCAGGCAGATTCTAATTCAGGCTCGAACGCACGTATTAAACGAACGCAAATTGGCTCCATGCCACATGAAGCGCAGTGAAGTGTTCATTAAATCATGTGTTCTGTGTCCCGTCCAGAACCGCCACCGTTTGGAAGAACCTAAACCCGTTCTGGGGCGAGGAATACACCCTTCACCTGCCGATGGGCTTCCATACGCTCACCTTCTACGTCATGGATGAAGACACCATCAGGTAACAAACGTGCCGTGATCTCAGATTCACGATAAACATCTCAGAAGTCAGAAATACCAACAGCAGTGTAATAACAAACGCAGCTTATAAAAACGTTGTGTTTTGAAATAAATATTTCATTTCATACTAACAATACTTTCACCCAAAATTTTACTTTATCTGAACGTTTTTTATTCAATATTCAAAGAACACTTACATTTTATGTCGGACACTTACGGTTTTATGGTTACGGACACTTACGGTTTTATGGTTACGGACACTTACGGTTTTATGGTTATCAATTTTATGGTTGCTATTATTACGTTATTTAAAGATTATAAACAAAAAAAATTCTTACAACATTCTACTACCTTTATTTCCCACAAAAAAATATAACAATAATATAATACTAGTGCTGTCAAATGATTAATCGCATCCAAAATAAACGTTTTTGTTTACATTATTTATGTATGTGCTACTGTGTATATTTATTATGTATATATAAATGCACACACTTACAGTATATATTTTGAAACTATTTACATGTTTATGCATTTATATATTAATATTCTTATATTTTATATATTGTAAATATATTTAAAATATAAACACAACATATTTTTTTTTTTAAATATATTCATGCATGCGTGTGTATTTATACTATATATACATAATAAATATACACAGTACACAGACATAGATTGTGTGAACAAAAACTTTTATTTTGGATGAGATTAATCGCGATTAATCGTTTGACAGCATTAAATCATACGTTATTTGAACAATTATTTTTTATATTTTAAGAAAGTTAAAATGTCCAGTTTCTTGTTGTGATTAGAATTATATTTAAAGGTCATAAAACTCTTTCTCAAAAATGTTCTTCCAACTTTATTTTAATCCAAAATATTATTTTTAATAACATTAAAATGTATAAGTTTCTTGTTGTGATTCGAATGTTATTTAAAGGTTACAAATATATTTCTTTACAATGCTCTACTAAACTTATTGTTGTCACGGCGCACACACGAGGGAGGAACGAGGAACACGGAGACGAGGATATAACTCAACATTAACGGTCTTTAATGTAGACATCAGGGCAAGACAAGGCAGGGCAGACACACAGGAACACCGGGGAGTAACGAGTAGACCAGACGAACACTAACCGAACAGACAGGACTATAAATACACAGGATAATCATAGATAATGAGACAAACACAGCTGGACAAGAATGAACTCATAATCACAGAAACGAGGACAGGAAACAGACCAAATAAGGACACATGAGGCGGGAACACGTCACACGGCTGACCACTGTCACCCAAAATATATTATTTAAACATTAATTTGTATTATTCTAATAACATAACAAGTTGCTTGTTGTGATTGTAGCATTATTTAAAGGTTACTAAAAAAGGTTTCTTTAATGTAACAAATTTTTTTTACCCAAAAATATATAATTATTTGAACATTTATCTTTTATATTCTAAAAACTTTAAAATGTTGTTTTCTTGTCGCAATTATAACATTATTTAAAAGTTACAAAACTGTTTCTTTACAAGCTCTAGTAACGTTATTTTTACACGAAATATACAGTTATTTGAAAGCGTATTTATAATATTCGAAGAACATTAAAATATACAGTTTCCCTGTCATGATTAGAATGTTAACAGCTACAAAAAAATTATATTAATTGTATTTTTTACCCAAAATATAACATTATGTGAACGATTATTTGTAATATTCGAAAAGTAAAAATGTCCAGTTTTCTTGTCAAGATTAGAACGTTATTTAAAGAATGTTATTTAAAGAATGTTATTTAGAATGTTCATCAAGTACAAATAACATCATAAGGACACTTTGAGAAGTGACATTGTTTGAAAAACATTTCCTCAACATCATGAGAAGGTATATCAAATATGAATAAGGTCATATGAATGTTTTGTGCTCACATTGTTAGCATTGGTTCCGGTCTTCTGCTGGTGTTTGTGTTGTGGAGCCCCGTCATGTGATGTCTGTAAATGAACACATTCACATTCACACACAAACACACAGATGGTGTGATGACCACGTCTGTGAATCACTCGTTTCTTCCGCTGTTTATCTGTGTTTCATAATGCCTGTAAATGTAGAGTTGAAGAAGATCGTGCTGGTGGTTTACTGAATATTAACATGTTGTTTTTCATGCGCAGTCATGATGATGTGATTGGTAAAATCTCCCTGAGTAAAGACGTGATCGCCGCTCAACACAAAGGTAATAACTTTTCTACACAGAACAACAAGTGTGCAGAAAACAGACCCATTCAGCACAGATTAAAACACCTCAGGATTAATTTCCCAATTAGCAGAACCCAAAAACTGTAAAATTACATTTAAATTTAAATAAAAATGAAATAGGAGGTACAGAAATTTTGGATAGATGTATCTAATTATGTTTCTCAATTTACTTCCTCTCCAATTCCTCTAAATCCTGTACTATGTGTATTGAGTATGTATGAAGATGAATGCTCTCTGCCCACTAAAGAAAGAAAACTTGTACATTTGCGTCTATTACAAGCTAGACCAGGGCTTCTCAAAGTCCGGACTCCGGTCGGATTCGGAGCGGGAGGGAATTCGATCCGGACCCACTTCCACTTCGTATTTCAAGCACACGCGTATGACTCAGACTTCCGTGCGGCGTGCGTGGCACACACACACACACACACACACACACACACACACAACACCACACACACACACACACACACACACACACACACACACACACACACACACACACACACACACACACACACACACACACACACACACACACACACACACACACACACAACACACACACACACACACACACACACACACACACACACACACAACACACACACACACACACACACACATGGCGCATGAACTAGTGTTGCAGTGATTACAGACTCTTTTGTAAGACAAAGCACATAGCAACTAGCGACATTTTGTATAAACCTTAGCTTTTATTCAGTAGAATAATGTCACCGGTTTCGCCCGCGAGTGAGGTTTCGCCTTCCCGACGCAGTCTTTCTCCACCGGCAGAGTAAGCAGCGTATTCAAAGAACCGAACCGATCCGCAGCAGATTTCTGAATGAACGAGTACAAAACAGTGTTTCCTAAAACCTATCACTGTTGACCGTCTGGCACATGAACATGAGTGTAGTTCATCTGTAAAGGGTTGAAATATGCACATAGTTCGGACGTTTGTGCTCCATGAAATATATATTTAAAAAAAATAATAATTAAAGATTTGGCAATTAGTTGAAGTGACTGCAGGTTACATTGAAGTACTATTTCAGAAACGTTAAATATGTAGGCCTAAATGGAACTGCTTTATTGGGCATTTAGTTGTATAAAAATGCAGTACTGTCGAGTAACCCTTATGAAAAAATAACCATGGTTTTATTATAATGAAAGTGTAGTAAAAATAGTATTTTTTCTATTGCATATTGATTACAATTTATATAACCAGTTTTAATACAAATACAATGGTTAAACTATGGTTAGTGTAGCAGACCATGGTTAATTTGTGGTTATCATGGGTTTAATAGTAACCAAATGTTTTTTTATTTGTATAAAACTATGGTTCATTTTCGTAAAGGCAATATGACCTGATGACGTCATAAATATGATAATAACGCATATATCAAGTTGAATTGTAATATAAAGTTAAAGCATCGGACCTTTTGACGTGGATGATAATTCCGATTCGGACCTTTGAATGCAAACTTTGAGAACCCCTGAGCTAGACGTTCTATTGCCCTGTGCTGGAAAAATACCAATTTGCCCGACCATTGGTTTATGGCTGAAAAACTTAATATTCGTGTTTGGCTCTTGAAAAACTCACATATGTAATAAGAAAGAAACCCTCTGAATTTTATGCTATCTGGAAGGTATTTTTGAACTTTGTTAAAAATGGAGATATTGAAGATGCGTGAAGCTATTGATTGGAAGAAGTGTATTGTATTTATTATAATTTGTTTAACTACATATAATTTGTAAATAAGTAATTTATTTTATAGTTAAGGAATATATATATATATATTTTTTTTTTTTAAAGATGTTAAGCTTTTTGTAAACTTTGTAAAAACTCAATAAAGACATGTTATACAAATAAAAATGAAATGTATTTCCGCTTTAGTTACTTTAGTACATCGAAACGGCAGCAAGATGAAAAAAAAGTTAGTAAAATGTTTATATATATATATATAAAATGTGTAACTATTACAGCATAATTAATTAGAATAATTGCAACACCAGAATGTTAATATGGTAAAGTCAATAGAAGGTAGCAAAATTGGGACTAAATGTTGGCTTGCAGTTATCCATAAACACATTTCACATTAAATAAACAAAAATATTGTTGATTTTTTAATAAGTATTAGTGCTATCAACCGATTAATCGCGATTAATCACATTCAAAATAAAAGTTTTTGTTTACATAATATATGTGTGTGTACTGTGTATATTAATTATGTATATATATAAATACACACACATGCATGTATATATTTAAGAAAAATATGCTATGTTAAATATTAAATATATTTATATAATATAAAGTATATGAATATAAATATATAAATGTAAATACATTTAAATGTTTTCAAAACGCACACTGTATGTGTGTGTATTTATATATATACATAATTAATATATACAGTACACACACATGTATTATGTAAACAAAAACTTTTATTTTGGATGTGAATCGTTTGTCTGCACTAATATATATATATATATATATAGATAGATATTAGGGGTGTGCGATATATATCGTCTGCGATAATATCGTAATTGTTGTTTTAACGATGTGCAATTCGACAATATCGAGTATTTTGCAAAAACCAACCAAAACACCTACATAGTGCATGCATGCATTAGCCTACGCAGTGATGAATGAAGGGGTTAAACAGTGCACGCGCGCAATTAGAGTGTGTTCTTTCACTGCATTTGACTCAAAAGAGAGAGAGAGAGAGAGAGAGAGAGAGGTGTACACTTTTAGAAAAAAAGTGTTAAAAATCTATTTCACTGATGTGAACTGAACACACAGAATATGAAGAATATAAAAAATTGCAGCTGTGCACGGTAGTCAGATATTAGCACAATAACACGCTCGACAAAATATCGTCTAATTATCGTTATCGAAAAAAATCCCCAAAATATCGAGATATCTTTTTTTTTCAATATCGCACACCCCTAATAGATAGATAAAAAAAATCCAGTTAATGTTTATTTCAAGCAACACAATTATTTTGTTATGTTTTTAGTTTTAGTTAAGTACAATAATCCTGATCACCATGGCAACAGTAACAGTCATCTCACTGTATGTTTATTAGCCAGAATCAGAGGAATATGTTCAGTTAAAACTACAGAAACTGAAATGTCTTGGCACAGTCTTTGTGCTAAACTATAAAACATTAACTATTAAGTTGTTGTAACTGGGGAGCAGAGCAATGATTATTCTCATCCTAAAGTCATTCCCTCCTCTGAAAGACAGGAGTTATGGGTTATTATGGGCACATGCGTGATGTATGAGCGACCGCGCCGCCCCGCAGTGGGCTTCATGTTCTCCCAGCATGCACTTGCCCAGCATGATTCACTGCAGCCTGTCAGGACTGACTCACCCCTCACCCACGGGATCATGGGAAGCGTTGGGCTCTGTGAAACTCTCCGATGAGAGATGATTTACTGTAACTGCGTCCTACTGCTGTACCTGCTCTGCTTTAAAATCATGCTGCATTCAGATTACTCTGCAGGATCATGTGAATTATAATAATTATTAAGCTCAAATGAGCTTTATTTGTCACATACACAATTATACAGAGTATAGCCAGCAGTGAAACGTGTTCTCTGCATTTAACCCAGCGGTTCTCAATTCCAGTCCTCGCGCCCCCCCGCTCTGCATATTTCGTATGTTACTCTTATCGCTTCAGATGTTTGTTCTATTCGAACGTAAGTGCCCTGCGAAGTGGACATCACAGGATATTCCGCCATGATTCCAGTTCGAAGCGAACGTATATATTCCATTCAAAGTGCATTGAAGTGTGCAAGACGTGAATTAAAATTGTATATATTTACAGAGGTATATGATGTCACACTCGTCCGTGCGTGAAGACGTTGCGCAGCGCAAATCCATGAATGAATGTTCCGAAATAAAGTAAACTTCAGCGGATTTCCCTGCTCAGGGAGTAGGGAGCAATGGACCCTGTGTAGGGAGCAATGGACCCTGTGTAGGGAGCAATGGACCCTGTGTAGGGAGCAATGGACCCTGTGTAGGGAGCAATGGACACTGTGTAGGGAGCAATGGACACTGTGTAGGGAACAATGGTTCCTGTGTAGGGAGCAATGGACACTGTGTAGGGAGCAATGGTTCCTGTGTAGGGAGCAATGGACCCTGTGTAGGGAGCAATGGACCACTGTGTAGGGAGCAATGGACACTGTGTTGGGAGCAATGGACACTGTGTAGGGAACAATGGTTCCTGTGTAGGGAGCAATGGACACTGTGTAGGGAGCAATGGACCCTGTGTAGGGAGCAATGGACACTGTGTAGGGAGCAATGGACACTGTGTAGGGAGCAATGGACACTGTGTAGGGAGCAATGGACCCTGTGTAGGGAGCATGTCAATCGGAACACAGTTCATGCATGGAGCGCACTTCTAACAAGCTGATTATCTGAATCAGGTGTGTTAACAAAGAGAGACATGCAAAATATGCAGAGCGGGGGGGCGCGAGGACTGGAATTGAGAACCTCTGATTAACCCATCCAAGTGCACACACACCTGGAGCAGTGGACAGCCCGGGGAACAGTTGGAGGTTCGGTGCCTTGCTCAAGGGTGTCACCTCAGTCGTGGACAATTCCTGCCGGAGCTGAGATTCGAACCCACAACCTCGGGTTACAAGTCCAAGTCCAGTCTATCCATTAGAGCCACGACTGCCCACTGAATTCTGTGCATGCACGTTTACAAACAGCCAGAGCATAAGCATACTCTATGCATGAGATACTGTATCCCACAATGCACTATGCACGACTTGACCTTCCATTTCCAGTCTGACAAATGAACTGCAAATCATAACACTATTTTTAACCACCTTTTTGGACAATTTTTTTTGATCATGCTGCCAAAATCTCATATTTACAATGCAAACACTTTTAGAGCTGCTGCATTTAGCATGCAATAAATCTAAATACGGTTTCTAATCATATAATATGTGAAAAGCATGCACTGATATACGTTTAAACAGCATTATGCTGTATTAAACATACGACATTGTATGCTTGATTCAGTGTGTGGCATCCAGTTATCATCTCAGAAATATTAAAAATGAAATGAAATATTTTGTATTTTTATTTCAGTATAAAATAATGAGCCAAGACGATGTTAAGATTGACACCAGGTTTATTAAAGTTAACAAAAACGGAAACTAAATAATTAAAAACAAATCTTTACTTTACAATAAATGTTAACTGAAATTAAATCAAAAAGGTAAACTGTCAAAGCAACATCTCATTTTAATTGAGTTTAACTGGATGTACTAAAATATATAAAGCTGCAATAAAAAACATTAATACAAATATAAAAAACATAGACATGACAAAATAAAAAAGCACACAAATAAAAATGTAATATACAAAACTAAAAACCATTAAAGTAAAAAAACACTGTGTTTAGGTTAACCAGTGGTTAACTGTGTGTATAATCTCCACCTTGCCCCGCCTCTCTCCTCCTCATTAGCATTTAAAGCTACAGACACAGAAATGGCACGTCCTAAGGAAAGCTCATTGTGGGACTGGCTCGTAGTGGCTGAAATTCTGCACCAAGGTTGGATTTCAGGAAATAGACTTCAGATACAGTACTACGGACCACTTAGGCCTATATAAAAGCATCCAAAAAGCAGCATGTCATGGGACCTGGTTATATACACTGAATACTGCATAATACATGTTAGGTTAAACACTGAATAACACTGATTCACAGCTGATATTACTTGATATTTGCCACACAGGAAATGAAAGGTTTGTATTGCATTGTGGGATACAGTATCTGCAGTGCATTCTGGTTGTATACTGCACACTTTGGCAAAGGCAAACATTAAATCTATGTATGGTTTGCAGTATAAATACTGTATACTGCAACGTAAAAAAAATAGTATGAATAATATGCATGCTATTCTGAACACATCCAGTGAGTCTTTTGTAATCTGTTGAAATAAGTGAAGTGTCAGCCCTGTTATATGTGTGTTTCCTGCAGGTTTGGATAGCTGGCTGAATCTGACGCGTGTGGATCCGGATGAAGAGGTTCAGGGTGAGATTCATTTGGCTCTGGAGCTGCACAGAGATGCTCAGAGAACCAGTCTGCACTGTCACGTCATCGAGGCCCGGTGAGGACCTGACCCAGCCTTCTGATACGCTGGGGCGCCGCCCCCCCTTCACTAACTTTACAAATATTACTTATAATTTAGTCATATATATTATATTTATAATTTATTGAAACAAAAAATCTAAACTATATTTCTTTCATATTTGGCGGGGCGCCGGACTGTGTGTATGTAGGTACTGAATCGTGAAGCGTTCCTCCCACTTTTGTGTTTGTTTTTATATGTGGTTACAGTCTCATTCCACTCAGATCTGGCTCTAATTAATGTGAAGCGCGTGATATTTCCAAAAATACCCGGTACCTCTGAAGAAGAAAAAAGGATCCGTTCAGTTTGTTTGTGCCAGAACCAGCCGCCACTCATCTACAACAAATATATATAATATTCCTCAGCGTTGTGTTTGTGTGGTTACAGTGATCGAGACATCGGTCATCTACAACAACCTCAGAGATCTTCTGTCTCCATCCATACTGTTACCAGAGACTACAGGCTACAAAACAGACAAAACACGCCATTAAAGCACGCTTCTGCATGCTCAAAACATTGACAGTACAGGCCAGATCCAGCCGTATTCACTTCAGCAGTTTTCACTTCCCTCCTCCTTATATTGGAGCAGCATGATTTGGAAAAAAAAATCCAAAATCTTGTGATTTTTCAGATTAAAAATGAGCTCCATGCTCCTTGTTTGCTGTGCTTGTTTGTAGGACTTCAAAATGTGTGATTATATATTAATATGACTATAAAATAATAATGAACAATCATCATCATTATTTTATTATTATTTTAAGAAATATTGTAATATTTCACTGAAAAAAATAAAATTTTGCATTTTTGGGAAAATATAATCATAATTGTATTTTACAGTACAATTACATTAGTAATATTTCTGATGTAATATCTTATGCTGTGCTTGTTTGTAGGGCTACACCTACATTTTGTGATTATATATCAGTAAGACTAAAAAAAGCTTAATAATAATAATAATATTATTATTACTATTACTCCTACTACTACGTAAATAAAAATATTAAACAAAATAAGAACTATTGCTATTTTAATATTTCACTGTAAAAAAAACTAAGTATTCAAGAAAAATATAATAATAATAATAATAATAGATTTTACAGTACAACTGTAAAATTACAATAATAATATTTCTGACTTAATATATTTTCTTGTGCTTGTTTGTATGGCTCCACAATTTGGCCCAACATTTTGTTATCAATAACAATAACAACAACAACAATAATAATATTATTTTTTATAGTACAACTGTAAAATTACAATACTAACATTTCTGACATATCTCTTCTTCTTGCTGTTGTTAGTATTGCTATATAAATATGAAACAAGATACGAAATATCACTATTAAAATGAAAACACAGAGTATTTAAACAAAATAAAGTTCTTGATCAGTATGCGGTATTAAATGAATTCCTCATGAGCGTGTTCTGTTGTAAGTGTCATAATACCAGGCTGTTTCATCAGATCATAAAGAAGACGCGCTTCCCGCACTGGGATGAGACGCTGGAGTTGAGTTTGGATGAAGGTGATGATGATGGTGGAAGCGTGACGGTGGAGGTCTGGGACTGGGACATGGTGGGCAAGAACGACTTCCTGGGAAAGGTGAGCCGACAGTCAGTCGATTGTTTAAACTATTCATTTAAATCATTTTTAATAACTAGCTGACATTCACTGCAGCATAAAGTGTCACTATGTTTCCATGCATGCACTTGTTTATGTGAAATTTGAGATGTTGCATTAAAGAAATGCTGTATGGAAATGCTAAGATGTGTGGAAGGCAGATCATTTTTTGTGCATATAAACATCAAACAAAATATGATGGAGGAAATCTGTGTTTCATCCATGCATCTTTGTATACAAATGTGAAATATGGCATATTGCATTAAAAAAAAACACTGGGTGGAAACGCCAAGATGTGCATAAAATAAATATTTGCATAAAAAAATACGTGCTCAACTGAGGAAGATAATTTCTTTGTACATAAACATCAAACAAAATATGATGGAAGCAATCTATGTTTCCATCCATGCATCTTTAGATACAAATGGAAAATATGGGATTTTGCATTAAAAAAAAACACGGGGTGGAAACACCAAGATGTGCATAAAATCATAAGATGGGTATAAACTAGGAAACACATTTTTCTGAAACACTTTGACCATTGTGTTTCTATTGAACGTTAAAGGCATTGTTCCCATAAAAATGATCTTTTACTCACACTCATGTTGCTTGAATTCAGTATGTGGTTGTTTCTTCAGCACGAGTACATGATGATGATGGTTTTTGGCTGATTGAGTGTTTGTGGGTTGTACAGGTGGAGATCCCTCTGTCATGTCTGCACAGATCTCCTCTGCTGCAGGGCTGGTTTCGCTTGCTGCCGCTGGGAAACACGGAAGACGACGCCGGGTGTGTGTGTGTGTGTTTGTTATACAATCACATTCATTAGTCACATTTTGTGTGTGATGGCAATTTAATTTAATGACAAGCTGCTTTCACGTCACATTA
This sequence comes from Ptychobarbus kaznakovi, assembly GCA_027422405.1. Classification (NCBI taxonomy): domain Eukaryota; kingdom Metazoa; phylum Chordata; class Actinopteri; order Cypriniformes; family Cyprinidae; genus Ptychobarbus; species Ptychobarbus kaznakovi. Next base: position 24,689,949 of record CM049810.1, read on the forward strand.
GGGAAGTGAATTGACCAGAGTCATAAATTAACTTTCCGTTAAAGGGCAACATTTCCCCGCTGGTATTGATTTCCAGAGCCATGTATTTCATTCAAAAGGGTAGTTTTGTAATTACCTTATTAATTGTATCTGTGTTGTCTTTAATGTCAAATACTTAAACTTAACCAGTTACTTCAGTCAATCAGCTTAAACTGTTACCAATAGCAACAATCTGTTTGAAATTGTGTATAAATTATATATTTAAAAAACAGGAACTCATTACAGGGTAGGGCTGCAATATTATGACAAAAATCGGGTTTGTCTGTTATAGCTTTTTTGGGGGGGACATCACGTCATATTCTGGTGAGACAGACAAACGCGTCGGTTCATGGCGTTAGTCAAGTCTAGCTTAAATTATGCAAAAACTCTGTACTTTTCTGTATTTCGTTGCTTAAGATGAGTGATTTTGCGAGCGTGCAGAATTCAGTAAGTGAGCATTTTCAGCGCTGACTAATCTACATGCCTCTGATTGGCCATTGCATTCATGAGCTCAACAGAAAGGCTTGTGATTGGTTGTAATGGTCAACGCCTTGTGGACAGTGCTCGTGCTGAAGCGATAGTAAGAGCTACCTCCTGGGGCAGGTCACCTAGAACCTCCGCATCTCATTCAGGGACCACACATGGAGTTTCCACAAGTCAGAACGCGGGTGCCAGAGGGTTCCTTGTCTCTGAGAAAGCAGATCCTTCCTCAGAGGAATCGGCCAGGGAGGGGATGTCGCGAGGAGCATGAGTTCCGGGAACAAGGTCCTGTTGGTCCAATATAGAGCCACTAACAGGACCTGCTCCTCGTCCTCCCTGATCTTGCACAGTGTCTGTGCTAGCAGGCTCACTGGGGGAACGCATATTTGCACATACCCTGGGATAGGGAGTAGAACCACTGGCAATGGGCGGTTTCTGAAGATGCAAACAGGTCTACCTGAGCAACTCTGAACCGACTCCAAATCAGCTGGACCGCCTGGGGATGGAGTTTCCACTCCCCAGGAGTGCCGCTTGAGACAGCTCGTCGGCCGTCTGATTGAACACTCCTGGCATGTGGATGGCACGAAGCGACCTCAGATGCTTCTGACTTCAGAGGAGGAGGTGACAGGCGAGTCCTTGCCTAGAAGGCACCCTCTGAGGTGGCTCAGGGCCAGGAGTACTGGTAGCAACTCGAGGCAAATTGAATGCCAACGCAGTTGGGGACACGTCCATACCCCTGAATTGCGTGCCCATTGTACGTGGCTCCCAAACCGGTGGCCAAGGCATCCGTGAATAACACAGCATGCCTGGATACCTGCTCCAGGGGCACTCCTGCCCGAAGGAACGAGGGATCTGTCCACGGGCTGAAGGTTCTGTGGCAGGCCGGTGTAATCTGAACCCGGTGAGTACCGCTTTGCCACACCCACCTCGGGACTCGGCCATAGAGCCAGTGCTGAGGCGGTCTCATATGGAGCAGCCAAGTGGAACTAGCGCCGCGGCTGCAGACATATGCCCCAGGAGCCTCTGAATGAGTTTCAGTGGGACGGCCGTCCTGCCTGATAAAGTCTTGAGGCAGTTCAGCACCGACTGAGCACATTCCTGGGTGAGGTGTGCTGTCTGACTGACCGAATCTAACTCCATGCCGAGTAAAGAGATCCTCTGCATTGGCACGAGTTTGCTCTTTCCCTAATTGACCCGAAAACCCAACTGGCTGCGGTGCCCTAAAGGCAAGAGCTTGTACTGACATACCCACACATCCTTCAGGTCGATCGCTGTAAACCAATCTAGGGGACGGACGCACTTGAAAACGCGTTTATGCATTCCACATGGATTCCACACAAGCCCAACATTCTCGGCAGCCCGGAAAAGCATAGCCGTCATTTCTGGGTCTGGCTCTGGCAACGCTACCACACCTGAAGGGGGCAACACAGCCGAGTCGTCATCCCCAGAGAGAGAGAGCTAGCCCTCCGATGCAGCAATCGACATCTGGTTGTCAGGGGGAGCACAGAAAGAAGCGGGTAGTGTACCCCACTCTGCAGAGGTCCCAACCCGATCCAACAGCACCCCCGCCGGCTGCGGAGTGCTTGAGTGGTGAGGAACTCCACCTGGGGAAGCCCTCGCCGTAATCCTCAAATCACCTGTGCTTGTTTTTTGTTTTTTTTACTCCACCGGACTCAGCGCCACCCCGGGTGCCGGGACGAACACCAGATCGCGGCAGAGGCAGAGGGATCCCACCATGTTTGACATCGCAGAGTCTATTACGCAACTCTGAGATGGTCATGTCCCCACAGGAAGAACATGAACCATCCACGAAAGCTTCCTCAGTGTGCTGAATGCCCAGGCACGTGAGGCAGCAATCGTTAATGTCCTGAGGCACCAGATAATGACCACATCCAGAAACGCACGGGTGAGAAGGCATCTTTTAAAAGACGCGATCACCTGTTGCTCTTTTAGAGAAATGCTCTTTTAGTGCTGAAGCACGCAGGGGAGCTGGCCACCGCACACTCCTGGTGTGGCTGTCAGCAGGAAGATGATCTTTTTCTCTCCCGTACGACCGTGACCACTGCTGCTGCGCCGTAACACCCGCACTCGTTTCCAGAACACTCTTCTGTGGAAAGGAGAGCAGTAGCTTCAACCACTACCGCTCGGTTTCGAAGCAAAAGGATGAATTAATGCGGTGAAACTGCTGCCTCTTATACTCACGCTGTGATCAGCAGCAGCTGGATGTGAATTACCGCATGCCAATGTCCATTAGCTCGTTTAGTTACACTCAAAGTGGATAGGTCTCTCTGGCGAGATCCCAATTTTGTCGGTCATCCGACGTGACTTGCAGTGACCGACTGAAAGGGAACTTATTTTCCCTTTGAATTATTTGTATTTTTCTGACCCTATTAGCAGATTTTTTTTATTTTAAGCAAAAAAAAAATTAATAAAAAGGTTTCAGTAAACAAGGCTTAATTTCTTATCTTAACTAAATGTATCTTGATATAAGAGAGTTTAGATATTTGTACTGGAAAATGGCAAGTTTTGCCCAAACCCAAACAGTGAAAGCACTATTCTAAAGCACACAGTCAGACGCATGACTGACTGTCTCTCATGTTTCTCAGAGGTAAACTGGGTGCTCTGCGTCTAAAGGTGCGTTTGGCCGAGGAGAGGATTCTTCCGTCTGTGTATTATCAGCCTCTGATGGAGCTGCTGGTGGAGGCCGTGCTCTCGCCGTCCGAGGTGCATCACACACCTGCACAATCACACACAGACTGTTTCTGTCATTGCATCACATTTAAACTAAACGTACAGTTCTGGTGCTTCAGCTTATTCCTTATTAACAGATGAAACCTAGAACTAAAATACTGGCACTAAACCACTGACGATGAACCACAGTGATGTCACGTTTGTCAAATTTAGTTCCAAGCAAACTAGTTCCTCTTCTTCTATCTGACAAACAAGGTTGTGCTACATTCAGAATTGTAATTAAGAATGTCCGTTAAATTCCTAAACTTGAACAGAATTCGAATTGGGGGCGGCAAACAAAATGCAGAATCTTAATTTAAAATTTGAATTGAATTTAAATTAAATTAAATTAGTGCTCTAGTGTAGTTTAATAATACATTTCAAATAAATGTTATCAAATACACAGTTTCACAGACAATGCTTAAGCCTAATCCTAGACTAAAATGTAAGTCTGAGCTGTTTCAACTGAAAGAAACTTGCACTGACTGATCTTAAATATATCAGTGCCTCTGTTTTGTCTCAAGATGCACACCAGTAATGTTTTTACCTAAGCACGTTTATAAAAATCACTTAAATGTCCTAATTGAACTATGGCCTAATCCTGGTTTAGTCTAAGCCCTGTCTGTGAAATCGGGCCATAGATTAGTTCCAAAAACATTTTATTAGTGGTAATGGAAATGCTTTTTTATGGTTTTGGTTTAGTTTTAATTACACATAATAACCCTGATTCAGGCCCAAAAACAGAAACCTTCAACATAACGTGTAATGCCAAGTTCACACTGCATGATTTTCAATGTCATTGGATCATCGTTGTTTTCACACTCTATTACTATCTGGGTAGCATTCAGTTGCTGCTGTGTTCACACTGCATGATGGATCGGTGACAGGAGGTTACACACTGCATGACTTTACAATAGGAAGAATCACAGATTCTGTCTGGTCCACAAACTACAGCCAAACAAATGACGCAAGATCACACAGATATTTTTGTCTATAGTCCTCCCTGAACACATTACTGTTAACTACATGCTGGGAAAATTGTATATTACACAAATCTAAGTAACCTACTTGAAAGTGAAACCAACGTTTTGTGCATTTTTATAATAAGTTTAATAGCCTACAAAAGCCCTCAAAGTGATGAAAAAGAAAAATGCAATAAATCTGTTGTCCTTTATAGAAGAATATTTTTTACAGGAAAAACCCTAGTCCCCCTTTATGTTTAATTGTATTTTTGTATTACAAGTACATGAAAAAAAATATAGGCTATATATGTCTGTATATTCTAATGCAAAAATGTACTGATATTGCCACGTTGTTTGTACAATTGCAAATTGCTTAGTAAAAATAAAAAAACGCAAAAAAAGTCCTCCCCGAACTTCCCGCTGCCCTGTATCTTGCTCTCTCATTGGCTTTAGGTCATCGCCGGATGTATGTTTCAGTCAGAACTCATTTCACACAGGATTTTGAACCGCTGACAGGTCCAGATATGTTGCATACCAAATATTTGATGGGCATCTGCGATTCTCTCAGATCGCGTCTTTGATAATTCACACTGCGTGATTGTCCCTTGCGTGAACGAGCACCGATTTGCCTCCGATTTCGGGCATTTGTCTGCGATTTCGCAAAACATGTCAGCGAGTGAAAATCAGGGCTAAAATCATGCAGTGTCAACTTGGCATTAGATGTAATTTGTTCTAGTCCGTTCTTGAATTCCTCCTCCTATTGTTCCTGTGTGAATTGTTCCTCTGCTGTCAGGTGGATGAGCCCACGCCGCTGACTCTGCTGGAGGAGGTGACGATGGTGGAGAGCAGGCAAGACGTGGCCATGACGCTGGTCAAGATCTATCTGGGTCAGGGTCTGGTGGTGCCTTTCCTGGACTACCTCAACACCAGAGAGGTCCACAGCACCAGTACGTGAGTGTGTTTGTCAGTGTGTGTGTGTGTGTGTGTATACAGCACAGGGTGTGTGTGAATTATCACCTCTGACCACGGTGATAATATCTGGACCTTAATTATGGTTGAAGTCTGACGGCGATGGGGCATCTGTTAACGGGAGCCGGTTTGAATAGACTCGGTGCTAGACTCTAGTCAGAACCCTGCACAGCAGCGGCACAGGGTATTTGGTCGTTATCAACTGGGTTTGAGTGGCAGCTGTTTCAGCAGACCCCTGTGCGACTGAGCAGCCCTATTTAGGGACCGCACTGCTCTCCTCAACTGGGGAAGGGCCTAGAAAAGGTAGCCTAAAAATTGGCCATTCAATCACTTACATTTACATTTATGCATTTAGCAGATGCTTTTATCCAAAGCGACTTATTCAGGCTATACATATTTTGTCAGTATGTGTGTTCCCTGGAAATTGAACCCACAACCTTTTGCGCTGCTAGCGCAATGCTCTACCATGAGCCACAGGAACATTTCCACATTTCCAAATTTCCAGCCACATATCCACTTACCTGGATAGGTTACCGCGCCTATCGGGTAATTCCACTACTGCGGTCGAAATAAGGAAAATAAAAATCTATCTGCTGGATCTATCTGCCGCTTTTGACACTGTTAACCATCAGATCCTCCTGACCACCCTCTCATCACTGGGCATCACTGGGATTCCACTTCGCTGGTTTGAATCCTATCTCACTGGCAGGTCCTTCAATGTGGCCTGGGGAGGGGAGGTATCCAAAGCACATCAACTGGTCACTGGGGTTCCCCAGGGCTCGGTTCTTGGACCCCTCCTCTTCTCCACATACACTACATCACTGGGTCCCATCATACAGGCACATAGGATCTCCTACCATTGCTACGCTGATGACACACAGCTCTATCTCTCATTTCAACCAGATGATCCAACGGTAGCTGCACGGATCTCAGGCTGCCTGGCAGACATCTCGGCACGGATGAAAGAACATCACCTACAGCTCAACCTGGCAAAGACTGAGCTTCTTGTCTTCCCTGCAACTCCAACTCTACAGCATGATTTCACGATTCAGTTAGGTTCATCAACAATTACCCCATCAACTTCGGTCAGAGATCTTGGTGTAATCTTCGATGACCAGCTGACCTTCAAAGAGCACATTGCAAAGACTGCTCGTTCTTGCAGGTTTGCACTACACAACATCAGAAAGATCAGGCCCTTTCTGACAGAGCATGCTGCACAACTTCTTGTCCAGGCCCTTGTCATTTCTAGACTGGACTACTGCAATGCTCTTCTAGCTGGACTTCCATCAAACACAATCAAACCTCTACAAATGATTCAGAATGCAGCGGCACGACTGGTCTTCAACGAGCCCAAAAGAGCCCATGTTACACCTCTCTTTATCTCCTTGCACTGGCTACTCTTAGGAATCTACATCCCCTCCAGAAGTCTGAGATCTGCTAGTGAGCGACGCCTCGTGGTACCATCACAGAGAGGCTCAAAATCACTCTCCAGAACATTCTCGTTCACCGTTCCTGCTGGTGAAATGATCTTCCCACCCTTATCAGGAATCCTGGATCCCTGTCAATCTTCAAGCAACAACTGCAAACTCATCTCTTTCGACACTACTTGACTTCATCCTAAACTTAAAAAACCTAAACCTAAACTTTTTTCTCTACTTCCCTTGCTAGCTTTTACTTAAATGAACAATGCCTGATGGTGTTACGATAACTTTCTCTGTCTGTTTGCCTCTTCAAGATGAATCGCTTTATGTATTCCCCAATTGTAAGTTGCTTTGGATAAAAGCGTCTGCAAAATGACTAAATGAAAATGTAAAGAACAACAAGTCCCCTGGCACAGATAATATCCATGCAGAGCTACTGAAGGAGGGGGACTGCATATGTATGCACACCCTCTACCAGTACATCACCCTGGACTGATGAGAACATCCCACAGCAATGGAGAGATGCAAATATTGCTGTTATCTATAAGAACAAGGGTGACAAGGCCACCTGCGGCAAAAGTAGGGGCATATCACTCCTTTCTTTGGGTGGTAAGGTCCTGTCCAAGGTGATGCTTCAGAGACTCATTAACAACATCACTGAGTCAATGCTGCCTGAATCGCAGTGTGGATTTACTTTCGTTATTATTTAATGTTTGCAATACAGAAATTTAGTCTACTGTGATTCAAACATAAAGCTTTGATGAGCTGCTCTCTCTGGATCAGCAGCTGCATGAAAGCATGTTTAAATATTCCGATGTGATTGTGATTTCAAAGGCTTAATTGACAGCAGAATCATCATTTAGGAATAAGATTGCGTGTGTTTGAATCCAGATCACGATCTTTTATTAATTTCTTGTGTACACATATGAGCTTATATAGCCTATGTATTTTTGTAGCCTATGTCATATATGACCCTGGACCACAAAACCAGTCGTACGAATCAATTTTTGGAAATTGAGATAAATAAACTTTCCATTGATGTATGGTTTGTTATGATAGAACAATATTTGGCTGAGATACAACTATTTGAAAATCTGGAATCTGAGGGTGCAAAAAAATCAAAAATTGAGAAAATCACCTTTAAAGTTGTCCAAATGAAGTTCTTAGCAATGCATATTACTAATCAAAATTTAATAATTTTGACCAATACAATGTATTGCTACAAATATACCTGTTAAGACTGGTTTTGTGCTCCAGGGTCACATATTTGAACCAGACCTCAAAAGTAACCCGGGCTCAGGCATTAAAAGTAACTTCCACGACCCATGTATGTATGTGCGTGTGCGTGAGTGTGTATGTTTGTGTGTGTGTGTGTGTGTGTGATCAGTGCATCTTCTGTGTGTAGGCGACGTGACAACTTCAGTCCAGCTATATTTACTCACAGTTCCCCTCGCATACAGCAGGATGAGGCTGACTGTCATCACCACCAAGACAGAAGTGGTTTGCCAATGGAGTACCAATGTCCCACCCATGACTATCGCATGCAATATATCGTGTGTGTGTGTGTGTGTGTGTGTGTGTGTGTGTGTGTGTGTGTGTGTGTGTGTGTGTGTGTGTGTGTGTGTGTGAGTGTGTGTGTGTGTGTGTGTGTGTGTGTGTGTGTGTGTGTGTGTGTGTGTGAGTGTGTGTGTTGTGTTGTGTTGTGAGTGAGTGAGTATGTGAGTGGTGTGGATGAGTGAGTGTAGTGAGGGAGTGTGTGTGTGTGTGTGTGTGTGTGTGTGTGTGAGTGTGTGAGTGTGGTGTGTGTGTGTGAGTGTGTGGGTGAGTGTGTGAGTGTGTGTTGTGTGTGGTGTGTGTGTGTTGATGTGGGGGGGGGGGGGGGCGGTGTTGTGTGGGGGGGGGGGGGCATGTTAGTTATGTGGTATTATGAGGACACAAAATGACAGTGAGTGAGTATGACATAGGTATTACAAGGAGAAGGGTGATTTATGAGGTGACATTTTCAGTGTCCCCATAATTTAAAAACGCTTATAAATCATACAGAGTGAGTTTTTTTGAGGGAAAATAGAAATGCACCGTCTCCTGTGAGGGCTAAGTTTAGGTGTAGGGTAGGTGTAGGGCAATAGCACATACGGTTTGTACAGTATAAAAACCATTACGCCTATGGAAAGTCCCCGTAAACCATAAAAACCAACATGTGTGTGTGTGTGTGTGTGTGAGTGTGTGGTGTGTGTGTGTGTGTGTGTGTGTGTGTGTGTGTGTGTGTGTGTGTGTGTGTGGTGTGTGTGTGTGTGTGTGGTGTGTGTGTGAGTGAGTGTGTGTGTGTGTGTGTGTGTGTGTGTGTGTGTGAGCGAGCAAGCGTGCGAGGTGTGTGCGTGCGTGCGTATGTGTGATCAGTGCATCTTCAGTGTGTAGGCGATGTGATGCCTTCAGTCCAGCTATATTTACTCACAGTTCCCCTCGCCGAAGTCAAGTCATCTGAACTTCTCCTCTCTCATTAATGGTGTTTTATGTTGCTTGAGCGCGTGGGTTTTCACACTCGTCGATGACAAAGAGAAAGCCTGTGTTTCCATAGCAACTCCACAGGAAGCAGCTTCAAAAGGAAATGTAATGATCATAAGACAGTAATGTTCATCAGCGAGCAACGGAAGATTAAAGAGAGAGAAAACCGGCGCGCAAGTTACAGCTCCAGAGTTTTAATGCGTCTGTATCTGTCAGATAAACCATATGGGGTCATGATTATTGACATAAAGTACCTATGAGATTGCAATAAAGATGACAAATATTAAATTTAATTATTTTTTTTTTGTTAAGGCAAGACACCACAGCTCAATAAGTTAAAAATTGTACTAAAAGAGAATCACAATACTTTCCCTAGTTGATGTATTACAGTATATCAAGACAATTATCTTGGATTACAAGATTCTGAAATGCTATGTTTAAAAATGCAAATTAGGTATTGTCTAATTATTTATGCACTAATTTGCTTACATTTCCAGAATAGAAATCTAAACACTCAGCCAAAGTCAAAATAATTTAATTTTGTTGACACATCAGAATTATCTTTTTATCACTCCATAAATCTGAATATACTGTCAACAGAGAAAATTTTATTTTTTTTTTAATTTGTACTTACCTTTTAATGCAATTTAAGTTAGATAAAAGCATCTGCTAAATGCATTAGTGTAAATGTAAAAATACTGTAGCATTGGGGAACATTTGAGTTATAGATAATAAATAGTCAAAAGTACAGTATAATTTTGATAGATTTAATTTTTCAAATGTATGCATGATTACTCACAAGGCTGCATGGTTTGGGGGGGGGGTTGAATTGCGAGTTTTCTAATAAAAAATGTGATTGCAACTTCAAATATGTTTAAAAAAAATCTAATCCAGTTATAAATTATAAAAATAATAAAATTACAATATAATAATAATAACATTATACTATAATATATAAAATAATGATAATTGATAAAATAAATAATGATAATGGTAATTTATAAATAAATAGCTGCTATTATTATATTATTATTATTATTATTATTAATAAATAAAAACAAACCATTACTAAATAAAATCAAAAGAAGAAACTACTGACGAGGTCTGCAGTTTGGCAAAATTATAGCAGTATGGCTATAAAATAATAATATTGTTTCATTATTATTATTAATAATAAAATACAAACATTTCTAAATAAGAAATGTTACTATTATATAATACTACAGTTAAAAAAATCATTGTCATAATTTCATTTTGTTTACACTATAGTTGTAAATTTACAATACTAATATTTAATAGCAGTCAAACTTTTATTTTGATGTGTAATATATGCACAGATGACAGACGAAGGCAGATTTCTGGTTGTGGTTTGTTCTGAAGAAACACATGAACAGAACGTGTTTTCTGTTTCTCTCAACAGCAGATCCAAACACACTCTTCCGGTCCAACTCGCTGGCCTCCAAAGCGATGGAGCAGTTCATGAAGGTGTGTGCAGATCTTCATCTGATTGTGTTTTCAGTGTGTGAATGTAGTCAGAGCAGAGGGCTCGTGTGTTTCTCAGGCCGTCGGGATGCTGTATCTACACCAGGTTCTGAAGCCCATTATCAACCGCATCTTTGAGGAAAGGAAATACGTCGAGTTGGATCCATGCAAGATAGACCTCAACCGCTCCAGGTGTGTAGAAAACACACACACACAACAGTATTCATGCAGTATATCATTAGTTGAAACAGCCATGATCGGGTAAAATAGATCTTAGATCTGTGTGTAGCCCGAGAAATGTCACTGAGCACCAATCGTCTCCAGGTTTTATATTTGAAATATATCACATACACCACCATTTCAGAAGTTTGGGGACGGTAAGATGTTTTAATGTTGTTGATAGCCTCTTCTGCTCACCAATACTGCATTTATTTGATCAAAAATACTGTGAAAATGTATAATATTATTAGAATAAAAAAGTTTTCTATGTTATGTTTTAGGACTAGGTGAAACAATCTCTGAGGTATGAGTGGTGACGATGCATTCATCGGAGTTGTTCCCTCGCTGTTATAATAACAGGTCTAGTTGAGTGGGATGAGAAAAGGGGGGTTTTAAGCTTCATTGGGGTCATCAGGTGGGCATCCTCCTTCTCTGGCGTTTCAATGATAAGCTCACGACACCTCCAGAGGGCTCATCGACAGCACCTGGCGTCCCAGGTGAGCCCCTCTCTGCTTTCAACCCTTAGTTGTTATTAGGGGCCCAGGCGGAATCTCCCCTTTTCACCCATAGCCATCGACTTGCTTCTTCTGCTGCACCTGAGAGGGCTTTGATGGTTTGGCCTCGCACTCCCAATTCCTTAAGCAGCCTGATGTTTGACTTGCCCACGAAACCTCTACAGCCGACTTCCACTGGGCAAACCTTGGATTTCCATCAGCGCTGCTCAGCCTCAGTTGCCAGCTCGGTGTACTTAAGGCTTTTGCGCTCAAATGCCTCCTCTACAGCATCCTCCCAAGGACCGGTAAGCTCTATGATGTACACAATGCGGAGTGAGGAGGACCAAAGCACAAAGTCTGGTCTGAGGTTCGTTATGGCAATTTCTGAAGGGAAGCAAAGCCTTTGGTTCAGGGCTGTCGCCAACTTCCAGTCACAAGCTCCTCCGATGGTATCTGGACTTTAGCTGTCTTTACTCCTTCTCGGATGAACTCCCTTGAACTGAAGGATGGACTGATGTAGGAGACAGGACTTTATCCGTCTGACCTCCAAGCTAGCTGCTAGACATTTCAGGACATGGTTATGCCGCCAGGTATATCGGCCTTGTGACCAGCTTGTGTTGCAGCCAACCAGAATATGTTTGAGGTTTGCGGGGGATGGACAGAGGGGGCACGTCGGGTCTTCTCCGTTCCACTGACTGAGGTTCGAGTAGCTGCAGATGGTCCAGTCACTTCCAGTCACCAGGGTAGGAGCTGTTTGGGAAGCACATGGGTCACGGGACTCTGTTAGTGTCATTTCCAGCCTTACTTTAGAGCGTGAATATATTCAATTCAATTTAATTCAAGTTAGTGCTTTTCACAATACCAATCGTTGCAAAGCAGCTTTACAGAAAATTATACGTTTCTACATTATATTTAGGTTATTAGTGGTGACTATGGCAGAAATGTACAGTAAGAATCATGCAGTTTGTTACAAATTATGCTTAATCAAACAAACGATGAACACTATTAACTGCAATGATTATATATTGTGATTAAATGTTACGATTAAGCAAATATATATTGAAAAATGTAATATATTACTGTGATGCACAGCTGAATTTTCAGCATTATTACTTACTAAATCTTTCAAATTAAAATTAAAACAGAAAAATATTAAAATATTAATATTAAAACTATATAGATATATTTAAATTAAACTAATATGAAATTACATATATAAAACTTCACAAATGACAAAAATATTCAAAACTAATTGAACTAAAATTAAAACAGAAAATATAAAACATGTATTTGATATATGTATAAAACTGTACAGATGAATTTTAAATAAAAACAATTCAAAATATTAATAAAAACAGTATAGGAAAGTATAAAACAGAATAAAACAGAATCTGAATATTTCTAGTGTAACGAGGTAGGTATATAGGGGAAGGAAGGAGGCGGGAACCGGCGAACATTGAAAAACATGTAAATGATAAAAATAAACAAACATACTAGAAGAGCGGCAGCCCCTCACGGATGACTGCCGCACACACAAAACACAAACTAAAATACCAGGCCTGGTCCTTCTCGTCTTCCAGGCCTGGTCCTCTCTCGTCTTCCACTCCTCCTTTTACTCCTCCTTTTATCTCCTCCGTGGGAGCTCCTCCGTGGGAGACCGGTGAGTGGCGCAGTGTCCGGTTCAGTGGCGCAGGTCATTCATCACTACCGGCCTCGCTCCGTTCCCACGGCTCTCGGCCCCGCCCCACTCGTCACTCCATACCCCCATCGGCCTCGCTCCGTTCCCACGGCTCTCGGGCCCCGCCCCACTCGTCACACTGCGCTCTACCCCCATCCCCCCCTCCCCCTCTCCCGGGGGGAGGCCGGGGGGTTCCTGAGGGGGCCGCGGCGACTGCGCTCTACTCCCCCCTCCCCCTCTCCCGGGGGGACAGACAAGGCGAGAGAAAAGGAGACGGAAGGATGGGCGGCCGCGGCGATCTGGGGGTACGGACAGACAAGGCGAGAGAAAAGGAGACGGAAGGATGAGGAGTGACAGAGAAGAGAGAGGGGAGAGAGGAAAAAAAAAACATCTCGGTCCGGTTCCCGGACACACTGCCGCTCGGTCCTCAGGTCTGCTGAGCGGCACACTCTGCGGTGCCAGCGGCTGCGACTCGCGGTGCCATGCGACCTCTTTGGTGGACGGCCCGATGGACCTCTTTGGTGGACCGCCTCCTGGCGGATGGCGGTGGCTCCTCGGTCGAGGGCAGCGGCAGCGAGCCCCCCGTTCCCTGCCTCCTGGCGGACGGCGGTGGCTCCTCCGGTCGAGGGCAGCGGCAGCGAGCCCCCCGTTCCCTGCTCCTCCCCATGGCAGCAGGCTTCGGCCTCCATGGCAAGGCTTCGGCCTCCACTCCTCCGTCCCTCTCCGACGGCACGGGGCGACCCTCCTCCGCTCCCTCTCCGACGGCAGCCACCCCTCCTCAACGGCAGGAGCACGGCAGCGAGTCTTCCGTCCCACCTGTTCTTCTTCCGCTCCAGCACCACCGCCTCGGGCAGCCACTGGCGGTCTCCGCTTCTTCTGCTGCCAGAACTCCTCAGCACCGCGATTCCCCTCAGCAGGTGGAGGGCTCTTTGACAGCGTTCCCTCCTTCCCCCCGGGCTTCGGCTCCAGTGTAGTGTAACGAGGTATAGGGGAGGGGAAAGGAGGCGGGAACCGGCGAGGCGGGAACGGCGAACATTGAAAAACATGTAATGATAAAAATAAACAAAAAACTACTAAAGAGCGGCAGCCCCTCACGGACGACTGCCGCACACACAAAACACAAACTAAAATTCCAGGCCTGGTCCTCTCTCGTCTTCCACTGTCGTCACTCCTCCTTTTATTCCTTCCGTAGCTCCTCCGGGGTATGCGAGACGGTGAGTGGCGCAGGTGTCATTCATTAGCAATCACTCCACCGGCCTCGCTCCATTCCCACGGCTCTCGGCCCCGCCCCACTCGTCACATCTAAATATTTGTTTATTTTTTATATTATGTACAACTCTTTATGTATACACCGCTGATTTATTAAATGTTTTTGAAAGAAGTCTCTTCGGCTCACCAAGGCTGCATTTATTTGATTAAAAATACAGGAAAACCATTAATATTGTGAAATATTATTACAATTCAGAATAGCTGTTTTCTATGTGTCTTTACTGCATTTTTGATCAATTTAATGCATCCTTTATGAATAAAAGTATTCTTTCTCACCCCAAACATTTGAACAGTAGTGTATATTCATACATTTTTATGTAAACCCAATGATAACAATAATCACAATACAAGTAAGCGCAAGAATATCTTCAATAAATGTCTCAAACAAGCAGGAATTCCCTCAGAATGAAATTTTAGCACACAATTCACTAAAGAAATTAGTAATGATACAAACATGCTTACAAAATGTGTGCTGATCGCAATTTGCATGATGCAGTTGTTTCCTATTTATGGAAACGAGCGATCAGGATCATTTAGATGCACTAAGTTAAAAAAGCTAAAGTCTGCTTTCAGTGGACGCTAAGAGCAGCATGTTAATCGCTCTGGAGTTTTACTATAACGAGCCTCATTTGCATAGAAAAAAATCACAATGACATTCTCATTGATGCAGCTGGCTAATATTTAATAAATAGCCCAAAATCTCAAAATTGACCAGTGCATGAAAACCATGATTTTGCCTGTGGCGCCTTGCCTTCAGTCAATTATCATAAAAAAACTCCCAGAACACCATAGCAACCGCATAGCAACATGCTCAAAATCAATAGTTAGAAACAGGGTTGTTATAGTCAACTAAAACTATTGAAAAAGCATTTTCCTTACTCTGAATAAATGTTACAGTAACGGAAATAAAGTAATATTTACAAAAACTTGAACTTCTTTGTTTCCAAGGCAACATTTCTTGTTTTAGTTAAACTTGATGTACTGAAATAAAAATAAAACTGAAACAAAAAATAATAAAAACTATACAGACATAACAACAAAACTTAAAATAAAGTTAAAAAAACAACAAAATTACTATAAATGTAACATGAAAGCTAAAACATCTCATTCTTAGTGAATTGTATTTCAATCCTTTATGCATTTATGATTCATGCAAACAATTATATTCTGTATTGTTTATTTTACATTTATTTTATATCATTTTAATTTCAGTCATTTACAGTATGCAAGTAAAAAATATATTCATTATATTCTATATTGTTTTCTACATTTATTTGTATATAATTTCCCTTTTAAATAATTTACTGTATGTTTGATTAATTTATGCATGTAAAAATCATATTTTTATTACAATGTATTTTGTTTATTTTTACATAATTTTCAATTCAGTCATTTATGCATGCATTCATGTTGGAAAAATCATATTTTTTATATTTGATATTGTTTATTTTACATTTATTTTATATCATTTTCATTTCAATCATTTATGTATGCACTCATGTTAGAAAATAATTATTTTGCATAGAATATAAAACATGAAATATGAATTATCTTTCCAGTTCTTCTTGTCTTTAAACTCTTACATAATACCTTAATATTATTGCAGTACTGCTCATAAAAATCATTCCTTACCACTGACAGCAGACTCGCTGTCACCACGGGTCACATCAACATCACAACACGTGTGTCATCTATAATTCCCGTTCTTTCCAATTGTAAATATGCATAAAGCTGCAACAGTAAGCAGACAGATACTGAGAGAGAAATATGATGTCAATATGTCATCAAAAATTACAAACATTAATACGAAAGCTAAAACATCTCCTTCTTAGTGAATCCCTGCAAATTGCACTGGAGTTTAAATTCTATAATCAGCCGTGTGTTGCATAGAAAGGAGGCGTGTTTGCCTAAAAAATGTCAATGACTTGCTCATTGATGCAGCTGGGTAATATTTAAAGGGGTCATGAATTGAGAAATCAAAATTCCTTGATGTTTAGAGGTCAATGTACTATAAAAACATCCTCAGAAACTTCCTTGTTGCTCCAAAAACAGCTTTTATTGAAACCAAGCTTATAAAACAACTCGTTTCAGATTTTGTCACATTATGACATCATGATGTGACGAAAGCCCGCCTCTGCAGAATCAGATCAACGCCTACTTCTACATCATCACGCCTTCAGCCCAGAGCCAGGGCACCTTTATCAGGGGGGCATTTGAATGTCTGGGGGGGGGGGGCACAAATCACGTTGTGTGCATGTGTGTGTGAGACGGGGGGGGGTTTTGGTTCATTTGCGATCGCATGCAGTTGCTGACGCTCGCCAAAGCGTGCAATCGCTTTCTTATGTGAGCTGTTTTATCACTTTCGCTTTCGAAATCGTTCACATTCAGCAAGGAGGGGAGAGGATGGAAAGTGGGGAGCACAGTAATTCATTTGGGGGGGGGCACGGCCCGCGAATGCCCCCCCTCCTTGGCGCCGGCCCTGTTTCAGCCCCGCCCACTGGAGCATTAGTGGGATGTAATGTAAAGCTCATTTCATATGCAAAGATGTCAGCCAATCAGATCAGTGGGTGTTTCTATTGATGGCTCCCAGCAGACACTCCCCTTCAAACCAGAGGCTAAAATCAGGATAGAAAATAGCCTATTATTTCTATTTTTGATGTAAAATTATGCTGACGCGCACTCTCTCTCTGCAGGCGTATCTCGTTTAAAGGCTCGGCGTCGGAGGCTGAGGTCAGGGAGAGCAGCGTGGGGCTCCTGCAGACGTATCTGAGCAGCATCATGGAGGCCATCGCCAGCTCTGTCTCCCAGTGTCCTCCTGTGATGAGAGTCGTCTTCAAACAGCTCCATAAACGCGTGGAGGAACAGTTTCCAGAACCTGAGAACGAGGTGAGGACCTGATGATGATGAAGATGACGATGGTGTGGTTTTACTCACGGTTTGTGTCTCGTAGGATGTGAAGTACTTGGCCATCAGCGGCTTTTTCTTCCTGCGTCTGTTTGCTCCTGCGATTCTGACGCCCAAACTCTTCCAGCTGAGAGACCAGCACGCAGACACCAGGACCAGCAGAACGCTGCTGCTGCTCGCTAAGGTACGGCGCACATTCACATCGCAAATTCAGCTTCAGAAAATTGACAATCAAATGCTCTCGTAAATAAAGATGCCCTCCCTGTAAATGCACCTGGGGAGCTCCTACTATTACAATATGTCATGCATTCATGTTGGAAAAAATCATATTTTTTAAACATTTTCTATACTGTTTATTTTACATTTCTTTTTATATAATATGTATTTCAATCAGTCATGCATGCATTCATGCAGTAAAAATCATAATATTTATATCCTATATCATTTGCTTTCTATTTTATTTTTTATATCATTTTCATTTCAGTCATTTATGCATGCATTACTGTTAGAAAAAACATGATGTTTATTATATTCAATATTTTTTAGTTTATTTTTTAGATAATTTCCGTCATTTATTTATGCATGCATTTATTTTGGAAACCTCATAATTTTTATTATGTTCTATATTTTTCTCTATTCATTTTATATAATTTTAATTTGAGTAACTTATTATTTTATATTTTATATAATTTCATTTTAATAATTTATGCATGCATTCATGTTGGAAAAACGTGATTTTTATTATATTCTTTATTTATTTTTAGATCATTTTAATTTCTGTCACTTATTTATGCATGTATTTATTTTGGAAAATCATCATTTTTATTTTGTTCTATGTTATTTATTTTTCTAATCATTTTTATATAATTTTCATTTCAGTAACTTATTATTTTATATTTTATATAATTTCATTTTGTATTATATTCTATATTGCTCATTTAACATTTAAATAGATTTTCATTTCAATCATTTATGCACACATTGATAATAATAATATAATACGTTACATTTACTGTGCCTTGCGAAAGTATTTATACCCCATACTTTTGTTCATGTTTTGTTATTTTGCTGCCTTATGTTAAACTGCTTTAATAATTTTTTTCCCACATCAATCTACACTCCATACACCATATTGACAAAGCAAAAACAGAATGTCACAACTTCGTAAATGTATTAAAAATAAAAAAAACTGAAATAAGTACATTGCATAAGTCTTCATACCTTTAACTAAATATTTAGCTGAAGCACCTTTACAGTCTCAAGTCTTGTTTTGTTTAATGTGGCAAGCTTTGCTCTTATCTGCTATTCTTCTCCTCACCTCTTCACGTCTCAAGCTTTGTCAGGTTGGATGGGGCAGATGCACACTTTCAGGTTTCTCCAGAAATATTTGACTGGGTTTAATCCCACTCAAGGACATTCACAGAGTTGCCTTTAAGCCACTCTTGCTGTGTGTTTAGGCTCATTGTCCTGTTGGAAGGTGAACCTTCTGCCTAGCTGAGGTCTGATCTCTGGGATTGGGTTTTTCATATAGGATAGCTCTATATTTGTGTGCATTGAGGCTTTTCTTCTACCCTGACGAGTCCCTCAGTCCCTGCAAGAGCTGCTGCTACAGCACACTTCACTTTTGGGATGGTACTCTGCAGAAGATGAGCAAAGCTGGTTTCCTTCAAACATGATGCTTAGAATTGAGGTTCATCAGACCAGAGAATCTTGTTTCTCACAGTCTAAGGGTCCTTTAGGTGCTTTTCTGCAAATTTAAAGTGTGTTTTCATGTGTCTTCACTGAGGAGAGGATTTAGTTCGACATACAGCCCAGATCGGTGGAGTGTTGCAGTGATGTTTGTCCTTCTGTAAGTTTCTCCGATCTGCATATATGATCATGGAGCTCAACTAGAGTGACCATCAGGTTCTTGGTCACCAGACTAACCAAAGCCCTTCTCCATCAGCTGCTCAGTTTGGCCAGAGGCCAACTCTAAGAAGAATCCTGGTTGTTTCAAACTTCAGTCTACATGCATTTGTGACCCTTCAATGAAGCAAGAATTGTTTTGAAGCTGAACTCTTCCCTAGATGTGCGGCTTGACGCAAACCTGCTTCTGAGCTCTACAGGCAGTTCTTTTGACCTAAGGGCTTGTTTTTTTGCTCTGATATGCATTATATATTTTATTAGACCTTTTATTAAGACGTGTGCCTTTCCAAATCATACCCATTCAATTTAATTTGCCACAGGTTAACTTGGTGTAGTAACATCTATAAGCAATATGAATGCCCCTGAACTAAATTTCAATTGTCCCAGATACTTATGCAATGAAATTATTTATTTTTAATAAATTTGCAAAGATGTTAAAAACCTGTTTTTTGCTTTACCACTATGGTGTATGGACTGCAAAGTGAAAGTGACATGACAAAGTGGCCAAGTATGGTGACTCATACTCAGAATTTGTGCTCTGCATTTGACCCATCCAAAGTGCACACACACAGCAGTGAACACACACACACCGTGAACACAAACATAATACATAAACTCAAGGAATTAGTTTAAGAATCAATATGGTCATAGTTTGGATTTAAAATAAAGGATTGTTGTTGAATTTGAAATGCGGAAACATGACGTAACTTCAGATGCACTTTAATAACACAAGAGGAAGTGTCTGAATACTGTGACTGCGGTGAGCTTCACAGAATGAGGGTTACTATCTGCACACCATCAACTGAAGCACTAGGATGTTCAAACAGGCAGTGATCTTCACTCACCCTCTCACACCTCTCTCAGGCTCTGCAGAGCGTGGGCAATCTGGGCCTTCAGCTGGGTCATGGGAAGGAGCAGTGGATGACCCCTCTGCATCCCATCATCCTTTGCAGCGTGGCGTCCGTCAAAGATTTCCTGGACAAACTCATAGACATCGATCACAACAACGGTGAGTCGCCATGACGACTGACCACAAATATCACATTAACTTATTACCATGACGACAGACCAAGAGGGACAATTCATTATAAAGACTGTTTACAAAAAATACTGAACATCATGAACTAAAACCATAAAAGCATTTTAACAACATGAAATACAATAAAATCCCCCAAAACACTCCCCAACATGAACAAGTTCTTTGAAAAACATCTATTACCTTTGAAACATGTCTAGTCTTCATGCTCTATGTTGAGTTTCAATAATAATAAACATACATTTGCATAACGCATCCATATTTGTCCATGTTCATGTTGATTAGAGTTTATTAAAGTATTAATTTAAGGTACATTTAGAACAAATACAAATGTGCGATTAATTGTGATTAATCGCGAGTTAACTCATGCCAATTATGCGATTAATCCCGATTAAATATTTTAATCGATTGACAGCCCTATATATATATATGTGTGTGTGTGTGTGTGTGTGTGTGTGTGTGTGTGTGTTGTGTGTGTGTGGGTGTGTGTGTGTGTGTGTGTGTTGTGTGTGTGTGTGTGTGTGTGTGTTGTGTGTGTGTGTGTGTGTGTGGTGTGTGTGTGTGTGTGTATTTATATATACATAATACAAATACACAGTACACACACATATATTATGTGAACAAAAACTTTAATCGTGATTAGTCATTTGGTAGCACTAATATATATATATACTGTATATACACACACATGATATAAATTTAATTTGAGCTAATTGCCAAGGCAACATTTCTCATTTTTATTTAGTTTTAGTTTAAGTACTAAAATAAATAAATCTAGAACTTAATACAAACTACATACAGGTATACATATTTAAAAAAGTGATAAAATGACAAAAACACACAACAAAATTACAAAAGGTTTAACTACAATTAAAATGGGTACAGAAAATATAGTAAAATCAAATTAAATATATTAATACC
>CM049810.1:24711038-24756038 GCA_027422405.1 Ptychobarbus kaznakovi
TTTTCATCAAACCCTGAAGTCCATGATCCGCACTTACTGTGTCGAGACTGGATGGATGGCTTGCCGCTACTCATGTTTTGTATGTGAGGGAGTCTGTTCAGGAGTCCTTGGGCTTTAGTCTCATGAGCTTGTGTTTGGCTCCTATGTTCGCGGGCCAAAGGGAAACAGTTAACTAGTAAAGAGTAGCCCTGCTGTTCCCAATTTTAGACTATGTAACTTCTTTCGCCGAACGCATACAAAAAGGCTTGGCAAGATAGCCAAAGTTCATCTAGCCACAGTGCAGTCTAAAATGAAAAGTCATTTTGATAAGAAAACCGTACAACGGTTTAACGGTGTGATGCTGAAGATGATAAATATGATTTTGATGATGAAGATGATGCTGAGGATGATGATGATGAAGATGATGCTGATGATACTGCTGATGATGATGATGAAGATGATGCTGACAATGACTATGATGATGATGATGATACTGCTGAGGATGCTGTTGATGAAGATGATGCTGATGCTGAAGATGATGCTGATGATGATAAATATGATTTTGATGATGAAGATGATGCTGAGGATGATGATGATGAAGATGATGCTGATGATACTGCTGATGATGATGATGAAGATGATGCTGAAGATGCTGATACTGATGATGATGAAGATGATGCTGAAGATGCTGCTGAGGATGCTGATGATGAAGATGATGCTGCTGCTGAGGATGCTGATGATGAAGATGATGCTGCTGCTGCTGATGATGAAGATGCTGCTGATGATGATGATGCTGAAGATGCTGCTCTGTACCTGTCTGGCGGGCTCTGGCTGGGATCTCTTGCCTCCTCGAGGGCAGTTCTGGATGTAGCAGGCGGATGAGAGCGCGGAGAGCGCAAGCAGACAGAGGACACACGCAGGCAGCAGAGAGTCGGACATCTCGACACACACTGATGCTCTGATGCTCTCCGACGCTTATATAGAGCTGCAGCATCAGCTCAGCACCAGCACCAGCGGAGCTCCTCCTCATCCACACATGTCTCACTCTTACAGCTCCATTACTGTTTTCTCAACTGCTTACACACAAAATCTTCACTTATCACTAGTGCTGTCAAATGATTAATCGCATCCAAAGTAAAGTTTTTTTTTACATATTAAATGTGACCCTGGTGCTCATAAGCAGTCATAAGCAGCAGAGGTATATTTAGTCAACAATACATTGTATGAGTCAAAATTATTACTTTTTTCTTTTTTTCCAAAAATCATTAGATATTAAGATCATGTTCCATGAAGATATTTTGTACATTTCCTACAACACACAAAACTTCACACACATCTTGCAAAGCAAACACTTCTTTGAAAACTGTTTTAACTCTTCTAAAACTTGTATTTTTATTGTAACTCATATTAACATAAAATACACGCCAACTGCACACAGATGTGAAAGATGTAAAACACTGACACTGTTGTGTGTCTTTTGCTTGTTCGGAGAGAGCAGTGAAGAACAGGAGTGTGTTATAGCACTCACACATACTGTACATGCATATCAACATATACACTCTATATACAGTATGTATGACTTATTCATTTTACACAGTTATGCAACTGAACTGTCTCGAGCTGTAGAATGACACGATTGACTTTACAGCAGAATGTGAATTTTATTGTGAAGCTGCTGTGAAACAGTCTATATTCTATAAAGCACTTTAGAAAGAAAGTTGACTTTCTGACTTGGCTTGTATGCATGCTCAGGATATATATACTGAATATGAATACAACACAGATGCATATTCAGTGTGTGTGTGTGTGTGTGTATATATGTACACACGCGCACGCACGCACGCACGCACACACACACACACGTTGGTTTTTATGGTTTACGGGGACTTTCCATAGGCGTAATGGTTTTTATACTGTACAAACCGTATGTGCTATTGCCCTACACCTAAACTTAGCCCTCACAGGAGACGGGGCATTTCTATTTTCCCTCAAAAAAACTCAATCTGTATGATTTATAAGCGTTTTAAATTATGGGGACACTGAAAATGTCCTCATAAATCACCTTCTCCTTGTAATACCTATGTCATACCCATGTCATTATACAAATTTGTGTCCTCATAAACCACATAAACATGCCCACACACACACACACACACACGCACGCACGCACGCACGCACACGCACGCACACACACACACACACACACGCACACACACACACACACACACACACACACACACCCAGACACACACACACACACACACACAAACGCACGCACGCACGCACGCGCGCACACACACACACACAAGAACTGATTTAATGGTGTTCATGTGGCTTTCAGTGAACTATAATAACCCTGTTCAGAACATGATGCTTCTGCTTGAGAAATGATGAAGAGTGACGTTTAATAAAAAATAATCTGACAAACTGATCCTGACAGAATAAATCACACCTTCACCTTAAAGAACATCAGCCTTCTGATGCATGAATTATTAAATCTTTAATGTGCATCATTACCTCAAAACTAGAATGTAATAATTACTCATGTAATAATGAGTTACATATCCATCCTCTCAACAGAAGACCGTCCGTTTCTCATACGTATAGAAAAACACAATGACATATAGGTAAAGGTCAAAGGTCATGGTGCTAACAGCTATTCATCAGCGGGTTAATATTTCTGTTTTGCTGCAATGAAAATGTCATATTTAAATATATACTTCTTGCATTGATTGTAAAAAGAAAATGTTAAATAAAACACATTTATTAAGTGCAATAAAATGTATATAGTTTATATTATATTATTACAATGTAAAATATAAATTTTATATCAATGCAATATAAAATATTATAAGCTTTTATTTTTATACTTTCCAATTTACTTTATATTTTTGTGAACATTTTCGTAACTTTGTTGATTTATTTTCATTAGTTTTCCTTTAAATTTTTTTTTTATTTCAGTTCATTTGAGTTATTTTAGTACATCAAGTTAACCTAAATAAAAATGTAATAAAATAAGATTTTTTAACCTTATTTTTTTAATAAGTTTTTTTTTTACTTAACGTAATTTTCTTTCAAGTAATGAAAAAATTTTTCAGGGTTTGTTTATTTATTTATTACATTTTGAATTATTTATTAATTTCTGTTTTTAAAATATGTCATATAGTTTTTATTTGTTTTTATATAAATTGAATTAAAAAGAAATTCAACACAAATAAATAAAACCAATCTAAACAATAAGTGAATGGATTTTTTATGGTTTTTTTTACTTAACCTAATTTTTTTTCAAGTAATGAAAATATTTTTCATGTTTTAAGTTTTTTTTTACATTTTGAATTAGTTTTTTATTTTGTGTATGTAATTTTTTTTCAAGTTATGAAAATATTTTTCATGGTTTCAGTTTTTGTTTTAGATTTTGAATAATTTTTTTATTTTGTGTTAATTTGTTTTAAATATGTACTTTTTCACTTAACGTAATTGTTTTTTGAAATAATGAAAATATTTTTCATGGTTTAAGTTTTTTTTACATTTTGAATTAGTCTTTATTTTGTGTTTTAATTTTAATTTTTTAAATATGTCACATAGTGTTTATTATTTACATATATATTATAAATTGAATTAAAACAAAGAAAATCAAAACAGATAAGTAAACCAAGCTAAAGGGTAAGTGACTGGATTTTTTATAAGCTTTTTTTCACTTAATGTAATTTTTTTCAAGTAATGAAAATATTTTTCATGGTTTGAGTTTTTTTACATTTTGAATACATTTTTATGTATTGTTTATTTTGTAATAAGTAAGTTGTTTGTTTTTTCACTAAACATAACTTTTTTCAAGTAATGAAAATATTTTTACACTGAATTAGTTTTTATTTTGTATTTTTAAAATATGTCATATAGTTTTAATTTTTTTAAATATCTAAAAAGTAAGTGAATGGATTTTTTATAAGTTTTTTTTCACATAACGTAATTTTTTTCATGTTCTACGTTTTTTTACATTTTAAATTAGTTTTTTATTTTGTGTACATTTTTTTAAATGTGTATTTTTTTCACTTAACAATTTTTTTTTAAAAGTTATGGAAATATTTTTCATGGTTTCAGTTTTTGAATTAGTTTTTTATTTTGTGTTAATTTTTTTAAATATGTAATTTTTTTTCAAGTAATGAAAATTGTTTTCATGGTTTAAGTTTTTTGGTACATTTTGAATTAGTTTTTTATTTTGTGTTAATTTTTTTAAAATATGTCATTTTTTTCACTTAATGTAATTTTTTTTCAAGTTATGAAAATATTTTTCATGTTTTCAGTTTTTTTAACATTTTGAATGAGTTTTTTATTTTGTGTAAAAAAAAATTCAATATGTAATTTTTTGGAAGTTATGAAAATATTGTTAATGTTTTAAGTTGTTTTTGTACATTTTGAATGAGTTTTTCAAATCTGTCACACAGTTGTATTATTTTCATATATATCATAAATTGAATTAAATGCAACAGGTCAGAGACTGTCTCGGGACTGAAGGGTTAATGTGTGAAGCTGAAGGTCAAAGCTGTGAAATGACAGATATGAGATTCATCTGAACACAGGACTAAACAGCGGAAATGCCTGCTCAGTATTCACAGCTCACAAACACTAATCTAATCCAGATTGTTTATGCGCATGCAGGCCAACAAAAGAACAATTTCATCCAATAACACCTGCAGAAGTCAGACGTGCTTTGAGGAACATCACGCCTGCAAACCTGAGAATATGAGTGATAATAAACTCATCACTTAATCAGTCAGCACAGAGTTCACTCACCTCATTCAGCAGCAGCACATTAATAATAGTCATAATCAAATGCTGCACATACAGTAAATGAAAGTGTGTTGAGCTGCTTATGTACAGTTCGTCATTGCCTGGGAACACCGTGCGTTTAGATTAAGAACATTTTCACTTTAGACCTTTCTATATTTGCATCTTGACTCCTCAGAATACATTAGATCGTAGAAGACAGTGGCTGGCATTAAAGTTGATTATTTAGTCTATTATGGTCTGGTTTCCATGACGACAGCATCCTCCTCTGACTCCACTCCGGACATGGATATTTTTTGTTGACGTTAATGACGTAACGCGCTCAAACGAGCCTGATGAGGTTGCAGTAGGTGTGTGTGTGTGAGTGTGTGTGTGTGTGTGTAAGAGTGTGTGTGTGTGTGTGAGTGTGTGTGTGTGTGTGAGAGTGTGTGAGAGTGCGTGTGTGTGTGTCATTCAGGAGTGTGTGTGAGTGTGTGTGTGTGAGTGTCATTCAGGTGTGTGTGTCATTCAGGAGTGTGTGTGTGTGTGTGTGTGAGTGAGTGTGTGAGAGTGTGTGAGTGAGTGAGTGTGTGTGTGTCATTCAGGAGTGAGTGTGTGTGTCATTCAGGAGTGTGTGTGTGTGTCAGTGTGCGTGCGTGTGAGTCCTTCAGGAGTGTGTGTGTGTGTGTGTGTGAGAGAGTGAGTGAGTGAGTGAGTGAGTGAGTGAGTGAGTGAGTGAGTGTGTGTGTGAGAGTGAGTGAGTGAGTGTGTGTGAGAGTGAGTGAGTGAGTGAGTGAGTGAGTGAGTGAGTGAGTGAGTGAGTGAGTGAGTGAGTGAGTGAGTGAGTGAGTGAGTGTGTGTGTGTGTGTGTGTGTGTGAGAGAGTGAGTGAGTGAGTGAGTGAGTGTGTGAGAGAGTGAGTGAGTGAGTGTGTGTGAGAGAGTCGTGTGTGTGTGTGTGAGAGAGTGCGTGCGTGCGTGTGAGAGTGTGTGTGAGTGAGTGTTTGTGTGCGTGCATGCGTGCTTGTGTGTGAGTGCGTGCGTGTGTGAGAGAGTCGTGTGTGTGTGTGTGTGTGAGAGTGCGTGCGTGTGTGTGTGAGTGAGTGTGTGTGTGTGCATGCGTGCGTGTGTCCTTCAGGAGTGTGTGTGGAAAACTCGGGTTTAGCGTTACAATAGGGTCAGAGCTATTGAAACACACACAAAGAGAGTTCAGCCTTGGGCCGCTTCTTCAGTCTCCTGCCATTCAATCCAACAGAACACCACGAGCTCAAGGATCCTTCATTCACTGCTCCAGACAACAGCACGACCCACCGGACAAAACAAGAGCGTGTGCCTTCAACAGCTTCATGTGGAAAAGGATTTGAGAGGAATCATTCTAACAATTATTTAAAAAACAAATAAATGCATTTATTCATCAAGAATGCACTTAATTGTTTTTTTCTGCTCACCCTGAATGCATTTATTTGATTAAAAATAAAGTAAAAACTATGAAATATTTGTGCATTTTAAAACTGATGTTTTCTATATGAATATGTGTTAAACTGTAATTTATTTCTGTGATCAAATCTGTATTTTCAGCATCATTACTGCAGTCTTCAGTGTCACGTGATCTTCAGAAATCATAATAATATGCTGCTCAAGAAACATTTCTGATTATTATCAATGTTGAAAACAGTTCAACTACCTTTCAAATTTTTTTAAAAAGTGTGTATTTATTAAGGACGTATTAAATTGTTCAAAAGTGACATTTATTATGATATTAGCAGCAAATTATTATGATTTCTGAAGATCATGTGACACTGAATACTGCAGTAATGATGCTGAAAATACAGAAACTACAGTTTACCACATATTCACATAGAAAACAGCTGTTTTAAATTATAATAATATTTCATATTTTTACTGTATTTGTATTTTATTTGTATTTGCATTACTGTTTACTGTATTTTACTCTGATCACTGTTCACCTTCTACCAGCCTATAGGCAGAAACTTAAATCTTCTAAGCCTATCTTAAAAACTGTAAAGAGATGGACTGCTGAAGCAGAGCAGGATCTACAAGCCTGCTTCGAACTTACTGATTGGAGTGTTTTTGAGGCTGCAGCTACTGATTTGGATGAACTCACTGACACTGTGACATCCTACATTAGTTTCTGTGAGGACATGTGTGTACCTACCAGGACTTATTTAACATTTAACAACGACAAACCTTGGTTCAGTACAAAACTCAAACAGCTTCGCCTGGCCAAAGAGGACGCCTACAGGAGTGGGGAAAAGCCTTGTACAAACAGGCCAAATACACACTGAATAGGGAGATAAGAGTGGCAAAGAAGAACTACGCTGGAAAGCTAAAAAAACAGCTTTCAAGCAACGACCCTACATCAGTGTGGAAAGGCCTGAAAGCCATCACCAGCTACAAGACCCCTCCCCCCAGCACTGAGGCCAATCAACAACTGACTGAAGACCTGAACAGTTTTTACTGTAGGTTTCAGAAACAAAAGCCTGGTCTGACACCCCACACCCACTCTGACCATCCCACAACACAGCCATCAACACTCTCACCCTCCCCCTCTATCCCCTAATGTTTCTCAGCCTGAAATCAAGATCTGCGAAGAAGATGTAAGCAAAGTCTTCAGGAGACAGAAGATAAGGAAAGCCAAAGGCCCAGACTGTCTCTCCAGCCTGCCTCAAAGCCTGTGCTGTTCAGCTATCATCCATTTTCACATTGATCTTCAATAGATCACTAGAGCTGTGTGAAGTCCCCTCCTGCTTCAAACGCTCCACCATCATTCCTGTACCCAAGAAACCAAAAATCACAGGACTTAATGACTACAGACCTGTTGCTTTAACGTCTGTGGTGATGAAGTCATTTGAGAGGCTCGTGTTGGCTCACCTGAAGGACATTACTGGACCCTTCCTGGACCCCCTGCAGTTTGCTTACCGAGCAAACAGGTCTGTGGATGATGCAGTCAACATGGGATTGCACTACATCCTCCAACATCTAGACAAACCAGGGACTTATGCAAGGATCCTGTTTGTGGACTTCAGCTCCGCTTTCAACACCATCATCCCGGACACCCTTCAGAATAAACTGACACAGCTCTCCGTTCCCACCTCCATCTGTCAGTGGATCACCAGCTTCCTGACAGACAGGCAGCAGCTAGTGAGGCTGGGAAAATTCTCATCCAACACCTGCACCATCAGCACTGGAGCTCCTCAGGGTTGTGTTCTCTCCCCACTGCTCTTCTCCCTCTACACCAACGACTGCACCTCTAAAGACCCCCTCTGTCAAACTCCTGAAGTTTGCAGACGATACCACACTCATCGGCTCATCCAGGACGGTGACGAGTCTGCTTACAGACAGGAGGTTAAGGAGCTGGCTGTCTGGTGCAGTCTAAACAACCTGGAGCTCAACACGCTTAAAACCATGGAGATGATCGTGGACTTCAGGAGAAACCCCCCAGCTCACCCCCCACTCACCATCATGAACAACTCTGTGAATGCAGTGGAGTCATTCAGGTTCCTGGGAACCACCATCTCTCAGGACCTGAAGTGGGACACTCACATCGACTCCATCGTGAAAAAGGCCCAGCAGAGAATGTACTTTCTTCGTCAACTGAAAAAGTTCAACCTGCCACAGGCGCACATGACACAGTTTTACTCTGCTGTTATTGAGTCGGTTCTGTGCTCTTCTATAACTGTATGGTTTGGGTCAGCCAGCAAATCAGATATAAGAAGACTGCAGCGGACTGTTAGGACAGCAGAAAGGATCATTGGTGTGCACCTGCCCAGCCTTCAGGATTTGTACTACTCCAGAGTGAAGAAACGGGCAGGTAACATCATCACAGACCCCTCTCACCCTGGACACGACCTGTTTGCGCTTCTCCCTTCAGGCAGACGCTACAGATCTCTGTGCACTAGAACATCTAGGCATAAAAACAGTTTTTTCCCCTATGCCATCTCCAGCCTAAACAACTAACACAGGAATTATTACCTGTGTTCTATAATTCTCTAACCCTAATTCTTGCCTGTAATTCATCCCCCATCTCTAATTATTTACTCTCTCTAGTACTATGTAAATATGTATGCATAATCTTATACAGCTGTATATATAGAGTAAATAAGGCACAAATCTGTACATACATCTTCTGTTCCAGATTCAGACACATTATTATTATTATTGTTAAGGCTTATTTAAATGTTCTGTTCTCATGTCAGATATGTATGTATGTATGTATGCATGTATGTACCAAGAGCTTCTTAAAAAACACAACAAATTCCTCGTGTGTTTGCACACACTTGGCGAATAAAGCTGATTCTGATTCTGATTCTGATTTTTGATTAAACAGATGCAGCCTCTGTGAGCAGAAGAGACTTCTCTCAAACCATTACAAATCTTTTGATCAGTAGTGTATATAAACTACAAAATATGTAAAAAGAGAACGAGTTTCTGAAGCTGCAAAAAAACAAAGATTATTAGAAAACACGTTTTGCCAGAAAATACTATTTCAGTCTTTCTGCTTTAATTATACGTAAAAAGAAAATTGTTTCTTTCAGTGTAACACAATATTAATGTATATATTCCTTGAAAATATGAACAACACTTACTTAAAATGACAAAGCCCTTTTCAAAAGGTTTAATTAAAATTATACACAAAATGTGCTCCTGATGTTCAGTGATGCACTCGAGTGACGTCTCTGCTGGAGGCCGTCGTGCCGCACGCGGGGCATTTAACCGTCAGTCTCGGAGGATCAGACGCGTGTTTCTGCCTCAAACACGCTCCACACATGAGATGAGCGCAGGGCAGAGAGTATGACGCCACGCTCGAGGAGTAAACCGTCAGCGGACAGGAGCAGAACACACAGGAGTGCCGGCCTGGAACACAACAAGAGAGCATTTACTGAAACAAGACGTCATGCATTATCACATTTATGATTAATATCATAAATGCCAATAGGGTCAGAAAAAGAGAAATTAGGTTTTCATTCCCCACAGTTCTTGTTTTAAGCACAAACTCTTTTTCTCAGAAAACAAGACTTCATTCATTCATTTTGCGTCTCAAAAAAAATGCATCTTGATTTAAAGATGTTTAGATATTTGTACTGGAACACAAGACAACAATTCTGAGGAACAAAATCATTTTTGCAGTGCATGAAACATTTAATGACACGACTTTATGAATTTAACCCCCGGTTTCACAGACGAGGCTTAAACCTACACTTAAAAGGAAAGGACATTTTTGAGTTCTCCCAACTTTTTATTTTACAGTGCTGTAAAAAAAATCATTTTTATAAATGTAGCTTAGAAAACCAATGACTGGTGTCCATCTTGAGATAAAACCAAGGCACTGATATGTTTTAAGCTCAGTTAGTGCGAGTTTATTTCAGCTGAAACAGCTCAGGCTTGCATTTTATTCTGGGACTACACTGTAAAAAAAAATTAAGTTGAGCAAACTTAAGTTTAAAGCAACCAGCTTATTTTTTTTAGGATTTTTTTTAGTTCTCCCAACTTTTTCTTTTTACAGTGCTGTAAAAAAAATCATAAGTTGAGAGAACTTAAACATTTCAAGCAACCAGCTTCAGCAGATTTGTGAGTTCTCAACTTTTTTTTGTATAAACTTAAAACAAGAAGGTGAGAAAACTCACAAATCTGCTGAAGCTGGTTGCTTGAAATGTTTAAGTTCTCTTAAACAGCACTGTAAAAAAAATGTAAAATAAAAAGTTGTGAGAACTCAAATTTCCTAAAAAAAAAATAATCTGGTTGATTTAAACTTAAGTTTGCTCAACTTTAATTTTTTTACAGTGTAGTCCCAGAATAAAATGCAAGTCTGAGCTGTTTCAGCTGAAAGAAACTCGCACTAACTGAGCTTAAAATATATCAGTGCCTTGGTTTTATCTCAAGATGGACACCAGTCATTGGTTTTCTAAGGTACGTTTATAAAAATGACTTAATGGCGTAATACTAGCTTAGTCTAAGCCTTGTCTGTGACAGACTTTCTGCTCTGATTTAAGACCTTTTAAAGGCTTCATATGTAAAAATGTGAATTAAAAAAGCAGAATGAGTAATTTTCCTGCAGAGTTTAGGGTTAGCCCTAACCCAAACACACCTAAACAAACCTATCAAAGATTGCTAGAGAGTTACAAACAGGTGAGTTTGATCAAGATGAGAGCTGATTAGATCTTAAAGAGCTAAGAATCACTAAACTAGAATAAAGGAAAATATCCTAGTTCTCAGTAAAAAGTGAACGTGACCATGCTTTATTTGCTGTCAGTCTCGTACCAGATGAGCTGTCCACACTGGAACTGGTTTTGCTCGGCGAGGTGAACACTGGTAACCCGTGAAGAGCAGCGTTTAGCGCCTGATCTAAACTGTCTGCTAACCGCCGCTCATGTGAGTCCGGGTCTGAAACACAACAAATACAGCAGAAAACATGTCTGGGGAACCCAAAACCATTTTTGAGAGGGATTAAAGGAATTAGGAACAAGACAGCAAAACCTGATAAACATCATGCACGGTCTCATGAAAATGTGTATAAATAGTACGCCAAATAAAAACAAAAACTTGTGGTATTGATACGCAAAAATAGACTTTGGCGTGCATATATTACCCTGTTTCCTCATGCATATGGTATAAAATTTGTTTGGCGTGCATATATTACCCTGTTTTCTCATGCATATGATATCAAATTTGTTTGGCGTGCATATTATACGCAGTTTTTGCGTGCATCTATATGATATGAAATTTGTTTGGTGTGCATATAATACGCAGTTTTTGCGTGCATATATATGATATGAAATTTGTTTGGTGTGCATATAATACGCAGTTTTGCGTGCATATATATATGATATGAAATTTGTTTGGTGTGCATATAATACGCAGTTTTGCGTGCATATATATGATATGAAATTTGTTTGGCGTGCATATAATATGCAGTTTTCACGTGCATATATATGATATGAAATTTGTTTGGCGTGCATATAATACGCAGTTTTGCATGCATATATATATGATATGAAATTTGTTTGGTGTGCATATAATACGCAGTTTTGCATGCATATATATATATGATATGAAATTTGTTTGGCGTGCATATAATACGCAGTTTTCGTGTGCATATACCGTATATGGATAATAAAACAAATTAATATTTTGTGTTACCAAGTTAAAATATGCTGAATTGATGTTGCCTTGACAAATATATTTGCTGAAAGAGGTATTTTGTATTTAGTTAATGAACGAACTGACAAAACAAAAGTAGTGTTACTTAGTACAATTTAGTGCTGTCAAACGATTAATCGCATCCAAAATAAGTTTTTGTTTACATAATATGTGTGTACTGTGTATATATAAATACACACACACATACATACAGTATATATTTTGAAAATATTTAGATGTACTTGCATGTCTATATTTATATTCATATAATTTATATTATAAATAAATATATTTAATATATACAAATATTTTTTTTCTGAAATATATACATGTCTGTGTATTTATATATACACATAAAAATATACACAGTACACATACATATATTACGTAAACAAAAACTTTTATTTTGGATGTGAATAATTTTTTTACACTGAAGCTTATTTAATGTTTTCGGTGATGAAGATAAGGCAATTGCAACTTTTCAACTCACAATTGTCACTTTTTCCTCTCAGAAATGCAAGAAAAAGATGCAAACTATGGAATGTAAACCAAAAATTGCAACAACAAAAAAAGTCATAATTTTGAGCTAAAAAGTTGCAAGTATTTTAATCTTATTCGATCATTCTGTGGCAGCTTCTACACAAACCTGAGGGAGTTTCATGGGCTTTCCTCAGAACAGAGCGATCAGGATCAGCGCTGGTGGAGGGAGAACTGGACTCATACTTTCGTTTAGCAGAACGGCTCGGCGCCGGTCCTGATTGGCAGGAATCCGCTCTTGTTTTAGAGCCTGAAACAGATGCAAAGGACTGTGCTCGTGAACTGTCTGTACTGGAGTCTGTGATGCTTTCGGCCTCCACTGTGAGTCTGGATGGCTGTGGTTGAGTTAGTAGATTATTCCTGCTCCTGACTCCTGTGCATCCCGTCTGCAGAGCTAAACGGTCAATGCGGGTTTTGAGGAGAGGGTTTGGAAGTGGTTTGGAGTTCTGGGTAAAAGGGACGCCAGTAAACGGGTCGTTGGGTAGACGACCCCATGTGGCTTCTCTCTTTTGGTACTCGTCTAGTGTGCTGTTATCGATTATCATTCCACTAGGTAAGATCATTGGGAAAACCATGAGCTCTTGCGTTAAGGGATCGAGGAACTCCTCTGCGATTGGGATTTCGGTTGGGACTGGATCTGGTTTGGGAGATACGATGGTACTATGGTTTGTTTTTTGCAAGCTTTTTAGATGTGCATCCCAAATCTTTTCTAGTTCAGATGCATGACAGAAACGAGAAGGTAAAGCCCAGACGGCGAGCGACTTTATGCCGATCGCTGACGCTGCACCGCTGTAGGGAATACTGACTCTGAGCTGAGCGACCGATCCGCGTCTCCAAAGCTCCTGCGTTTTCGCTCCAGCCGGCGTCTGCGGCGGAGCATCGGAAAACGGCGCTCGAGGTTTACAAGCAGGGTTGAGGAAACACACCTGCAGCTCCTCTTGCAAATCACAACGAGACACGAGTTCGAACCGATCGCCGTCTCGCTCCGAACACGTCAGGATCTCCAGCCTCCGCGAGGTCCGGCCCTGATCCATTCCCCACGGCCAAAGCTCGACGTCCAGCCGACACAGCTCCAGCTTGACCTGGAAGCTCAGCGTGACGTGGACAGGAGGCCGGAGGAAGTATTCCAGCTTGAAACCCCTCCGGCGTGCGATCGGATCCGCCGAGAGAAGATTGGAGGCATCGTAACCGTCGGCACACAGCTGTCAGCATGACAAAAAACAAGATGTTGAAGGACCAATGACGATATCAAACCACGTATAAGAGAGTCACAGACGTGTGTTCTTGTGTAGAGAACATTGCAAGGTCAGCTCAGATGCACACAAGACACAATGCAGTCAGAGATGAACACGGTATTACTCACTATCAGCTTATTTAAAGGAATTTCAGAGAGGGATTTAAAGGGAAAATGCACTGAAAACTGAGAATACTGTCATGTATCTTTCTTTCTTTTATCGAGCATTCTGTGCTCTTTTTCATGCAAATAAGCAAAAAAAATAATAATTTAGTTCTGAAGGATATGTTTCAGGAGCAACCAGGCTTGTAAAAATTAAATAAATTGTTACATGTAATAATATAAAAAAAAATTATAATAATAAATAATAATAATAAATATATATATATATAACAGCTAATTGCCGAAGGAAAATCTAATTTCCGTTAGTTTAACTTCATGCACTAAAATAACTAAAATTAAATAAACTAGAACTAATAATTAAAAATCATCATAATATCATAATAAACGCTATATGCATATATATATATATATATATATATAAATGAAAAAGAAAAGCACACCATGATTACTAAAACCTTAACAAAAATTAAAGTAAAAACAGAAAATATAAATATAAAAACCAGTTCAAAATAGGAACACAAATTAAATCAGTGACACTAAAATCACACTGGTAGCAACCGGTGTTGTTTAATTATCATTTTTAATCATTTACACAATTTTAGCATTTAATCATGTATGCAATTTCATTATATTTTTATATTGTGTATTAGTTTTCCCCTTGCTCTAGCAATCCTTGCCATTTATGATTTACTTGTCTCTTATGATTGTTGGGTTTCATGAAATATTTGTCTTTATTAATAACAGATAAAAGGATATATCTCAACTTTTAAAAATATTTAATGGGATTTCGTTGTGCAGTAGTTTAATTTAACAATAGGCTTACATGTGACCCTGGAGTCAATTTTTCGACATTGAGATTACTACATCACCTGAAATCTGAATAAATAATATTTCCATTGATGTATGGTTTGTTATGATCGGACAATATTTGAAAATCTGGAATCTGAGGGTGCAAAAAAAAAAATTGAAATATGGAAAAAATCATCTTTAAAGTTGTTCAAATGAAGTTCTTAGCAATGCATATTACTAATCAAAAATTATGTTTTCATATATTTATGGTAGGAAATTTACTAAATATCTTCATGAAACATGATATTAATATCCTAATGATTTTTGGCATAAAATAAAAATCATAATTTTGACCCATACAATGTATTGATGGTTATTGCTACAAATATACCCCAGCGACTTAAGACTGCTTTTGTGCTCCAGGGACACATATGTGATAGAAATATGCAATTAATTAAAATCAAGCCATTAAGATTATTCAATAAACCGACTGAACACTTTGTCTCCTGCCTTCTGCAACCTCTCAAGCTCAGCAAAAGCTTCAGTAATACTGTTTTAGGTGCCAGATTCAATAAAACAGTTCCTTACACAAACGCACAATGTCCTTTATAAAGACTTTGAGTGAAGTGCATACATCACACAATGCCTTTTTAGTTTTTTAATTATTAATTATGTCAATCTATTGTGTTAATGGGAAGAAAGAAAACAATACAGGGTTGGAATAACATGAGTGAACTCAAAAATAGCAATGTTGCTAAAAAACAAACAAACGTTGTATAATGTGCAGCTGAATCACGGTTATATTGATGCTCAGAACAGCTCTTGCTGATGTGATATTGCTTATATATCTCGTTTCAGTCTGTATATTAACGATGCCGTATGAGTGTAATATTAACACGAGGTCAAACAGCATGATTGATTGATATTCGTGCGGTACCTTGTTGCATTGAACGGAGGTCTGAAAGTGTGGCGAGCACAGGTCGAGCACCATGGCCACTGCATCTACAGCGTATCTGTTAATATCTGTGAGTCAGAGACAGTTCAGCATTATAGACAACCATAAATCATAACCGAACTCCACAGGAGATCTCAGCAGAGATCCTGACGCTAAACCTTTACACTTCTCTGTAATATATGCATACTGTTTATTGTAGTACATAATAAACAACTGCATAAGTACGGTTTGCAACTAAAATGCTTAATGTGATGGACATTTAAATGAAAAAAAGAAGAAAATATATATATATATAATATGTATGTGTGTGTGTGTATATATAATATTCTTTTTAAATGTCTTTTTTAAAGTGCCACTTGAATTTTTTTTTATACAAATTAACATTTGTATCATGTGTAGGGTCAGTAATTTAACTTTAATGGCAATGAATATATTATTTGAAATGCTATTAAAGCGAATTAACTGAACATAAATATAAGAGCCTGAGAAAAATGCTCATTTTAGAAGAAAGTGTTAGATGACATCTGGATTTTGCATCTGAATCCTTCACACACACACACACACACACACACACACACACACACACACACACACACACACACACACACACACACACACACACACACACACACACACACACACACACACACACACACACACACACACACACACACACACACACACACACACACACACACACACACACACAGAGATTAATAGAACTGAATAAAAGTACTAATAGAAGTACTGATTTATAATATTGATATAATACAGAAAAATACTTTGGCATTTCCGGTGCAGATGTGCAAATACAATATTACCGTGGTACACGTTCAGAAACGCTCAAAACAAACAACACTGACTTCGTTATGTTGTGTTTGTAACTGATCGTACATACAGAAAGCGTTTATTAGCTCGAGAAAAGCGTAAATAAAGCTTATAACATTTCGACTGATGAAAACGAAAACAAAACTCACCCACGGGAGAAGAAACAGAAGCGGCGCTGACGTCACCACTACTTCCGGGATTAAATGCGCTCGCGGCTCACTGCTGCGTCCTGCTGGCGGGAAACCACCATATCGCACTTTTATTGTGTAAATAGCTTTTACGATATTATTTGTATACATTTGCGGTAGTCGTAGAAGTGTGACGAAAAATATCAACACTACATAAACACCGTCTCCCAAAACCTCTGAAAATGACACCTGGATATACAATAATACAATTATATTTTATAAAATATATATTTTATATATAAAGAGACAGGAATAATTCAGATTTTGTTTTTATGATCCTATGTTTGAGACCCAGAACATCGATATTTCACTGCTCGTCATGACAGAAAAGTATCCTCTTTTAAAAAAAAAAATTAAATAAATATATTGACTACCAGTCCAATATTTAGAATAATTAGGATTTATGTTTTTGAAAGAAGTTAGGTTTTATACTCACCAAAGTGGAATTTATTTGACCACATACAGAAAATTATTAAATAATATTAGTAGACGTGATACATTTGACAGAAAGTCAAAAAGAACAGCATTTATTTGAAAGAGAAATATTATGTAACATATTTATTTACTGATCAATTTAATGCATCTTTTATGAATAAAAGTAAATAGACTATTTTTTTAAATAATCCTCAACAATTTTGTATGGTATGTATCACAGATTCCACATAAATATGATGATAAATACGTTTCTTGAGCAGCTATCAGCATATTAGAATGATTTCTAAAGGTTTATCTGTTTTAAATGGGAAATAATACCTCGTTCGTATTTGTGTTGAATGTTATTTTTGGAATGGAAATATGGATATTTTATTTGTTAATGCTTTTTATGCTTATTTCAGTCCATGTCATACAACTACCGAGTTAATCCTGTAGTAGCCTATTGGTGCTTCACACTCCAGTCCAGCTGGGGGCGCTAAATGCACCAGAAGTTGGTTTGCCATCCTCCATAAAATGACATTAGAAGACGTAGCCTATTATTGACAGTGACGTGTAAACTTGGCTAAAGATGCAAAATATCGTTCCAAATGATTCAAACTCGTGACTTGATCAGTTCACGCGATTCACTAGCACAAACCAGATCAAGACAGGGCCGGAGTGGGATACATTTTCAGCCCGGGAGTGTAATGTTTAAGACTAGCCCACCACCAATCCCCAGCCCTAAATAAATGATAAATGAAGTGACAGATCTGTTCTTTCTATCCTGTTATATTTATTTTTGACATGTTTCAATAAAAAATATGAATAATGTAAATATGGCCATACATATCAATAACAAATCACATACTGAGTTTTCTGCAACAAAGAGTCCAACTGTTACATTATGAAAAAATGGTTTGCATTCAAACAAAAATGAAGTAACAGTTAGTGCAGTAAGAAATATACTTTTTGCACTATTGTTTTTTTATATCCATGTCAATGTAATTACAATGTTACTTACATTTAATTGAAACAGGCAATCAATACGAAAAAACTAAACTGAATAAACAAAATTCCTTCAATATAAGTCACTTTGGATAAAAGCGTTTGCCAAATGCATAACTGTAAATGTTACTAGTCACTGTACCTTGAGTCGCCAGTTCACGTGCGCTCGTTTGTCTTCTTGAAACTATATTTGTCAGTTTGGCACATTTGGCCGCGTCATCCTCCGATGCCTTTCTTTTTTTAACCTGGCTTTTTCAGCTCCTCCAGGCATCTTTTTTTACTATCCATTTTATTATATTTTATTTATTCTTCCTGTGATTAGCGCACTCTCGCTAACTCATACCACAGCATTAATGGTTTCGGTTTGTCTCCATGGCAACGACCTGGGACACGTGCTTGTGTAGAGGAAGAGAGAGCGCGCGTGCGCTCTGACAACAGAAAACGTCACATTTTAATGATAAATTCAAATCTAGTGTTATTAGCTTAGTTATCAGTCACACAGTAACTTAAACACATATACGTTATTCTGTGTATGTAAAAAAAAAAAAAAGCAGGCGAGTCTGCCGGCCGAATTTATGAGCGGGGCAGAGTGGCCCACCGGGAATTCTCCCGGTTCTCCCAATGGCCACTCCGGGCCTGGATCAAGCCATTAATTTTTAATTTCGACACCGCTTAATGGTTTTAAAAAGCACATAGTGAAAGTTATTTCTTTGCATCGCAAAATTGCTTATTGTTTCGAAACGCTCCAATCGGATCGGTATTATGAATAATTATTCAGTTCGGGACTTCGAATCAGTTAATTTAGATCAGGGGTTCGGAGCGGGTTAGTGAATCATTTGATTCAGATCGGGACTCTGTGCGGGTTCACAAAACATTTGATTCGGATCTGGACTTTGGTGCGGGTTCACGAAACATTTGATTCAGATTGGGACTTCGGTGCGGATTCACGAAACATTTGATTCAGATTGGGACTTCGGTGCGGATTCACAAATCATTTGATTCAGATCGGGACTTCTGTGCGGATTCACGAAACATTTGATTCAGATTGGGACTTCGGTGCGGGTTCACGAAACATTTGATTCAGATTGGGACTTCGGTGCGGATTCACGAAACATTTGATTCAGATCGGGACTTCTGTGCGGATTCACGAAACATTTGATTCAGATCGGGACTTCTGTGCGGTTTCACGAATCATTTGATTCAGATCGGGACTTCGGTGCGGGTTCACAAAACATTTGATTCAGATCGGGACTTCGGTGCGGTATCACAAATCATTTGATTCAGATCGGGACTTCGGTGCGGTTTGTGAATCATTTGATTCAGATCGGGACTTCGGTGCGGGTTCGTGAATCATTTGATTCAGATCGGGACTTCGGTGCGGGTTTGTGAATCATTTGATTCAGATCAGGACTTCGGTGCGGATTCATGAAACATTTGATTCAGATCAGGATTTCGGTGCGGGTTCACGAATCATTTGATTCAGATCGGGACTTCGGTGCGGGTTCACGAATCATTTGATTCAGATCGGGACTTCGGTGCGGGTTCACAAATCATTTGATTCAGATCGGGACTTCGGTGCGGGTTCACAAATCATTTGATTCAGATCGGGACTTCGGTGTGGGTTTGTGAATCATTTGATTCAGATCGGGACTTCGGTGCGGGTTCACGAAACATTTGATTCAGATCGGGACTTCGGTGCGGGTTCGCGAATCATTTGATTCAGATCAACAGAAGAAAGCTGTCATGTTTACAACTGACGGCAAGCGCTTGTCAGGATCAACTAAACGCTGGATTTTCAAAAGTATGTGAAATATTTAAAGTGCGCGGCATAGAATCTTTAACATACGTCCGAGAGTTTATTTTTATCCGAGAGTAAATTTACACACCGGTCTGTTATTGTGGTGACATTTCCACGCCCCGAAACGTGACGCTGAACAAAACGAACTGTGATTGGTTGTTTGACATGTCTGTCAAACAGCCTCATGGGCGGGCCTTGGCCAATGAAAGCGGCCATGTATTCCAGACCTTCAGTCGTCAGTCTGTCTGGCTCTGCGAGACTAACAATGGTTTAACAAGGCCTATAGTAACCATTTTGTTCACCTTAAGAGAACACAAGATGAATATAGAGATGCAGTTTTCACTGCTTTAGGATTAACAAAACTTTAGATACTTGTCTAGATCAACTTTGAGTAAAGAAAAGAGAGGTTTAGAGCCACATTTATGGTTATGTATGTGAAATTTAGCTGGAAACACATCCTAAAATAGTAAAACAATCCAAATAAATCATCTTTAAAACAGAAAGAAATGTCACTTACAAAATAAGATCGGATGAACATTAAATAAATCTGACCAAAATGTCGGTCTCACTTTATTTTACAGTCCTGCTACTCATGTACATACTATGTACTTATCATAGTAATTATAATAACTATTTAACTAACCACATGTAGTTACCTTATATCACCAGTACTTTCTTAGGTAGGTACAGTATAAGTACACTTACTGTAAAATAAAGTGCAACCAAAATGTCTCTATGTGGGAAGAAAACAAGTGAAAACAACAGCAGCCCACTTCAGTGTCTGATTTATATTATAATTACATTCAGAAGCTTTTTGTGAAATTTGGATTAATTAATTAATCTGATATTAGATCTCTTCATATTTAAGGAGAGAACTCTAGTTTCCAAAGCCTGACGTCGCTTGCTATGATTTTTGTAGAATTTAGTAGAGATATAGTGACATGTCCCTCCCAATGCTTTTATTTTTTAATATTAATTTGTATTTTTTTAATCAAATATCTCAAAGAGGACTATGCTGATAGATTTGTGTCTTTATCATTTAATGTGTTTTTGCTCGGATATGCTTTTACGCAAATCATTACAGTAACATAAATACAAACAATAGAAGTATAAAAACATAGCATTTGATCTCTAAATCGACGAATTACATCATCAAATCAAATAAGTACATCAGAAATACATCAAAAGGAATATGGTTTTGGAAATCGGTGATGCATTTGAAGCATTTCATCGGTGAAAAGTGTTACGCGTTACAGAAAAACAAAGCTAAAATATCGGCTTTATTCACAATAATCAGAACGATGAAATAAGGATAATTTTCATCTTCTCAAAATATTCACACGCAATATGTTGGTATACTGGATGATTTCACATAAATAATCATAGTTTTCACAGCCTGCCTGACTACCCACAACACACCTCGACGTCACGTCAGAGCCTTTCAGAAACATCTCTGTAAGTTCGGTTCGGGTTTTCATTTCAGCCAAATTAAAAAACTTTTTCAAGTAATTCTGCCTGCAGATAGGAGCCCTCTGTTTGTCGTTTAATGACCCCTGCTGTTCACGTTTAGTCACTGCAGACAGTAGCTGTGATGGGAACTGATGCTCCGCAGCATCCCTGAAACAATAAACCATCACTGAACCAACACCAGATTCCTTCAGGAACAAAACACCTGCTGCTCAGAACCGTGGAGCAGTCCAAAACAAGTCTCTTCTGCTCACCGAGGCTGCATTTATTTATCAAAAATACTGTAAAAATAGTGAAATATTATTAGAATTTAAAACAGCTGTTTTCTATGTGAATATGTGTTCATCTATAATTTATTTCTGTGATTAAATCTGTATTTTCAGCATCATTACTGCAGTCTTCAGAGTCACATGATCTTCAGAAATCATAATAATATGCTGAACATTTCAGATTATTATTAATGTTGTGCTGCACGATATTTTTGTTGAAATTGTGATGCATTATTGAGTAAAAAAGAAGAAAATGGAAAGACATGCAAGTAAGGATGCATTAATTTGATTAAAGGTAATAGTAAAGACATTTATAATGTTACAGTAGATTTATATTTCAAATAAATAATGTTATTTTGAACTTTCTGTTCATCTGTGAATCAGTTTCTACAAAAATATTGTGCAGCACGACTGTTTTCAACATTGATAATAATAATATAAATTAGAAATAAAAAAATCTGAATACAAATAATCATTATAATAATCAGAAATGTTTGTTGAGCAGCATATTATTATGATTTCTGAAGATTATGTGACACTGAAGACTGCAGTAATGATGCTGAAAATACAGCTTTGATCACAGAAATAAATTACATTTAAAATGTATTACAATAGAAACTATGGGAGCTTGTTTCTATAATTGCAACATTGTATCTCACAATTCTGTACATTTTACATTTATGCATTTATCCAAAGCTACTTACAGTGCTATACATGTTTTCATCAGTATGAAAAAGTTTAGTTGTAGTTTGCATTTATATCTAAATTCTAAGGAAAAGAGGCTTTATTGTGAGACACAAACGTGGAATTGCATGGAAAAACTCAAAATTGTGACATAAAAGTCTCAATTACCTTCTTTCATTTTTTATTCCGTGGCAGAAAAAACAATTGCGATATGTAAACTCGCAAATGCAAGAAAAAACATATTAAGAGTTTTTATTTTATTCCAAGCTTCCATAGAAAACAGGTATTTAAATTGTAATAATATTCACTATTTTTACTGTATAGATGCAGACTTGGTGATCAGAGGAGACTGCTTTTAAATCATTAACTCCGGTTCCGTACGGCCCACACAGACTTTCTCATCCATATCACTGATGACCGAAAGAGAGTCCGAAGGTTTGAAAGCTGGAGAAATGTGCATCACTTTAGATTCATAACTGCATTATTCTGTCATCTGTTGCAGTAACACAGGCTGATCTCAGCCCTCTTTAGTCTTCACACAGAACAGTCTCGTGTCGATTGTCTCGCGTCTAAATCTCTGTGGACTCGATCCGCTCCAGGCGAGTCGGTCCGGGCCACGGAGGCGCCAGCTGATGCAGAGCGGGGGGTTTGGGATCGCCGCCGGTCAGCGGGACGGGGATGGAGAGACCGACGGGAGA
The DNA here is from genome assembly GCA_027422405.1 of Ptychobarbus kaznakovi. Classification (NCBI taxonomy): domain Eukaryota; kingdom Metazoa; phylum Chordata; class Actinopteri; order Cypriniformes; family Cyprinidae; genus Ptychobarbus; species Ptychobarbus kaznakovi. Next base: position 24,733,927 of record CM049810.1, read on the forward strand.
TCCGGGCCTGGTGCCCAGTTTAGCTCCGACCCGCTCCTCCAGCGCCTGATACTTCAGCACATGCTCTTTCTCGCCCTGCAATACAGTACAAATGTGAAAAATTATTACAATTTAAAACAGCTGTTTTCTATGTGAAATTTCTGTGATCAAAGCTGTATTTTCAGCATCATTACTGCAGTCTTCAGTGTCACATGATCTTCAGAAATCATAATAATATGCTGCTCAAGAAACATTTCTGATTATTATCAATGTTGAAAAAAAATTTTTTGTGGAAACTGTGATGCATTTATTTTTTAGGATTCACAAATGAACAGAAAGTTCAAAAGAACAACATTTATTTGAAATATAAATATTTTGTAACATTATAAATGTCTTTAATGTTACTTTTTTCTTAATACGTGTCCCTGGAGCACAAAAGAACTCATAAGCAGCACAGCTATATTTGTAGCAATAGACAAAAATACATTGTATGGGTCAAAATTATACATTTTTCTTTTATGACAAAAATCATTAGGATATAAAGATCATGTTCCATGAAGATATTTAGTACATTTCCTACCGTAAATATATAAAAACTTAATTTTTGATTAGTAATATGCATTGCTAAGAACTTAATTTGAAAAACTTTAAAGATGATTTTCTCAATATTTAGATTTTTTTGCACCCTCAGATTCCAGATTTACAAATATTGTCCGATCATAACAAACCATACATCAATGGAAAGATTATTTATTCAGATTTCATATGATGCATAAATCTCAATTTCCAAAAATTGACCCTTATGACTGGTTTTATGGTCACACTTTACTGCAAACTATACAGTTTCCACAAAAATATTGTGCAGCACAACTGATTTCAGCATTGATGATAACGGTCGGGTCACCAGGACGGGGATGGAGAGGCTGACGGGCGATCCGGGCGTGGTGCCCCGTTTGGCTCCGAGCTGACCGACCCGCTCCTCCAGCGTCTGGTTCCTCTGCAGCGTCTCCACGTAGCTGATCTGCAGCTGCGCCTGGTACTTCAGCACTCGCTCCTTCTCTCCCTGCCAGGTGTGTCGCTCCTGAGCGAAGGTGAGCGCCTGCCGCTCTCTCTGCTGCCGCTCCAGACACAGCTCGCCCTGCAGTCGCTCCAGCTGCCGCCGCAGCTCTCCGGCCTCCTGCCGCTGCGCTTTGGCCTCGTCGCTCTGCAGGCTGAGGAAGCTGTCGAGGGGCAGGGCTTCGGGCGTTCGGGGCGAGTGCAGACCGGCCCAGGGTAAGCTGCTGCTGCCGCTGATGTCCCTCAGACACACGGCGTGATCGCTCCTGCAGCTCAGCTCGCTCAGAGCCCGCTTGAGACCCAGAACCTCAGACTCGAACACCACCAGCTTGTCACGCAGCATCGACACCTGCGGAGAGAGCAAACCAGCGCTTACAGTGTGTGCCGAGTCTTTTAAAAATTGCATAGAGCACAAAACCAGTCATAAGGGTCCATGTTTCAAAATTGAGATTTATACATCATAATAATATTTCCATTGATGTATGGTTTGGACAATATTTGAAAATCTGGAATCTGAGGGTGCAAAAAAATCTAAATATTGAGAAAATCATCTTTAAAGTTGTTCAAATTAAGTTCTTAGCAATGCATATTACTAATAAAACATTAAGTGTTGATATATTTACGGTAGGAAATATCTTCATGGAACATGATCTTAATATCCTCATGATTTTTGGCATAAAAGAAAAAATGTATAATCTTTCGAGAACTGAGTGTATGTTTGTGAAGTCAAATGCATGGCAGTTTATTTTGACAAATAAGTTTGTGCATCAATCATACACTGTAAAACCGAATAGTGAAATTAATTAAATTAAATGAGCTTAATAATATAAGTTCATTGGACGTAGTTGAAATAAGTTCTGTAAACTCAAAATGTCATTATAGTAAGCTGAACTTAAAATGATTGAGGTTTCTAGTTCCCAGCATGCTTTGCATCAAACAACAAGGAAAATAAATTTTGAAATTAAGTGTTATTTTGTGTGTTTAGCACAAGATACAGAGAGACAGACGCTAGTACTCAAATGTGTTATGTTAGGATCTACATAGGTTTCGGTTGTGGTTATACTCGAATGTTTTGAGTAGTCTTAACTTATCAGGTTTAACAGTGTACTTTAATGCAAACAATCTCATTTTGATTTGAATCTTGCACAAACACAGTCAACGTTAATGCTTAGCTTTAGAGGTTTCAGCAAAAAAGCTGACTTAGTTACTTTTAATGGAAAGTAATGCATTACTATACTTTTGCATTACTTTTTCTCACCTGGGCTGGGCTTGCTTGTATGTTTTTTAATATAAAAAGTTATATTTTTGGCATATGTAAAAGCCCTTTCACACCAAAAGTGAAATGAATAAGCCTCAGGCTGAAGGAAATGCAAATTCAATTATTAACATATTTAATTATTCGGAGTTTGCATTCATTTTGAGGAATACTAAATCAGTTTTTGTGCGAGCGAGATGAGTAAATGCATGTTCATATTTAGTCAGTATTTGCACATTGCACACAACGCCGTACTGCAGATTTCTCTCAACATGTGAACAGAGGAGCTGGCAGTCAATAAATGGGAAAACTGGCGCTAATTATTTGGAAAAAGTAGCTCTGATATTTTTCTGTAAATTAAAATGTAATGCATTACTTTACTAGTTACGTGCATGCAATCTGATTACGTAACTCGAGGTACTTGTAATGCATAACCCCCAACACTGGTATTATTGTTATTATGAAATATGATTTTAGTCAGGATCATATAAGTGTGGTGCATTGGATAAGTGTGTGTGTTTATGTCACACACCTCTGTCAGCGTTCTCTTCAGTTCTCCGTCACATCTCTCCAGCTCGCGGCTCTTGGTGGTGTACGAGTCCTTCAGGCCGATCATGGTCTCCTCGCGGTCCTTCATCTGGACGTTGAGCTCCTTCAGCTGACCCCTGAGGGCCACCATCTCTCCGGCCCGCTGCGTGACCTCGTTCTGACTCTCCCGCAGCTGCTGCTTCAGCAGAGAGATCTCTCCCGCTTTCTGACACAGCTGATCAACACGAAGAGAACCAAAGCATCACTGCTGGCGCTGTTTTAGTTTAGTCTGCTGTAAGTCTATCAGTTCTTGAACTGTTTACTTGAAATACTCCCAGAAATATCAGTCAATGTAATGAACAACATGCACTACTTGATTAAAAGTTAGGAATAATTCAAATTTGTTTCTTTTCTGCTCAACAAGGAAGCATTTATTTGATCAAAAATACAGTATTTTTTTATATATTATTAGAATTTAAAATAGCTGTTTTCTATTTGAATATATAGTAAACTGTAATTTATTTCTGTGATCAAATCTGTATTTTCAGCATCATTACTCCAGTCTTCAGAGTCACATGATCTTCAGATATCATAATAATATGATGATTTATTATAATCAATGTTGGAAACCGTTGTGCTGCTTCATATTTTTTGGGGGACCTGTGATATTGTTTTTAGGATTCTCTGATTAATAAAAGGTTAAACAGAACTGAATTGATTTAGTTACAATATATAATACTACTCAATAGTTTGGGGTCAGATATATATTTCGTTTTTTTATAAATTAATAATTTTATTGAGGAGGGATGTGAAAAATGAACAAAAGTCACAGTAAAGACGTATATTGTTAGAAAAGATTTTCATTTTGAACAAATGCAGCTCTTTGTAACTTTATATTCATCAAAGAATCAAAGAAAAAATATCACATGTTCCAAAAAACAATATGAAGAATTTCAACACTCATAATAAATCAGCATATTATTATGATTTCTGAAGATCATGTGACACTGAAGACTGCAGTAATGATGCTGAAAATACAGCGCTGCATCACAGAAATAAATTACAGTTTACAGTATATTAAAATAGAAAACCAATATTAGAAATTACAATAAGATTTTACAATATTACAGTTTTTTTCTGTATTTTTGATCGAATAAATACAGCCTTGATGAGCAGAAGAGACTTCTTAATGACTTTTTCTCAGAATTGTGAGATATAAACACATATCAGTCTCCCCCCCCCCCCATAACTGGACTTTAACTCGCAATTGCAATTTCATAATTCTGTGAAAAAAAGTCTGAATTGTGAGATAAAAAGTCGCAATAACCTTTTTAAAAAAAATGTATTCAGTGGCGTAATCGGGCTTCCATAGAAAATGCACTAAAACACCAGTCAGTACCATTTGCAGAGCTTTCTGAATGGATTAAATGTGTTCAGAGCTGATCACTGATAGGTTCACCGGTGTTTTGCTGCTCTCACCTCCCACTTGGTCTCCTCCAGACGAGGCAGAATATCCGCCTGCTCCTTGCGGTAATCCAGACACTTGCGCTCCAGCTCCTCTCTCTGTGTGAGCAGGGCGCTGATCTCCTCCTGGAGTCGGCCCTTGTCCTGCTGCAGACGGGCGATGTGGGTCTGCAGGGCCTGCTGTGTGCGCTGGGCCCGGTACGTCACCTGCTGGAGCCGGCCGGCGTAGTTCTGCCTCAGCTCCTCCATGTCTCGCTCCCAGACGTGCTGCTTCTCCTCGAACACCTGCACGATGGCCGCCTCGCTCTGGTCCAGGTTACGCCGCATGTGGATCACCTGAGGAACAATCACAGGCTGGTAAACATACAGAAGAGGTTGACTGGTGTTCTGGTCATAACGGCATCAACTCAATCAGTGTTATCTGAAATTAAACGTGTCAAAAACAGCTTGTATGCACTGAAAACATGATTCTCTTACTTAGGATTTGTGTCTTGTTTTTTAATATCTAAACATTCTTGAATCAAGATGAATTTAGTTGACAAGTACAATTATTTAAGATATTAAGTCTTGAATATTTTTGCTTAAAACAAGCAAAAATATCTGCTAATGGGGTAAAAAAATAATAATCTTAAATCAAAGGCTAAACAAGATTATTTTTCTTGTGCCATTAGCAGATATTTTTGATAATTAAAATGATTTATTGAAATAATTTGCATGAATCGCATCCAAAATAAAAGTTTTTGTTTACATAACACATGTGTATATTTATTATGTATATATAAATACACACACATACAGTATATATTTTGAAAATATTTGCAATGTATTTACATGTATATATTTATATAATTTACATTATATATTTTTTTTAATTCTTAAATATATACATGCATGTGTGCGTACTTATATATTCATAATAAATATAAACAGTACAATAACTTTTATTTTGGATGCGATTAATTGTTTGACAGCATTACATTAAATTTTTTTTTTACACAGAAAACAAGATTTAATATCTTAAATCATTTTACTGGTACAGTAAATTAATCTTGATTCAATAATATTTAGATATTTATACTATAGAAAACAAGACAAAGTAAATCATTTTTTGCAGTGTGTTCTTTTCTAAAAGACATAATGTTGATATAAAGCAGGATATTTTTATTTCATGAGAGAGATTACAGGTTTATGACTTTTTTTCTCGCAATTATGACTTTTTTTCTCAGACATATGAGTTCATATCTCAGAATTATGACTTTTTTTCTCAGACATATGAGTTCATATCTCAGAATTATGACTTTTTTTCTCAGACATATGAGTTCATATCTCAGAATTATGACTTTTTTTCTCAGACATATGAGTTCATATCTCAGAATTATGACTTTTTTCTCAGACATATGAGTTCATATCTCAGAATTATGACTTTTTTCTCAGAATCACGAGTTTATATTTCAGAATTATTAGAAATACCTATTTGAACTTATGTCTTGGTTTTAAAATATTAAATATAAAAAGGTATGTAAACGCTCAAATTGAATTGAGTTTTATTAGAAACTCTTTATAAAATGATGCTGCAAAGGCATATTTTCATTCTCTGATTATTTCTCATATTACTTAATGTCTGACACAAAGGTCTAATACACATTATATAGTTATAAAACCATAGGAATTATTATACAATCAACCACTTACAATTTTAGATTAAAAATAAATACTTCAGTTTTCACCATTGAGATATTTTAAATATAACTTGCTTCGCTGGGAAAACATCATTAAGTTTAGATTAAGGTTATGCACGCTCCTCCTCTAGCTGATTTTATTAAATGTATTTCTATTGTAAACAGAGTAACTATAGGTGCATGAGTGCATAATTCCACATAGAAAACTTGGTTTGAGCTGTTTTTCATTACGAGCATCACATCAGTGAATTAAACACCACAGTTAATTAGAGAATGTGTATCATTAAGAAACGGCTTCTTCAGAATCAACAACGTGAACATTAATGTATCTTAATAAGCTGCTTTTATATTTACTTTATTATTATTAATCATTTATTTATTAGCATTTTGTATAATTTGTTGTTTAATTGTATTTTAGAGAGTTGTTTATCATTTTGGATGTTATTGTTTTTCTTTTATGTTTCTATTAGTTCACTATTTTTTTGGGCCTAATAACATCTGGCAAAAGGACTACCGATAGCCTTTGGGTTAATTTGGGTATATTTACATTCATAAATGTTGATTAATGTACACTGTCCCTTAAAAAAACACACAAAAAAACAAACAAACAGTCATATACTCAAGGTACAGTATCTGCAACTGTTAAGTTGGGTTAACCTCAAGAACAGTGAATGAGAGAGTACCACAAACATATGTTTTGCATTCCCCTCAAACAGCAAAAGAAAAACTCCACGATAGTGTTTTTATGACTTTAAATAAAGGAAAAAAACGGCAGTCAGAAGAGAGAATGATGTCAAATGTACCGTCCCTCCCGTAGACGCTGCATTGCTTGATTTAAGATGCTATTGGCTGTTAAACGCGTCATCACAGTCTTGTGAGAAGGGTCCATTGCTTTGTGTTGTTATGTAAGGAAAATATTTCTGTTCATTGTATCTCATTATGAGACTTTTATTGTGTTTTTTTATGTTTGGAGTTTGATGGCCTCCAATTCATATTCCTTGTGTTCGCTTTTATGTTTCACTGAAGAAAAACAATAATACGTGTTTTTAACGACATGAAGGTCGGTAAATGATCACCGATTGTTCATTTTTGAATGAAATATTAGTTTAAAGCAGATGTGCATGAATGTTTTATTACAAAGGGCTAAAATCAAACTAGATCGAGTCGAGATCAAGTTTGTGTTTGAGTTTCAGAAATTGTGTGAAAAGTAAAGATTTTGTGTGTAAGCAGTTAAAAAAAACTAATATCCTAATGATTTTGGCTTAAAAGAAAATTTGATAATTTTGAGCCATACAATGTATTGTTGGCTATTGCTACAAATATACCTGTGCTGCTTATGACTGCTTCTGTGCTCCAGGGTCAGAAATTGTGTTTTCAACATTGATAATAATCAGAAATGTTTCTTGAGCAGCAAATCAGCATATTATTATGATTTCTGAAGATCATGTGGGACTCAAGTCTGGAGTAATGATGCTGAAAATACAGCGCCGCATCACAGAAATAAATTACATTTAAAATGTATTACAATAGAAACTATGGGAGCTTGTTTACACAATTGCAAAAATTCTCATAATTCAGATTTTTGCATTTGTGACCCTGGTCCAATACATCTGAAAGCTGAATATATAATATTTCCATTGATGTATGGTTTGTTATGATCGGACAATATTTGTAAATCTGGAATCTGAGGGTGCAAAAAAATCTAAATATTGAGAAAATCATCTTTAAAGTTGTTCAAATGAAGTTCTTAGCAATGCATATTACTAATCAAAAATTATGTTTTTATATATTTACAATAGAAAATTTACAAAATATCTTCATGGAACATGATCTTAATATCCTAATGATTTTTGGCATAAAATAAAAATTGATAATTTTGACCCATACAATGTATTGTTGGCTATTGCTAATTTTCCTTGTGCAACTCAAGACTGGTTTTGTGCTCCAGGGACACATATTTGAGGCCTGTGCAGGGCTCTAATGTGCTCCTCACCTCCTGCTCTTTCTCCCAGAGTCGGTCCTCCAGGTCCTGGATAATGTCGTCGGTGGAGGGCGATGGCTGGACGGTGGCGCTGGTGTCCGTCAGATGACACAGTCTCTGATAGGATAAGCAGCTCTTCCCGGAGGAGGACTGTCCGCTGTCAGACACACTCAGGCCGTTCTGATAGCTGGGTTTGTCTGGTTTCTCCAGCGGCGCCGCTGTGCTGCTCAGTCTGTTGATGTGGCTGGTGGAGGCGCTGAGGGGCCCGAGCGCTTGAGCGGGGCCGTAGCTCATGGTGGGCAGGCTGGCCAGCGAGTTCCTCCCGGAGTCGGTCATGCCGGCCGGGCCGTCGTTTCCGACCGAAGGGTCCCGATCCGGACTGTCCTGCTCACAGAGGGACTGCGGAGCATCGGAGCCAGCAGATAGTCCTCCACCGGACTGACCCAGCAGGTTCTGCATGGAGTGAAAACTCTTGGGCACCACGGGCTTGAAGGCAGACGGCCGGACCAGAGCAGAGTTATTCTGAACGAGGAAACAAAGCAGGTTCTTACAATAATACATCATACTGATATGATCTATCTATCTATCTATCTATCTATCTATCTATCTATCTATCTATCTATCTATCTATCTATCTATCTATCTATCTATCTATCTATCTGTCTGTGTGTGTGTGTGTGTGTGTGTGTGTGTGTGTGTGTGTGGTGTGTTGTGTGTGTGTGTGTGTGTGTGTGTGTGTGTGTGTGTGTGTGTGGTGTGTGTCTATCTATCATCTATGTTCTATCTATCTATCTATCTATCTATCTATCTATCTATCTATCTATCTATCTATCTATCTATCTATCTAAAACAATGTAAACAACGTATGGAACATATGCACGCGGTTACATTGTTTACATTCAGATCAAAGCGTAAACAATGTAAACAAGTAAACAAGGGTGAGTAATTAATGGCATAATTTTCATTTTTGGGTGAACTATCCCTTTAAATGTTAGGAAGCCTGTTATAGGGTGGTTGTGTACACACACTGCCAACACACATTTTAGTTCAAACAACATGTAAAAGAGAATTTAGCATCCGTTGACCCCTATAATGCAGTAACATTAGCAGAGCTGCATCAGTCATACCTGCTCGAGTTTGCCGGACACAGTGAGGATCTTGGGTGGCGTGCGACTGTCTCTCTTGCTGTTGTTCCTGTCTCTGCCCTTTACCTCGTGGTTCTTCTCCGCGCCGTGACCCACCACGTTACCGCAAGCATCCAGAGACACTCCTCCGGCTCTGTGTGTGGCCTTCTCCCCGTTGCCGGGCCGAGACGAGGCGATGTTGAGCTGGCCTCGATCTGTGGCGGTGCTGTCGCTGGAGGCGGAGGGAGGCGCGTGGAGACGGGACAGAGGAGGGCCACGAGGGAGGGTGGTGCGTGTGCCCACGCTCTTCATGGCAAACTCCTGCTCACCGGCCACTCCGCTGCCTACACTGCCCATGCTGGGGAACCAGAGCGTCACTCAGGGCTGCGAGCCTCCACATGGGCCGTCACAGCTGCCCGACCTCCAGACACACACTGCAGGCAGAGCAGAGGATGGAGATACATTCATATCAATCAGAAACATAGACATTTTCCGCCGGTTTCACAGACACATTTAATCCCACTGGTCACAAAAGTGACCGTAAAGAAGGTTCTCATTTATAAAGCTCTAAAAAATTTACTGACTGGTGTTTTAGTGCATTTTCTGCAAATATGGACAAAAATAAAGCATTTTAATTAAATATGTGCAGTTTCACATGTTTAGTGCAGATTGTCTCATGACCAAAGCAGTTTATTTCGTGTTTGCACCTTGAGATGATGATGACTGCATCAAAGCTACAAAACAAAAGGATAGTAAAGTATGTTAATATGAAGATTTTTGGTACACGCTATCTTTACGGTGTCTAATATTAATATATGAATTCACAATTATTTAGTTTTATTGAGTGTGGGCACAGAATGAGTAAACACGTTGATGGTCACAATAGTGACCGATGGGATAAAACATTTTGTTTTTTTGTATCTTAATATACCTATTCAGTGATGTATACGTTTTTTTAATGTATAACAGTAACCATTGAATGTGATGAAACTGGTTAATAACTGGGCTGAGATATATAAGAATTTTGATGACTGCAAAAATAATTTAATTTCAGTATACACCGATCACACCGATCACATAATTGTGACCAACCATAAAACACACACTTTAAAAAAACAAACAATTATTGATTATTTCAAGGGGTTACTTACTAATGACACATAATTTTGATATTTTCATGTCTGATAAAAATTTGGGATTAAATGGGTTAAGCCTAGTCCTAGACTAAAATGTAATTCTGAGCGGTTTCAACTGAAGTAAACTTGCACAGACTGATCTTAAAATACATCAGTGCTTTTGTTTTGTCTCAATATGCAAACCAGCAATGTTTTTTTTCTAAGGCATGCTAATAAAAACAATTAAACTATGGCTTAATTCTGGTTTAGTCTAAGCCCTGTCTGTGAAACCAGGCCTTAGAATGTTACAGAAGTAAATAAATGCTGTTATTTTGAACTTACTCATCAAAGAATCCTGAAAATAAACACGATGCTTCAGAAATCATCAATAACATGCTGATTTTCAACATAGCAACTGTTGTGCTGCTTAATATTAATTTTTGTTCTTTAAAATCTTACTAACCCTATTTCTATTGATACTGAAAATTCTGATTTGACGGACTAAATTGCATTTTACAATATAGAAAAAAAATATTTGAAACTGTAATAGTATTTCACAATATTACAGATTTGATCAAATAAACAAAGAAATTGTCAGCAGAAGAGAATTCTTTCAAAAATATTGAACCCCAAACCTTAAATAGTAGTGTATGCAAGAGTCTGATAGCACTAGGAATTATTCATTTCTAAACATTGTATTCAAAAGCACAGACTTGCTCAGAATGGTTCAAGAGATGTAGGTGAGATCCAAACAATGGAGAGCTTCAGTGCATTAACAGTTGTGCATGATCCCCAACATAAACAAATGCACTTACTAAAACCAAACCTTACTGTGTTACAGCGACCGCATGCATGTATCAGCATCACGTGAGCAGCAGCCAGGCTTGTGTTTGACACCTGTAACGTGACATCCATGTGCATGAAAACACACCATGAAAGACAGAAGCTGTGTGATCTCACTATGAGCTGCAGCACCATGACCGGCCAACAGAGGGTTCACACTCCAGTGCTTTGCCATTACCTCATCTGTTCTCGCACTTACACATCTCACACACATTTGCATTGGCACCTCGGCTTGTTATGGGCCACGAGGTGAGTGTGTGTGGCTTTGTGTGTAAGGTAAGATATAGTTCAACTTTAACTGGCTCCACAGGCCGCTAACCATCACGAAAACGAATGCACAACAAGTTGCACAATCATCTGAAACCTCAACTCTCTCCAAACCCTGCGTTTGCACAAAAGATTGCATGCGCTGTTGTAATCCAACATCTGAATGGATCCCTTTGAGCATCAAAACACTGCATCTTAATATAGACACACTCTCCATTTTCTGCTCTCCACACAAACAAAGACGCACCATGAAGATGGAAACCAGGAGATGGGTTGCTTTTTCCCTCCTTCTCACTATCAGTGCATTACATAATGCGTCCTCGCTGCTTTATCTGCGCGAGAGAATGGAGATCCGTGCATTGGTTTACTTCCAGTCGAGTGAGTCGCAGTGATAGTGGAGCTTCTCTCTCTCTCTCCTCTCCTCTCTCTCTCTCTTAATCTCTCTCTTCTGTCTATTCTTCTACAATCAGTCGCATCACACATCGACAGCGCTGTCGTTTCGCGTATAAAATCCACATGATTGCGATTGTACTCACTGTTTCAGCACCGCGGACAGCGACGCGCGTCACGTCATCCGCGTTCATTCACCGAGCCGGTCGCGTCGCGTCCATAAAACCGAGCGGCGTGTATCTTGACAAGAGCAGGTCTCGGGTGATGATGAGTAGGATGATGATGATGATGATAGTCAGTATCAGCTGAGCCACACACCCACCTTCGCCCCGCCCCTCTGCTGCACGCCAGCAACGCCCCCCGAAACGCCGACAGCACTGCGCATGCGCGTAGTATGTGTCACTCTATTCAATGAGGCGTTTGTACTACGCGCATGCGTACTGCGTGATCCTCCTGAGGGAGATCCAAAATCATAAATAATCATCAGTAAGAATATTTATGTGTTTCATTCAACATTGTTCAAAATAACCGTAATATTTTCTAGTCTTTAATAATTAATTTATGTAGCTATTGTCCAAAACAGAGCTGTAACTGAGAGCTAATATTCAGATAAATAAGTGAAAGTGGGAAATATGGGTTTTTCCACACAGTAGCTAGTTACGTTTCTAAACGAATCGGTCGTTTGGAATGATTCGGTTATGTAAATGATTCAAAAGACAAATTAGTGTTCCTGTGGCTCAGTGGTAGAGCATTGCATTAGCAGTGCAAAGGTTGTGGGTTCGATTCCCAGGGAACACACATACTGACAAAAAAATGTATAACCTGAATGTAAGTAGCTTTGGATAAAAGCGTCTACTAAATGCATAAATATAAATTACTCATGAAATGAGAGACAGTCGCTTGTCGCCGCCTACTGGCGGAACGATGTAATTAGCAGAAAGAGTCCAAGCGGAGTGAACAAACCACAAAAAGGCTTATCTGTTTAATTATTAGTATAAACATAGGGTCGGGAATTAACGTGGCATGGGCCAAACTTGCCCCATGCACAATTAAACTAAATCCATCACGGCTGTAAATAAATTGAAAAGGAAATGAAAAGTGTCCATTGTGGCATTAAATTTATATCTGCTTATATCGCATCGCATCATATTCTATTTATGCGATGGTACTGCATTGGACACTATGACCAACAGTGTTGGGGGGGTAACGCATTACAAGTAACTCGAGTTATGTAATCAGATTACTGTTTTCAAGTAACTAGTAAAGTAACGCATTACTTTTTAATTTACAAGAAAATATCAGAGTTTTTTCCCATTTATTGATTGACAGCTCTCCTGTCCGCATGTTGAGAGAAATCTAGCGTATGATGTTACTGTAGTTCTAGAATAAATGTGAACATGCATTAATTCATCTCACTCACAAAAAAAACACATTCAGTATTCCTCAAAATGAATAAAACACTGAAATACAACTCAGAATACGATGCAAACATGCAATAATTAAATGTTAAATAATACAAATATCCTTTATGTATTTAATCCCATTTTATTAACCAGTGTTTGCTGCTGACTTTCAGTGATCCAATTCAACCAAACTAATAAGCAAGAGTTATTCAAGATAAACTAACATTTGTTCTTATTTTTTCTTGATGAAATGTGTTGAAATTTCTTCTTCTGCGTTCTATTATACAGACATTAATTAAATTTTTCTTCAGCCTTTGGCTTTTGTTGTGCATTGAGCCAGCTCAGGGCGGACTCGTGGGCTCACGGAACGGAGCCGGCTCTGGGGCGGACTCTGTGGGCTCACGGAGTGGAGCCGGCTCTGGGGCGGACTCTGTGGGCTCACGGAACGGAGCCAGCTCTGGGGCGGACTCTGTGGGCTCACGGAACGGAGCCGGCTCTGGGGCGGACTCTGTGGGCTCACGGAACGGAGCCGGCTCTGGGCGGACTCTGTGGGCTCACGGAACGGAGCCGCTCTGGGGCGGACTCTGTGGGCTCACGGAACGGAGCCCGGCTCTGGGGCGGATCTGTGGGCACACGGAACGGCCGGCTCTGGGGCGACTCTGTTGGCTCACGGAACGGAGCCGGCTCTGGGGCGGACTCTGTGGGCTCACGGAGCGGAGCCGGCTCTGGGGCGGACTCTGTGGCTCACGGAACGGAGCCGGCTCTGGGGCGGACTCTTGGGCTTCACGGAACGGAGCCGGCTCTGGGGCGGACTCTGTGGGCTCACGGAGCGGGAGCCGGCTCTGGGGCGGACTCTTGGGCTCACGGAACGGAGCCGGCTCTGGTGCGGACTCTGTGGGCTCACGGAACGGAGCCGGCTCTGGGGCGGACTCTGTGGGCTCACGGAACGGAGCCGGCTCGGGCGGGACTCTGTGCTCACGGAACGGAGCCGGCTCTGGGCGGAACTGTGGGCTCACGGAAAGGAGCCCGGCTCTGTGGCGGACTCTGTGGGCTCACGGAACGGAGCCGGCTCTGGGGCGGACTCTGTGGGCTCACGGAACGGAGCCGGCTCTGGGGCGGACTCTGTGGGCTCACGGAACGGAGCCGGCTCTGGGGCGGACTCTGTGGGCTCACGGAACGGAGCCGGCTCTGGGGCGGACTCTGTGGCTCACGGAACGGAGCCGGCTCTGGGGCGGACTCTGTGGGCTCACGGAACGGAGCCGGCACTGGGGCGGACTCTGTGGGCTCACGGAACGAGCGGCTCTGGGCGGACTCTGTGGGCTCACGGAACGGAGCCGGCTCTGGGCGGACTCTGTGGGCTCACGGAACGGAGCCGGCTCTGGGGCGGACTCTGTGGGCTCACGGAACGGAGCCGGCTCTGGGGCGGACTCTGTGGGCTCACGGAACGGAGCGGGCTCTGGGGCGGACTCTGTGGGCTCACGGAACGGAGCGGGCTCTGGAGCGGACTCTGTGGGCTCACGGAACGGAGCGGGCTCTGCAGCTAACTCCACCCTGAAGGTTGAGCCACTCAAATTCAAAGCCAGATTGATATAGTCCTCCAGCGACTCCTCTGAGACCCAGTAAGGCATCCGGGATATGAAGGGCTCGGCCAGGCCTCCCCAGATGATCATGAGGCAGGTCTTTTCCATAGCCAACTGGCGAGCCACTCCCACGAAGTCCTCAATTATCCTCAATTTTCCGGTCTCCCTCGTGGACATTGAGAAGCTTCCCTGCTGGACCCTTTCTTGCTGTTGGAATTCTGTCACGGTACGGTGAGAGAAGGCACAGAGGAAGAAGTGGGTCTGGGTCTAAAAAAAGGGAAAATACTTTAATCTACAACAAAAAAAGCCAACAAGGCAAAAAAAAACTAAGCAGGTAGACAACTGGAACACAGAAACGGCACACAGTGCATGTGTCCCCAGTGTGAGAAACACAACTTGACAAAACACATGCATACACAATTCCAACAGGCTGAGTAACGGGAGTGAGGTGTATAAATAGTCCATGATGATGGAGAATAGCTGGGAGTGTGATGAGTGACAGGTGTGTGGAGTTTAGGGAAATTAGTCCAGGAGGAAGGGAGATGGTGACCTCTGTTGGTGAGAGGGAGAAACACAGGGCCTGGACTCATGATAATATATATATATATATATAATATAGTAATTTGAATCATTCTCATAATACCTATGTGAGGTATTCAATACCTATGTGAGGAATTCACCTATGTGAGAATGGTCTTCGTGGATTATAGTTCATCATTTAACACCATAGTGCCTGCCACACTGGTTGCGAAGCTCCGAACTCTGGGACTAAACAGATCTCTGTGCAGCTGGATCCTGGACTTCCTGACAGGCAGAAGTCAGGTGGTCAGAATGGGCAACAACCCTCATCTCCCCTGATCCTCAACACTGGTGCTCCGCAGGGCTGCGTCCTCATCCCACTCCTGTACTCCTTGTACACACACGACTGTACAGCATCACACAGCTCCATGTCATCGTCAAATTCGCCGACGACACAACGGTGATAGGCCAGATCACCGACAACGATGAGACGGCCTACAGAGAGGAGGTGAGTACCCTGACTAAATGGTGTCAGGAGAACCCCTCTCACTCAACATCGACAAGACCAAGGAGCTGGTGGTGGATTACAGGAACAGAGCAGAGAACACACACCCATCACCACGACAAGACACCTGTGGAGCGGGTGAGCAGCTTTAAGTTCCTCGCGTTCACATCCCGAGGATCTCACATGGTCTGCTCACATAGATGCAGTGCTGAAGAAGGCACATCAGCGCCTCTTCATCCTGAGACGGCTGAGGAATTTGGAACGAGCCCCAGAATCCTCAGATCTTCTACACCTGCACTGTGGAGAGCATCCTGACCGGCTGTATCACCCGCCTGGTTTGGAAACAGCACCGCTGGCAACCGCAAAGCTCTGCAAAGGGTCGTGCGAACTGCCCGCCACATTGTTGGAGGAGTGAGCTTCCCTCCCTCCAGGACATCTACACCAGGCGGTGTACAAGGAAAGCCCGAGGATTATCAAAGACTCCAGCCACCCATCCCACAGTCTGCTCTCTCTGCTGCCCTCAGGGAGACGTCTCCGCAGCATCCGATCCTGCACTAGCCGACTGAGGGACAGCTTTTTCCTCAGGCTATCAGCTAATGAACAGCAAAAACTAATACACCCTACAGCACACTCCCACATTACAATAAAACTTGGCACTGCACTTTAACTTGAACTCTAACACAGTTCAACTGGACTAACACACACACACACTGCACTAATACACAAACCTATCTGCTACCACTGATACCAACCAAGACACCCAATGCACATCCATGACATTGCGTATCCGCCTAGTATAATCTTTTGCATCTTTTTTCGCATTCTATTGTGTGTATATATGTGTACATACTGTGTATAATGTGTATCGATAACTGTAAGTATGTCTAATAGTACACTGTGTGAACTGAGTATATGTATGTGTATTCTGCACATTGTCTCTGTATAAGTCTGTAAGTATGTCTAATAGTACACTGTGTGTACTGAGTATATGTATGTGTATTCTGCACATTGTCTCTGTATAAGTCTGTAAGTATGTCTAATAGTACACTGTGTGTACTGAGTATATGTATGTGTATTCTGCACATTGTCTCTGTATAAGTCTGTAAGTATGTCTAATAGTACACTGTGTGTACTGAGTATATGTATGTGTATTCTGCACATTGTCTCTGTATAAGTCTGTAAGTATGTGTAATAGTACACTGTGTGTACTGAGTATATGTATGTGTATTCTGCACATTGTCTCTGTATAAGTCTGTAAGTATGTCTAATAGTACACTGTGTGTACTGAGTATATGTATGTGTATTCTGCACATTGTCTTCTGTATAAGTCTGTAAGTATGTCTAATAGTACACTGTGTGAACTGAGTATATGTATGTGTATTCTGCACATTGTCTTCTGTATAAGTCTGTAAGTATGTCTAATAGTACACTGTGTGTACTGAGTATATGTATGTGTATTCTGCACATTGTCTTCTGTATAAGTCTGTAAGTATGTCTAATAGTACACTGTGTGTACTGAGTATATGTATGTGTATTCTGCACATTGTCTCTGTATAAGTCTGTAAGTATGTGTAATAGTACACTGTGTGTACTGAGTATATGTATGTGTATATTCACATTGTCTCTGTATAAGTCTGTAAGTATGTCTAATAGTACACTGTGTGTACTGAGTATATGTATGTGTATTCTTCACATAGTCTTCTGTATAAGTCTGTAAGTATGTACTGTCTATATGTAAATTGTTTCTGCACTGTCTGGAGCACGCTCTCAAGAATTTCACTCACCAAGGCACATGTGCTGTGGTCATGTGACAAAACAAGAGATTTGATTTGATATATATAAACATATAGTAATTTGATCATTCTCAAAATATATATATAATATAAATATATAGTAATTTGAATCATTCTCATTATCTACATAAATCTATAATATTTTAAAGAATTAATTATTAGATAAACCTATCAATCGTTGCGTTATGAATGGGATGAATATTTTCAGCGCAAACTGAACTCGGATGTTTCTAAAAGCGTGGATTAAAAGAAAACCAAATCACATGTGTCTTCAGCCACATCTTTACCCCAGCGTCTGTTTATTAATGGAACAAAGATGTAAATGAGATCTCATTTTCTCTGATTCGAATCATATGATTTTTTTTCATCTATGTATTTGTGCAGGATGTCCACTAGATGTCCTCAGCTGCTTTATCAGTAAAAAGACACAGAATGCTGAACATTCATTCATTTGTTCCTTTTATAAAAACACAGTATTTCAAACAGCTTTTAAGACTCCAAAAAGAATACAAATCTATCCAACAACACCAGTGCCCAGTATGTACAGTGTGCGAGCTGTGAGCATCAGAGCTCGTAGAAGTCCAGATGCGCGCCGGACTGGAAGTTGTTTCAGCAGTAGCTTCATGAGTTTGGCTCCGGACTCCTCGCAGGAGAGCAGCTGGCCCTCGGAGAACAGGAGGAGAAGGAGCGCCGCCGCTGCAGATCTCCCGGAGAAACGGCGCGCCTGCAGCTGCATGTCTTGTCCAGAGGACCTGCGATAGAAACACGCTGTGAACATCAGTGTAGAAGGCACATGCTATCTGTCACATCCTCCCTGTTATCTGTCTCTCTCTCTGTTATCTGCTGTGTGTTTATCCTGGTGTTACATAGTCCTTCCAAACAAGCCATTCCCAAACCAAACACCTCTGAGCTAAAATAGTCCTTTAGAAAATCCCCCCCGATATGTTTTTTTTAGTAGTTAATATTTTTAGCTATTTTAAAATTAGCTGTTTATTTTATTTTTTAATTTTTCGTTCGGCACTTTTTGTGTTTTTATATTAATTCGTTTTATAAAATTATTTTAAAAAGATTATTGTTTTTTATTTTAAGTGATTTATTTATTTAACAGGTTTGTGGTTAAATTTTCAAGCGCTTTATTTTAATTGTTTTTGTTTAAAGTTATGTTATTTGTTTTGTTATATAATTTAATTTAAGTAAGGTTTACTTTTTTGTATTTTATTTTAATAGTTTTTTTACATTTTATTTTAATTATTTGAAGTAGGTTCAATTTCATTATTTTTAATTTTAAATTATTTATTTTAATTGTAATTTTTGTTGATTTTATTTTTTGTAAGTTTTTTTAATTGTTTTTTTAAATTATTGAATTTTACATATTTTTTATTTTTAAGTGATTTATCTATTTATTAATTTTTACTTTTATTTCAAATGTTTTAATTTTAATAGTTTTTAAATTAGGACACTTAATTGTTTAAATTTTTATAGTAAATGTTTTAGTTGTGGACATTTGAATTGTTTTTATTTACAATAATTTTATGTGATATTTAATTTTTATTTATTTATATGTAACCCTGGAGCACAAAAGCAGTACATAAAAGCAGCTGAGCAGAGCTGTAGGTAATAGACAACAATACATTGTATGGGTCAAAATTTATACATTTCACCTTGTATGCCAAAAATCAAAAGATCATGTTCGAGATTTAGTAAATCTCCTACCGTAAATATATAAAAACTTATTTTTTGATTATTAATATGCATTGCTAAGAATTTCATTTGAACAACTTTAAAGATGATTTTCTCAATATTTAGATTTTTTGTTGCACCCTCTGATTCCAGATTTTACAAATATTGTCCGATCATAACAAACCATACATCAATGGAAATATTCTTTATCCAGCTTTCAGATGATGCATAAATCTCAATTAAAAAAAATTGACACTTTGGACTGATTTTGTGCTCCAGGGTCACAATTATTTATTGTAAATAAATTATTTTAAAAAATGGTTTTTAAATATTAATTATTTTAATTTGACATTATATGGTTGGATTTTATTTGTTTATTTTTAAATGATTTATTTAATTTCCCATTTTTTTGTGATTAAATTTTCAGTAAGTGTTTTATTTTAATTGTGTTTATTTATGACTTTACATTTGTGTGATTTAGTTAATTATCAGCTCATGAAACCCCGTAATTTGGGAAAACCCGTAAACAACAGAAACAGTGTCTCTCTCCTGAATAACAACCTGTTAGATGAGAGCGAGCCTCGGCACTCACCGGGCGCGTAACTGAGCACTCTTACATCCGGCTCCTCCTCGGCTAGCACGCGGAACATCATGTCGCGCGCGGCTTTCCCGGCGCAGTACAGCACCCAGGACGGGAAGGGCTTCAGCGCGCACAGAGAGCTGATGTTGACCACCGAGCGCCGCAGACCCAGACGGCGAGGAAACGCTTGCAGAACGCCGGCCGTCAGACTCAGCGCGCCGCTGACGTTCAGCGACAGGTACCGGTTGACCTCGACCGGATCCGTGAAGGTCAGAGCGAAGCGAGACACGTCACCCAGAGACGCTGAAACCAAAGAGGACAGACTATCACTCTCACATTACAGGAGACACTACTACTTTATTACTCGGGACTGTGTTCCTGCGCAAATAAACCGAGATACATTTACTGGAAAAGCAAAAATATAAAAAAAAATGCAAATCTTGATTATTTTTAAATTAAGTTTATTTTTTCTGACCTCATTAGTCGATATTTGTTCTTGTTTTAAGCATAAACTCACTTATTTTTTCAGGAAACAAGCTTGATAAAGTCATTTTGCTTTAAGTAAATATCTAGGAAGTTAAAATATTTGTACTGGAAAAGAAGACAAAAATAATCACATTTTGCAGTGTATATAAATCAATAATAAAAATAGGATTTAAATAAATGCATGAATTCAATAACAATACAAATATATTTCAATATTTGTTTCAAACAAATAAAATATTTTTAAAGAATTATATTATAAAATAAATTAATGTTAGATTAAATAATACATCTAAAAGTACAGTACTAAAAATGTAAATATGTATTGATTTCATAATGTTTCAAGAATGGAAAACAAAACAAAAATACTAAATCAATTATAAAAAAATATAACATTAAATTTATAAAATACAATAAAACATTAAAAAAATATGTATTTGTTTTATTTCGTTTTCAAATTATTTACTTATTTTTAATTTGACATTTTAAGGATTTAATTTGTAGAACGTTTTTTTTAATGTATTCATTGTTATTTTATATTTTTGATTATATTTTTGTGTTTTATTTAATTACTTAAATTTTTCAATGATTAATTTACATTTTTATGATTTGAATTTCTAGTACGTTTTATGCTGTTATTATTTTAAAATAGTTTTAATTTTGCATTAAGATTGCTTTCTAGTGTAGTATTTTGACTTGTATTTATTCTAAAAAAATTATTTATTTATTTATATAAAAAAAATTCAATAATTAGAAATGAAATAATACAAAATAAAAGAAAGGTCGATTTAAATAAATTGATATATAATACCTCTAACAGTACTATATGGCATATATAGTTTTATTTAGTTTTATTTAATACTATATTTAGATATGTGTACTGTAAAAGCAGATAATGAGACTGAGACAGTACAGAGCATGACTCCAGCGCACCTGCGTTGTTGATCAGCAGTATGTGGTCCAGTTCTGACACCGAAGTCTCTTTAGCTGCTTGAACGGTTTTTTCCACGCCTTCCTTCTTCTCCAGATCGGCTCGCACGCAGCAGACTTCCAGTTTGTTCTGTCCGCCGTACAGGGTTATGATGTCCTCCTTTAGCTGGTTGAGCTGCTCTGCGGTCCGAGCGACCAGCACCAGGACGGATCTGGGCTTCAGCAGGCAGCTGAGCTGAAACGCCAGCGTCCGGCCGAAGCCTTTAGACGCTCCTGTAATGATGCACAGAGCTCTTCCCAGATCCCTGGGCTCGAGAGAGATCTCGTCTTCCATGTTAGGATGCTGTGGATAGCCTTCAGAAGATGCTGGATGTTGGGTGTTGATGCATCTCATCAGCGCGTGGCTCTTTATATCGAGCGACTCCGAGAGGAACAAATGCATTTCATGTCACAAAAGATCATTCATAAAAAAAGAGTCAGTAAAATATGATGAGTTCTGCATGATGGAAAAGTACAACATGTGGTGTTTGATAATGGCCTAGAGATGGAACAAATTTGAATTTTCCAGTTTTAGGTCATTCGGGTTTAGAAAAATTATTTCAATCTATTGGCAGTTTTATTTTTTATTATTGTTTAAGCATACATTTTTTTTCCTTTAACCTCAAAACAATGCAATGCAGAATTCAAAATACAAAAATCAACACATTACATTAATTTTATTAATACATTTTTTATGTTTGGTCAGATGACTGGAAAAATGTGCTTCAGAATTAGGATAAGAATGAGATTAATGGCCAAGTATGACACACAACACACACACACACACACCACACAACACACACACACACACACACACACACACGCACACAAACACACAAACCACATAACACACACAGCACACAACACACACACACAACACACACACACACACAACACAACACACACACACACACACGCA
>CM049810.1:24761038-24789138 GCA_027422405.1 Ptychobarbus kaznakovi
AATGTATCAGGGTTGAGGAAAGTGCTGGAACACATGCGGTCCAGCTGTCTTTTCTCCTCTCTTGATTGGCGGCTCCAACTGAGGGCCAAAAATATCCTGCGGGATCCCGAACGAGGCTCTTACGGCGAGGTATAAAGCACATTTATATGAGAAGCATGCACATGTTTGATACCTATACGAGCGCTGAATCTCCTCCAGCTGTCACTGTTGCATGCAATACTTTCTGCTGTCTTCTCAAAGCTCTGGGCCGATTGAGACGCATCCCGTCTGCGGTCGTGCATCGACACCTCGAACCCCCCTGTGAACCCCCACATGGTACAGCTGAGGCGTGGGCTATTTTAGTAAGAGCTGGAGAATCCCAGCTGCCGTTCAGAAGCACATCGGCATCGGTGAAGACGACAGACATGGAGTTTGTGGAAGTGTTTGACTCTCCAGGGAAAGGCAGGGGTCTGCGGGCCATCAAAGAGGTTTGGGCCGGAGACGTTCTGTTCGCTGAACCTCCTTTCGCTTCAGTTGTGTTCGACAAGTAAGATGACGGAGAAACACAGGTTTAAATGCTCAAATGTTAATACTTATTTGATAAGTGCATCTTTAACTTTAGTTAAAGTTATAACAACTTTATTTTGGTATTTTTGTCATAGTTTGTTATTTCAGGTTTATTTTTCTAGTACATCAAGATAAACTGAATGAAAATGTGAAATGTTGCCCTTTATTTTATTTTAAAGCTTTTTTTTATGGTTTTAGTTTTTGGTTTAGTTGACTGCGATAACCCTGTTCCAGAGCACATGCAATGTATAAGACACAACAGATTTCAGATATGAAGATGAAATGAACTGAAATAAGTTCTACACGATGTGATTGAGATGCAGTTAACACAAGAGGAAAGAAAATCAAAGAGGAAGAGTCGAAGATTGCTTATGATCATAATATCCTTAGATTAAACTAAAACCATAAAGATTTGTGTTACTTGAAATAACTCAAATAAATGTTACAAATAAATAAGTAAATGAATAAATAAAACCATAAAATTAAAGATTTCTATTACTTGAAATAACTAAAATAAAATATGAAAATAAACTAAAACCTTTAAAAAATAATTACTAAAATCAAGTAAATAATAATAAAAAAAATATATATATTTTATTATATATATATATATATATAATTTTTTGCTTTGCTTTAAAATAATTTTAGCTTTGGCAATGAGCTAAAATAAGTCAAATATTATTATATAATTATATATATTTAATATTATTTTAGCTCATTGCCAAAACAAAATTATTTAATTATTATTATTTAATTTATTAAAATTTTATGTTTTTCTTAAATTAACTTTAAGAACTAGAAAATCTACAACTAAAACAGAACTTAAGAATTATAATAATATATATAAATAATACATATATATAAAATACAACATTTCTTAAAACCATCCCTGAAATTAAATTAATAAAATTAAGACTGGAAACGTTTAAAATAAAACTTCACAGAAAAAAAAATATTATTATTATTTTTTTGAATTTGTAAATAAACCAAAGATTACTGTAATGTGTGCGTTTTAAAAGAAAGTACCATTGTAGTTTTTTTCTACTTAAAACTTCCATATTTAATTCAGTGTGTTTCTTTGTAATTATTTGTGATATTTACAAGTAGATTTTTTCTCAGTGTAATTGATTTGTAAAGTCAGTGAAGGTAGTTCAGTGATACATCAGTAACAGTGATTGGATTGATGATTAAACGACCGGTGGGGTCGATGCAGTCGTGGCACATGTTCTCTGGCTCCTGATGGTCTATATATAACTCTAAGATACTCAGTGTGGCGGCTCCAGACACTAACTCGTCTAAAAACAGCCTGTGAAATCAAGATTAGATTCAAGCAACTCAGAGAAGAAGTGAAGAATGTTATTCCTCACCATGAAGAATTGGTTTCCCCATTTGAACCTGCTGTATAAAAACAGGATTGCATAAGATAGACCAGCATGAAAGAATGAGATACATGGGTCACCAGTTACAATACATCACATTTAGTCATTTAGCAGACGCTTTTATCCAAACAAACGAGGATGCAATCAAAACCAACAAAAGAGCAATGATACGCAAGTGCTATAACAACTCTCAGTTAGCTTAACATTGTATTATTGTATTATCATACAATAAAAAAGAAAACAGATAGAATAGAGCAAGCTTGTGTTAGAGGCCTTTTCTGCTTTTTGTTAATTGCACATAAATACAAAACAAAATACAAAAAGATTAGAGAAGCTAGTGTTAGTTTTAAAAAGAAAACAAGCGTTAGTAAATAAATAGAGTGCAAGTCTAAAAGAGGCAAGTTTAAACAAACCAAATAGAATTATAATAGAGCGTGCTAGAGTTAGATGGTCAAATACAGATGGAAGAGGTGTGTTTTTAGCCGATTTTGAAGAGGAGAAGCCTGCTCGGATTGAGTTGCACTGCAAACAATGATTCTCTTGTTTAGTGTTTCTGTCTTGTTTTCTAGAATAAATATCAAACATTCTTGAATCAAGATGAATTTACTGGACGAGTCAAATTATTTAAGATATTAAGTCTTGTTTCAGTAAAAATTAAATATCTAAAAAGTGTTAGTTTTTGCTTAAAACAAGCAGAAATATCTGCTAATGGGGAACGAATAATAATCTTGTTCAGCCTTTGAATTAATATTATATTTATTACCCCATTAGCAGATATTTCTGCTTGTTTTAAGCAAAAACACTTGTTTTTTTTTAGAAAACAAGACTTAATATCTTAAATGATTTAACTTGTCAAGTAAATGCATCTTAATTGAAGAAAGCTTAGATAAAACAAGACAGAAATGCTAAGTAATAAATATTTTTTCATTCCACCAGCAGGGAACAGTTAATGTAAAAGTCTGTGAAAGTGATTTTGTGCCTCTATAGGATGCACTATGATTGTAAATGAGCGTTTTTGTGATTGCTGACCTGATCAGAGGTTACTGTATCTGCTCTGTGTGCTTCAGTCACGCAGACAACATCTGTCACAGCTGTTTCCGGCGGCAGGAGAAGCTGCAGCGCTGCGGTCAGTGCAGGTTTGCTCAGTACTGCGATAAAACCTGTCAGCGTGCCGGCTGGGAAGAGCACAAGCAGGAGTGTGGTGCTATCAAGAGCTACGGCAAAGTGCCCAACGAAAACGTGCGGTAAGACACGCTTCACCGAGCTCGGGTTATCAAGGCACCTTCAAGATGCTCAGGTCTGAAAGCATCAGTCAATATTACAAAGCATAATATTGTACACTTTACTGCATTACATTTCATATGAAATATCATTTGTGAGCCTGGAGCACAAAACCAGTCATACATCATCTGAATAAATAATATTTCCATTGATGTATGGTTTGTTATGATAGGACAATATTTGTAAATCTGGAATCTGAGGGTGCAAATAAAATCTAAATATTGAGAAAATCATCTTTAAAGTTGTTCAAATGAAGTTTTTAGCAATGCATATTACTAATCAAAAATTCAGTTTTAATATATTTATGGTAGGAAATTTACTAAATATCTTCATGGAACATGATCTTAATATCCTAATGATTTTTGGCATAAAAGAAAAATTATAATTTTGACCCATACAATGTATTTTTGGCTATTTCTACAAATATAGCTGTGCTGCTTATGACTGCTTTTGTGCTCCAGGGACACATATATACTTAATTACATTATAAATATATTACTTTCAAAGTAATTCATAGTAATTCAAAGATTTACTTGAGTACAATAAAGTACCACATTTTTTATGTTCTTAAGGTAAACAAACAACAACGTTTATTAATGATATGTAGTGCAGTAAAAAAGACATTATGCTTGAATGTAGTGAAGTAAAGTTCTCCAAAAACACTGATAAACTACAGATACTTATGAAATTGAATTGAGTAAAGTAAAAATACTTGGTGTTTTCTGACCAGAACTAGAATTGTTTTTTCTTTGCTTCATATTTTTGTGGTTTTGTATTAAAAGGTTGTTTTGGGGTCATTTTGACCAGCAGAGGATTATGAGTTAATGTTCCTCTGTTCACACCGCGTACAACAGCTTCACAAGCCATTTTTGATTACTTTTGTACTTTTTTGTTATGTTTTCCCAAACTTTCACTCTTAAAAATTGCTTCATGATGCCACAGAATAACTTTTTTTTGTCTAAATCTGATTATATGAGATTATAATACGGTAAGAAAGAGATGATCTTTGACTGAATGGTTATTTTTCTTTTAAACACCTTTATTTTTAATAGTGTTGTTTAATTTCTGCTGTCCTTGGTCAACTAATTAATCATAGACCTCATTAAGCTTAAGTTTTTGAGTGAATATTGCCAAAACTATCAACAGGTAATGCATTCCTTTTTCATGAAATTCTCATAATATAATAATTCCCAAAAATCTTGTTGGACTAATAATCATATTAAACCGTACTGACTTTGCTCACACTCGGCATAAAACTATTTTTTTATAACTTTTTCATAACTTTTCCTACCTTGTTACATCTAAAAAATGACTGGCCTATAATTAGTTTTTTAATAAATCACTCATTATGCTATATTATATCCAAATATTGGATTTAATGTTTATATCATGTTGTTTTCTTTCATTTAGCACAGGTTTTTGGTTTCTTTTTGGAGCTGATTGATCGTAAGCCTCATTAAGTCTCATTAAATCATGTTTTTAACTCTAAAAACCTCAGGATCAACGACGCCTACGATCAATCAGCTCTAAAACGAAACACAAAACCTGTTCGAACTAAAAGAAAACATGCTGACAACAAGATTTAATCCAATTCTTACAAGCCATTTTTAAAAGATGAGGTGATTTTTGACATTTACTTAAAGCCAAATCACTTAAAATACACATTGGCCGGGTTTCACAAACCGGGTTTAGAATAAGCCAGGATTAGTTAATAGTTCAATTAAGACATTTAAGCAATAGTGCTTAGAAAAATAAAACATTACTGGAGTGCATCTTGAGACACAATAAAGGCACTGATATAATGATATATTGTAAGATCAAGTTTGTTTCATTTGAAACAGCACAGATTTACATTTTTAGTCTAGGACTAGGCTTAAGACTTGTCTGTAAAACCGGGAGATTATGTCTTGCCTTCTGAAAAGATTTTTAAAATGAAGTGTTTTAAAACAAGAAAAATAACCTTAGTTCAAAAGGAAAAACTAGATAATTTTTCTGACCCTTTAGCAGATATTTTTCTTGTATTAATCATAAACTCAAGCCATTTTGCTTCTCAAGTAAGCACATCTTGATTTAAGGATGCTTCGATATTTGCTCTAGAAAACAAACATACTGAGGAAGAACATCATGCACATTTATTTTAAAGTAACGTTTAGACATTGCTTATATGCCCTTCACGGTCAAGATGAATGGTCTGCACGTAGCGTTCGTGCTCATATGTGACAGTACTGATGTGAAATCTGATGTTGTGTGTGTTAGTCTCGCCGCTCGTATCATGTGGCGTATGGATAAACAGGGAAGCGTGGTCTCCGACACGCAGCTGACCAGTCTGGAGGAGCTGGAGGACCACATCTATGACATCTCCGAAGACGACCTCAAGGACTTCAAAGTCGACATACACAACTTCCTAGACTACTGGCCTCGATCCAGCAAACCGCACACGGTGGACAACGTCTCCCACGTCCTCGGAGTGGTGCGTGCACTTACAGTCCACATTATAGCTCAGGGTTCCTCGAATCTTTCCCTGGAGGTCCAATCTGCTGCAGAGTTTAGCTCCAACCCTGATCAAACTCACCTACCTGTGATCTTGACGACTCTGATTAGCACGCTCAGGTGTGTTTGATTAGGGTTAGAGCTAAACGCTGCAGGATGGGCCAGATTTGAGGATCCCTGTTATAGCTGTTCAGAAGAAGGTCGGGTCGATATGTGACCATGGACCACGAAACCAGTCTTAAGTAGCAGTAGCCAAAAATACACTGTCTGTATGGGTCAAATTATGCCAAAAATCATTAGGATATTAAGATCATGTAAATTTCTACCGTAAATATATCAAAACTTAATTTTTGATTATTAATATGCATTGCTAAGAACTTCATTTGAACAACTTTAAAGATGATTTTCTCAATATTTAGATTTTTTTGCACCCTCATATTCCAGATGTTCAAATATTGTCCGATCATAACAAACCACACATCAATGGAAATATTATTTATTCAGCTTTCAGATGATGCATAAATCTCAATTTCGAAAAATTGACACTTAAGACTGGTTTTGTGCTCCAGGGTCACATATGGCAAAAAATACAATCTTGATTTTTTTTTTTTTTTTAGATGTTTAAAACATAACATGATTTAAGTAACATGCTCTTTATTAAAAATGTGCAAAACCGTCATTAAAACCCATTTAATCCCACCGGTCACAATAGTGACTGTAAAAACTGAGCTCAAAAAAACATACCGACTGGTGTTTTAGTGCACTTCCTGCAAATATGGAAAAAATAAAAGGTCTCAATGAAATATGTGCAGTGTCACATGACCAGAGCAGTTTACTTCCTGTTTGCTCCTTGAGACGCTGATGACTGCATCAAAGCTCCCAAACAAAAGGATTGTAAAGTATATTAATATAAAGATTTTTGGTACACATTATCTTTAAGGTGTCTAGTATTAATATAGGCCTTCCCATATATTCAGTTTTGTTGAGTGTGGACATGTTGATGGTCACAATAGTGACAGTGAACTTAGCTATACAATATAAATCCAATTGCAGTTGCTAGTGAAAATTACACTAAAATGTTGCAATGACAAAATACTGCACTAAATAAAAAAATCAAATGTAAGAAATAAGTTACAATATTGATTTTGTAATACTGGTGGCACTAATAGAATTTTTAAGATATATGTAACAAAAAAGTAACAATTTTGAAACATGTTGATGGTTCTATTTTTTGTCTTTTATCTCAGTGTTCCTATCAATGTTGTATAACGTTTTTTTAATGCATAATAGTATGGAGTCAATTTAATGACATATGTATTTTATATATAATGCTAAAGTTTTGCAAAAGAACAATAAAGTATTGAGTAAAAAAAGTAGTTTCAGAAATAAAGAATTGATTAAGACATTTAATTGCAAAAATATGACACATTCGGTGGCTGCCCAGGCCCGCTGAACACACCCTAGTTTCTTGACTCCCCCCCAAAAAAATTGCCATGAAGTGAAACGCACAGAAAATTGAAAACGGTATCGCGAGCTCACGCTCGACTGAAACACAAAATAAATGCAGTGAGCATGAAAAATATGTTGCAGAGATAAAATAGAATCAAAGTTCATAAGCTTCTTTTACAAATGTCATTGATTTTTGTGCTGTTTGCAAAACTTGATTCTTTTGCATATATACGTCGCATTAAATTGACTCAATATAATTGTAACCCTAGAATGTGATCAAACAGTTTAAAATAGATGGGCTAAGATATATAATAATTTTTATGACTGCAGAAATATGTTAATTCAGTACACAATTATCTGACGGTCACAATTGTGACCAACCATAAAAAAACATTTTTCACACACTTTAAAGTAAAAATATTGATTATTTCAAAGGGTTACTAATGACACATAATGTGGATTTTTTTAGTGCCTGGGAAAAATTAGGCATTAAATGGGTTAAAAAAAGTTTATTCCAAGTGCAGCACACATAAAGTTCAACATGGTGTGAATGGACAACAAATGAACTTGTTTAATATCTTTGTAGAAATTATGCATGAAATACAGTCAAACCAAAATGTATTCAGACACCTTCAACATTTCTCACATTATCACATAACGATGCAGTGTTCATTACATTGGAGTTTGTCACTGAAATCGCCCAGGCCTGTGTTCAGACGCACTTCTTTCATGTGTCTCAGATCAACTGTAACGGGTTTATGGTGAGCGATCAGCGAGGGCTGCAGGCCGTCGGCGTCGGCTTGTTCCCAAACCTGTGTCTGGTCAATCACGACTGCTGGCCCAACTGCACCGTCATACTCAACAACGGCAAGTAAGTGGAGGAGCGTGAGAGCAGACAGGTGAAAGTATCGTGGGTGCGAGAGGAATCAGAGAAGAAGTGAGAGTCTGAACTGAAAGAGTCGGGAAGGGAATAACCCTGCGTCTCATGTGATTCAGGTTTCCATGAAAAGCGTGCTTTAACCGAATAGTGTGTGCCATACGATACAGAGATCATTAGTGTTTGCTACGCACATGCATTTTTCTCTAATCACGGTTGTGAAATGTCACATTCAACTCATGATGAGCAGAAAAGAGCTTCTCGGTTAACAGGATTCAATGGAGTGCAAGAAAACCAACCGTTTACATTCATGCATTTAGCAGACAAAGCGTCTTACAGTGCATTCAGGCTATGCGTTTTTTTATCAGTATTTTAGCAATAAATCACTCATATGTATGGCATCAGATATACTAGCATTCAAAAATTTGGATTTTTTAAAAATAAATTAATACTTTTATTCATCACGGATGCATTAAATTCATCAAAAGTGTCAGTAAAGACATTTATAATGTAACTAAAGATTTCCAATTCAAATAAATGCTGTTCTTTTGAACCTTTTATGGAAATGTATGATTCAAAATTCTGAATTTTTTCTTGCAATTGCGAGATTATGTTTCACAATTTTTATGTTTCTTCTCAGTATTGTGAAAAGAAAGTCAGAATTGAAAGACAAGAAGTTGCAATTGCCTTTTTCTTCTATTCATTTGGGAAAATAGGTTTCCATGACTTTCTATTAATCTGTGAATCCTGAAAAATAAAATGCATCAGTTTCCGCAAAAATATTGTGCAGCACGACTGTTTTCAGCATTGATAATAATCAGAAATATTTCTTGAGCAGCATATTATTATGATTTCTGAAGATCATGTGACACTGAAGACTGCAGTAATGATGCTGAAAATACAGATTTGATCACAGAAATAAATTACAGTTTAACACATATTCACATAGAAAACAGCTGATTTAAATTATAATAATATTTCAAATTTTTACTGTATTTTTGATCAAATAAATGCACCCTTGGTGCATGAGCAGAAGAGACCTTTCGAAAACATAAAAAATATTCCCAACCTCAAACTTGAGAAAAAGTGTATACTGTATTTATAATAAAATAAACTTTCCATCTCCGTGCATAATTAAATGCAATGAATTACATGCAGTTTTTCACCTCTTTTATTTATTTATTTTTTTTAAACCTTTATTTAACCAGGAATGAAAAACTCTTGAGATTTAAAATCTCATTTACAAGAGGTCCTGGCCAAGATATGCAGCACGTTTAGTTACACATACAACAAAATACATTAGTTTACATACACAATTCACTCAAAACATTAACAATCAGGTGACTCTACAACTTTAAAATACATCTAAAATCATTTAGTGGTACCAACTCTTTTAAGCATAACTTATCTTGTAATTGATTCCAATCAAATGGAGCATATTAGTGCACATATTAGTGCCAACTTTAGGGATGCTTAAGAGATAAAAGACCTTTTAGAGATAATTTACACCTTTTTGAAAGATGCTGTAAATATGAGGGTAGTCAACAGTGGCGGCTGGTGCTAAAATTTTTTTGGGGGGGCGCAAACAAACTGAAAAATTAAACCGTTAGTAATACCGCGATCACTTGACTGCTGATTAATTTGCAAGTACGGGCGATCTGGTCCAAGCTCTTTTTTTTCTTCATCCGAACGCCTTGTGAACGGGTATTTTTGTAAAGATAAAACCGAATTTTCTTTCATCTGGAGATATTGCGCTTGCTTCCACATTAATTAGTACCTGTCTGTCAACTGACGAGCTGCTGCTGAGTGGAATGAGAGTCGTTGAGAACGGTCCAATCACATGAGGCCAAACATATAAAAACAATATTGATTCGCTCTAACAACAAAAGTGGGAGGAGCCTGCGCCCAAGGACAATTTGAAACAAGCCAATTAGAGCTTAGCCTCAAATCACATGCTTTTGAAAAGTTTGTGTACCTACATACACACTCATTAGTCCGGCGCCCCGCACACAAATATGAAAGAAATATAGTTTAGATTTTTTGATTTTCAATAAATTATAATATAACTAACAGTAGAATACTATGACTAAATGATTTTATTTAGTTAATATTTGCGATATATTTTTAACTTATTGTTAACATGGGCTAACTTAAAGGGGGCTAACTTGAAGGGGGGGGCGCCCCAGCGCCCCCTATTGACCAGCCGCCACTGGTAGTAAACCTAAAATGACTTTATATATAAATAAGTACCAATGCTTAAGTCTATGCCGGCCATCCAACCCGAGAGTACAAAAAACAATGATGAGTAAGGGCTTTTAATATTTGTGATAACCCTAAATGCTCCATGATACACTGAATCCAATGCATATATATGATATCACAGTAATCCAACACTGACACAAAAACACGTTTAATGTGAAAGGAGAACAGGATTTGATTGATAACAGTCTCGTGAGATTCACACGGCGTCTTGCTTTGTGTTTCAGTCAGTCGGCTGTCGATACAATGTATCACTCTCAGAAGAGGTGGGTCTGTTCAGCTCTACCTCTCTATCTCTCCGCTTTCTATCATCACATCCATCAGATCATCGACTACCCAAACACTGCCCCAAAACACTTTCCCCTAGTCAACAATAAATATGATCAAATATATTTGAAATACATTTATTTCATACTGAGTATGCTACAAATACATTTAAATACACGGGAAAAAATATTATTTTAGTATGTTTGTGTCTTGTTTTCTTGGATAAATATCTAAACATTCTTGAATC
Source organism: Ptychobarbus kaznakovi (assembly GCA_027422405.1). Classification (NCBI taxonomy): domain Eukaryota; kingdom Metazoa; phylum Chordata; class Actinopteri; order Cypriniformes; family Cyprinidae; genus Ptychobarbus; species Ptychobarbus kaznakovi. The sequence continues at coordinate 24,771,834 of CM049810.1, forward strand.
AAGATGCATTTACTGTACAAGTCAAATTATTTAAGATATTATGTCTTGTTTTCTGAAAAAAAACAATGTTTTTGCTTAAAACAAGCATTAAAAATGGCCAATGTGGCAAAAAATTATAATTTTGTTTAGCCTTTGATTTGAGTTTTTTTTTATTGGCAGATATTTTTGCATGTTTTAAGCAAAAACGAACACAATTAGGGTATATTTTTTAAGACATAATATCTTAAATAATTTTTACTTGTACAGTAAATGCATTTTAATTCAAGAATTTGATATTTATACTAGAAAACAAGACAAAAACACCAAGTAAGAGAATAATTTTTGCAGTGTATTTATTTGTTTAATTAAAATCCCCTGTAATTTAGTGCACTAAACTGCTATACTTAAAGTCTGCTAAATTATGACAATTAATTTAGTACTTAATGCACTTTAATTGAAACTAAAGATATGCTGAAGTATATGTGATTGTGTTAAAGTGGAACCAGTGCGATTATGCTTCAGGTACACTTTAAATATCTTGCATTTAAAGAGCAATATTATTCAAAGATCATACGATCCTCATCAAAAGTGACATTAAAACACATTTTAGGTTTAATAATAAGACGTGTGTTGTGCACAAGTAGCACTCCACATAGAGTTATTATAATTTGTATTGAGGAATACGTCAGTAAATAGATTTGAACTATACTTAGTATGAAATAAATGTATTTGAAGGGTCAGTTTGAGAGTTGCATCCACCACCTGCTTTAGAAACAGAGCTAAATTAAATACTGATGTTTTTAAAAATAAAACTATACAGCATCTTTCCATACAGAGAATGGACATTCTGTCATCCTTTACTCATGCTAATGCAGTTTGTCGAGTTCCTCTGAAGAAAGACATGAGAGTGAGTGAGTGATGACAGAGTTGAGTTTCTGTAATGATGAGTAAATCTGATGTTGTGGGTGGTTGGTCCTTGTGTGGTCTCTTCTAATCTCTTTCACACCTAATAGCAGATTTTCACATTTCTGTCTTGTAATAATGTAATAGTAATCATGTTGTGGGTGGTGGTCCTTGTGTGGTTCTCTAATCTCTTTCACACCTTAGCGGATTCTTACACACATTACTGTTATGACAGCTGCCACGACTAATCACCCTTTAATATGCAAATACATGTGAGTTTATGACTTCTTGCACTCTCAGGTTTGTCTGTGTGTGGCATTGGGTCGCATTCACTAAGCATGCAAACACTGCAAAAAATGATTTTCTTAATCAGTATTTTTGTCTTGGTTTCTAGTATAAATATAAATATAATTAAGATACATTTACATTACAGTACTGTACTGTTACATGTGATTATTCATTTCTTTAAATCTAATTTATCTAAAAAATTAATTTTTTTGAATTTATTTGATTTATATACATTACAAAATATTTTTGCCTTGTTTTCTAGCATCTAAGCATTCATAAATCAAGATACATTTATGTATTTATGTAAGCAAAATGTCTTCAGATATGAAGTCTTGTTTAATGAAAAAAGCATTGAAATGAAGTGAGTTTAAAACAAGAAAAATCTACTTAATTCAAAACTGAAACAAATGTATTTTTCTTTCACTGGCCGATATTTTCTTCTTTTAAGCATAAACTCGCTTCATTTTGATGCATTTTTCTGAATGTTTCAAAATATATTTAATTGAGAAGCAAAATTGCTTAAGATATTAAGTCTTGTTTTTAAAAAAAATTAAAAAAATAAGTGAGTTTAGGCTTAAAACAAGAAAATAATTTTGGGGTCAGAAAAAAAATAGTTTTCCATTTTTTAATGTTTATTTTCTTTCGTTTAAATAAATGCATCTTAATATATTTAGGTAGTTTTTGAAAGAAGACAAAAATTACGGAAGCGGTTTAGAGCCAAGCAATAATAAAAAAATAAACCATTCGAGATTAAATTCATTATAATAAGAGATTAAGCTCGTTAAATTTCAAGAACAATTTGAAATAAATTTTTAAAAAATAATTTATAAACGGGGGACAGAAAAATACTTAGTTAAAAAATGGAAAATATGAGTGGGCTGAGAAAATATTTTGTTTCAGTTTTGAATTAAGTATTTTTCTTGTTTTAAGCTCACTTAATTTCGAGAATTTTTTCATTAAACAAACTTCAATGAAGACATTTGTCTAAGTAAAAATAAAGTAAAAAATGTAACAAGCAAAAAATATCTGTTAAAGATGCAAGAAAAATAATCTTGTTTAGTCTTTGAATTACGATAATTTTTCTTTACCCATTGGAAGATATTTTTGCTTGTTTTAAGCAATTTTTATTTTTTATATTTAAACAAGACATAATATCTTAAATAATTTTACTTTGCATTTTGATTCAAGAAATGTAGATATTATACTAGAAAACAAGACAAAAACAGAATAATATTTTGCAGTGTACATGCATTGTGAACTTATATGTGATTTTTTTTGCCCTGTGCATATGAATATAAACAATTCACGCAATTGTTAGTGAATAAGACCATTGCTTTAGTGTCAGCTGTCAGATCAAGTTAAGATGTTGTATATGATCATCACGTGGGTCTATATACAAAACGACTCTGGTTTCACCGAACTGTAGTGTTAACTTACTTGATCTGCAGGGCTTCGGAGCACAGGATCTGTGTCTTCTCTGTCATCGGTTTGGTTTCTGATCTCATGATTCTGTGTCGCAGGATTGAGCTGCGAGCGCTGGGAAAGATCAGCCCCGGAGAAGAAGTGACCGTGGCGTATGTGGACTTTCTGAACCTGTCTGAAGATCGCAAGCGTCTGCTGAAGCAGCAGTATTTCTTCGACTGCACCTGCGAGCATTGCATCAACAAAACCAAAGACGACCTGAAGATGGCCGGAGCAGAGGTGGAGGGAGAGAAGGTGAATTAAAGCACTCTCGGCCTGTTCCTGTGTGGCTCAGTGGTAGAGCATTGCGTCAGCAGCGCAAAAGGTTGTGGGTTCGATTCCCAGGGAACACATGTACTAATGAAAATGTATAACCTGAATGCACTGTAAGTCTCTTTGGATAAAAGAGTCTGCTAAATGCATAAATGTAAATGTAAATAACACGTCTGTGAAGCTTGTGTCTGTGACTGGATCAGTGCAGATTTATTGTTATCACAATTGCAAGGTTATATCACAATTATGAGTTATAGATTTGCACTTCTGATTCTAAATCTCGTAATTATGAGTATTTTTTCCTCTAAATTCTGAATTTAAATCTTGCTATTCAGACTTTGCAAGAGTCTTGGAGATGTAAAATAATAATATTAATTATTAATAACTTTTAGCAAATGAGATATAAACTCGTAATTCTAAAATAAAATTGTTACATATAGTAAATTTACATTTGTTGCGTTTTTGTCATTTTTATTAGTTTTTTTAATATAGTTTTTTTTTTTGTGTTTAGGTTTTAATTAAATATGTTTACAATATATTTTTATTTATTTAAATGTATTTTATTCCTTTTTAGTTCACTAGTTAAGTGATTTTAGCACTTCAACTTAAACTAAATTAAAATAGATATAGGCAAGTAGATGAAAAGTTTTTTTTTTATTATTTTGCATAAAAGTTGCTTTGTTACTTTTTCAAGTAACAATTTTTTTTATGGTTTTATTTTTAGTCTTAGCAAGAAATAAATTGATATGCAGTAAATGGAAAGTTAATCAATCTTACTTTACTTTAATCGCTTACTTTATGCAAAATACATTATTTTATAATAATTTTAAATGCATAAACCATATAATTTTATATAACATATTATAATATTAAATATTTGTAATAATAAAAAAAATATAAAAACAATGAAAAGGATAACGATTTTTCCACTTTGAATAAATAGCACCTCGTCTTTCCTCAGAAGAGATGTAAATATCGAATTTATTATAGAATTTTTGAAAATATAGAAAATTCACTATATTCTAAATGTCTCCACATGCATCTGTGTCACAAAAATACTGCAGAAATCACAATGCTGAGTCGGATTTAAGGGATAGTTCACCCAAAAATCATCATTTATTGTTTAAAGAGGCTGTTTATGCTGCTCTCATCAATGCAGTGTAAGCAGACAGAACAAGAAAGTCCTGTAAAAGCATCATGAAAGTTTGAGACGTGATGGACTGAATAAGGACGACACAGTAGTGTGCACTATGTAGGGTCATGCGTGCAGTGAGGGAAGCGTAACAGATGCACACATGAATGAATGGTCAGATACGAGCGAGTCTCCCTGCAGTCCTGGAGAGATTAGTGCTGGTAAATATAGCAGTCCTTCAGTCAGGACACTAGATACGGAGCAGATTCCAGTCTGAGACGCAGGCTCTATTACTGACATGAGTAACACTATAACGAGTCAGAACGATGTGTGTGTGTGTGTGTGGGTGGGTGGGTGGGTGGGTGTGTGTGGGCGGGTGTGTGTACTGTGTGTGTGTGTGTGTGTGTGTGTGTGACGTGTGGGTGTGGTGTGGTGTGATCTCTCTGTGTGTGTGTGTGTGTGTGTGTGTGTGTGTGTGTGTGTGTGTGTGTGTGTGTGTGTGTGTGTGTGTGTGTGTGTTGTGTGTGTGTGTGTGTGTGTGTGTGTGGGTGGGTTTGGGTTGTGTGTGTGGTGTGTGTGTGTGTGTGTGTGTGTGTGTGTGTGTGTGTGTGTGTGTGTGTGTGTGTGTGTGTGTGTGTGTGTGTGTGTGTGTGTGTGTGTGTGTGTGGTGTGTGTGTGTGTTGTGTGTGTGTCTGTGTGTCTCTGTTGTGTGTGTGTGTGTGTGTATCTCTCTGTGTGTGTGTGTGTGTGTGTGTGTGCATGCGTGCGTGCGTGCGTGCGTGTGTGCGTTGTGTAGTGTATTATAGTTTGTATTCCATTCAGAAAGTGCTCAGGAATGCAAACTGATACAATACCCCTGTAATAATAGTTAAATGTATGCTGTTCAGTTATATAAATTAGGGCGCTGTCTATAGTTTTATTAAATACATTTTATTTATATTATTTATTAATAAATGGATGTCTGACTGAGTTAGTTTTTTTCAGTGTTTCTTTATTTAACATGTTTCTATCAAATTAAAGGTTGCTGTTAATTTAGTTATATGAATATGCATGTTGTGTAGATTTAAAAAATGAATTTATTAATTATTATTTATGTTATGATTTATTGATTTATTTATGAAATCAGTTTGTTCACAGAATCGGTTCAATTAACCAGTTTACTGGAAATAAATGCAATGCAGTTTTACATTTTCTCTCTCAGATAATTAGTTATATGAATTAGGTGTTGTGTATTTTTATCAAATTAATGTATACATTTGTAAATTACTATTTATAAAATGACTGTTTATTACTGGAAAGTCTGAATGACTTCAAACAATCAAATAATCAGTTGATTTCACTGAATTAAAAAATTATGCAAATTTATATTAGTTTAAAAATATATAATATTATTTATAATGTATATTTTTCACAAAATGGTATCAAGTAAGAATATTTTCTAGTTTATTATTGCATTTATTATCAATTTATCTTAAATAAATAAATACCTAACATAACTGAGATTATTGATTTTGCAAAGTTATAAAAAAAATTGTGCTGTGCTTCAATACAGCAATAAGCACAAAAGAGTCTATAAACAATAAATGTAAAGTTATTTTTGCTTTACATAATGCAAAATTTATTATTTTCTGATATAACATGAATTAGTAATAAAAGCAAATGTATAAAATAATATTAAATTTATAATTGACTTTTTATAATAAACAACATAATTGAGATTCTCATTGCTTTGTGATATACTGTTGGCAATAATAATGATCAGATATTTGTATAGATATTGCCTTCTTTAGTTTAATGTAGTTATATACACTTTTATTGAAGTTAAACATCTTTTTAAAAAGACCAGCTTTCAAAATATGGCAAGAGTTTTCTTGCATAATAAGAACTATTTACCAGTTTCAGGTTTAATGTTGTATTTGACGTATCTTCTGCTCTGAAGGTGCCAGAAGAAACGGTGAAGGACATCACCGAATACAGCCGGATGATGCTGGAGAAGATGGAAAAGGCCCGGATAGACGCCAACTACAACGAGGTACTGATGAGTTTGATGCAGACGATCTGCGCCGCTGAAGACGAACGTGCAGGTGTTTAACGTGAGCGTGTGCGCAGGTGGTGAAGATCTGCCGCGAGTGTGTGGAGAAGCAGGAGAACGTTCTGGCCGACACACACATCTATCAGCTGCGCATGTGGCGCACGCTCAGCGAGGTGCTGTCCTACCTGCAGTTCTTCGAGGAGGCCTCAACAATCGCACGCAAGATGGTGGAGGGATACTTGTGAGTGTGTGTGTGTGTGTGTGTGTGCATGCATGCATGAGAGATAGAGAGAGCTTCATTCAGTCATGTGTGTGTGTGTGGTTAAAATACCTTTATATGTGTGCAAGTGGTGTGTGTGTGTGTTGTGTGTGGTGGTGGTGTGTGTGTGGGTCTCTTTGATACATGTGAGTGTGTGTGTGTGTGTGTGTGTTTGTGTGTGTGTGTGTCTCTTTGTGTGTCTCTGTGTGTGTGTGTGTGTGTGTGTGTGTGTGTGTGTGTGTGTGTGTGTGTGTGTGTGTGTGTGTGTGTGTGTGTGTGTGTGTGTGTGTGAGAGTGCGTGCGTGTGTGTGTGTGTGTGTGTGTGCGCATGCATGCATGAGAGAGAGAGCTTCATTCAGTCATGCATGGTTAAAAACACCTTCATATGTGTTTGTGTCTGTTGAATCAGGAAACTGTACCATCCCAATAATGCTCAGCTGGGAATGGCCACGATGAGGGCGGGCGTGACGCACTGGCAGTCCGGCTTCATCGAGGTCGCTCACGGCATGATCTGCAAAGCCTACGCCATCCTGATGATCACCCACGGCCCAACTCACCCCATCACCAAAGACCTGGAGGTAAACATGAGATCACAGCAGTTATTATAGTTTTTATTCATATTCAGAATTAGTTTTCATTTTAATTTTCTTGGTTGTATTTTAATTTGTCAATTATTTTCAGTAATTTTGCTCTATTTATTTATTTATTCATTCATTTGCTTGTTTAAATATTGTTTTTATTAATATTTATTTCAATTTCAGTTCTTTCTTTTTTAGTTATTTTAGAACTTGAACTAAACATAGACACTAGATGAAATAAAATAATATTATTTTATTTTATTTCAGTTAACATTTATTTCAAGTAACAAGCATGTTTTGTGATTTTATTTTTATTTTTAGCAAGAAATTAGTTTATAAGCAAAGTATTAATTTTTACTAATTACTCCTAATTAATGGTTTACTTTATACAAAATAAATAATTTTGCATGATACCATGCATAATTTTTTTTAAATATATTATTATATTATAATATAATGTTAAATATAAATATATTTTTGATTATAAAAATGACTAAAATATTTTTTCAACTGTAATGCATGTCATAAAGAATGCATTATATATGAATTACTTTATGTGCAATGCATTACAATAAATTACCATGCATAAAGAAGTAAAACTGATATATATAATTAATAATAAAAATGTAAAATATAATAAAAAGGATTAAAATATTCTTTCAACTTAAATCCATGTCATGATATATGCATTACAAAATACATTACTTTATGCAATAAGTGATTTTATTAGATCCCATGCATAAATAAGTGATAGCAATGTATTTTACAGTTTTTATGAATAAAAAAAATATATAAGAAAACATGATACAAAGATTATTCCAATGCATAATATCAAATGAACAAATTCCTAACTCTGATATACAGTACAAGCTTCCTAAATGCATTTGAAAGCAACATATGCATGACTTTTAAACTCCAAAAAGGACTGTTGAGCGTGTGTCACCAGATTAAATAACAGCATACGTGTTTGAACTTGTCCGTCTCCCATCAGGCCATGCGCATGCAGACGGAGATGGAGCTACGCATGTTCAAGCAGAACGAGTACGTGTATCACTCCATGCGTGAGGCGGCGCTGAAGAACCAGCCCATTAGGATGATGGCAGAGCCGGCCACCGAGAGCATTAAGAACCTGTTCCGCAGAAAGTGATCCGCTGTAACAAACACAACACGCTCAGGTCGATGCTACGCTCACATCTATGCAGATCTATGAACAAAAGCATATGCAGTATTCAGAATATATAGACATCTAGATTAAGAAGCAAAGCTCACACAGCGCTGCTTAGGTGACAAATTCTGCATTTTCTAGATTTATTTGATGATTGACTCTAATAAGGATTTTTTGTAGACTTTTGAGTGTCATTTTGAATTGTAAAGTTTTTTGTAATTAAAATTCCATCAGGTTTAAAGTATGATGTTTGTGTTTTATTTGCTCTTTCAGTGCTTTATATGGCATTTTGTCTCAGAGTTTCTCCTCAGAGAGACACAAATGCGTCAATAGTCATCATTCAGAAAGAGTCCAGAGCTATAAAATCAGTGCAGTGCAGACTTGTTTGCAGATTTTGAGCACAGTTTGAGACATTATTTTCAGAAACTGGAGAGGAGACACACATGAAATTATCTTTTTCTCAGAAAAAACTGTGGGAAATGGAAAGTTTGAGCTCAATTTAAGGTGAAACACCTGTGATATTATAGAGATAATATATAATCATGTTTTCCTTCCCAAGTGCAATTTTTTTTTATATATATTCATATTGTATTTTATTACTTAAAGGCAAGGCAAGTTTATTTATATAGCACATTTCATACACAATGGTAATTCAAAGTGCTTTACATAAAAGTAAAATAATCATAAAAAAACGAATAATCACAACAATAAAACCAGAAATTTAAAAATGTTTAAAATGATTTCAAATTGATTTAAAATGAATTTCGAATAAAAATGATGATATATAAAATACAGTGCAGTCATTTTGGGACGTAGCACAGCGCTCATTCATGAAATGCATATCTCAACAGATGAGTTTTGAGTCTGGATTTAAATGTGGCTAATGTTTTAGCACGTCTGGGCCGTATGTATAAAACTTTACTTTTACTTTACTTTTAGTCATTTAGCAGACGCTTTTATCCAAAGCGACTTACAAATAAGAAAAAGTAACTACAGTTTAAAGTTAAAGCTATAAATATTATATATACACATTTAAGAAGATAAATAAATTAAATAAAAATGACAAATGCATACAACATTTCAAAATAGGAAAAAAAATAAACAAAAACTTCTCAGGAATGCTCTTAAGAATAGTCTTAAGCTTTGACTTAAGTGTCAAAAAATACTAGGACTTTTCTAAGAGTAGGAGTTTTTATAAAGAAGCTAAAAGCAACTTTCAGTAAAGTCTAAGACTTATTCTTAAGTGTTGACTGAGGTGACACTTAAGTGTTGTGAACTAAGGACTACAATGATGTCAACACAAAGTAGCTGACCTCGACCTCTGAATCAGCCAATAGTGAAGTCACAGCAGTACAACACCACTCATTTAATGTAGCTACAATACAATCATTTAATTAAGACACTGAAATATTTAAATGTATTTAAAAAAATTATTTGCATTGTGCAAAATGATCACAAACTATTACTGATGCTTTGTTTTCTATTGGTATGTCTCCTTATTTACAGTTGGAGCAATGATGTGAACATGAGTTCCATCAAACTCCAGGAAGGTCCTCAATCCTCATAAAAGTGGCTTGTTTTTGCAATATGGTTTGGCGGTTAGTTAGAAAGTCAATAAAATGCCATATAGTAGTGATGTCCGGCCAAGGAATGAGAATAAAATTGTGTCATTCTTAGAATTTTGACACACTTAGGATTACAATTTTACTCTGAGCGGCTTTATACATATGGCCCCTGATCTCCTTTGGAAGCTGATTGTAACTGCGGGTGGCATAATAGCTAAAAGCAGACTCCCCTTGTTTTGTGTGAACCCTTGGTATTTCTAACTGACTCGATCCTACTGATTCGAGTGGGCTGTTAGGTTTGTATCCAGTGAGCATATCTGCAATATATTTAGGTCCTAGACCATTGAGTGACTTATAAACGAGTAAAAGTGCTTTAAAATCAATCCTAAATGTAACTGGAAGCCAGTGTAAGGACCTGAGGACTGGTGTGATATGCTCAGATGTTCTGGTTCTAGTCAGAATCCTGGCAGCAGCGTTGAGCATTGGCAGAGGGAGACAATGGGGCTATAGTCGTTTTGAGATCTTGGTACCATCTGTATAGCTATGATAGGCAATTTGGTTCTTTCTCATTATTTGGCTTAGTGGGAGCATATACAGGCTAAACAAGAGCGGTGCAAGAATTGAGCCTTGAGGTACTCCGCATGTCATGGACGTCCTCTTAGACTTATGCTCTCCTATACTCACATAATAACCTCTCTCTTCTAAGTATGACCCGAACCACTTCAAATTAAACTAAACAAACATTTGAAATGTTGCCCTTATAATGTTTTAGATTTGAGTTATTCATTTTCTGTTTTAATTTGAATTGTGTTAAATGCAGTTTTCGTTATTTTTAAATGCCTCTCTCTCTCTATATATATATATGTATGTACATATATAGTATTTTATATAATTTCATTTATTAATTTTAGTTAATTTCGGTTTTTGTACTTTGAGTTAAGCTAAACAAAAAGCTGAAATATTGCCCTTATAATATTTTAACACAATTTTAATACATTTTTTTCAGTTTTCACGTTAATTTGTAAGTTTTATCATTTTTTTGTCTTTTTTTAGTTTTTTTAGTTGTGATTTAAAAAATATCTATATATAGTATTGATAACATTTTACTCATTAACTTTAGTTTAATTAGTTTTAGTTATTTTAGTCCCACAAGTCAGACCAAACAAATATCAGAAATGTTGCAGCTTAAAAAGTTAAATTTTTTACCTTTTATTTCATTTAATGTTTATTTTATCTCTAATAAGGAAAATAATATTTTGATGGTTTTAGTTTTAGCTGAACACATGCACAACACAGACATTCTCTTTCAAATAAAACAAATAAACACACAAATCTGACTTTGAGAAATTTTTAATAAAAAAATCCCTTTATATTGTTCTTTTTGTCAAGTCATGGCGAGTGTGGTCTGTTTTTAGGCCAGGCGTTTGCTGATCCTCTTGTAGACGAGGTTGCCGAGAATCAGAGTCTGAAACACAACAGCATTCACATGAGTTTAACGCTATAAAATGTCACAGGTGCTGATGATAAACGCTGATCTCACTCACATTCACCAGTGTGTTTACATCCACCAGCTCCGTGACGGACGTGATTTTGTTCAGGATGACCTTCAGCTTGTTTCCCTCTTTATTCACAACAGCCTAGAACACAAATGACAGCATTATTATCAATGCAATCAGACGCTCATAAACTCCTGCATGCAGGTCTGTTAGTGCAGCGCTACCTTGATTTTCTCTCCGGTCAGTGTTTCGATCTCAGACTCCTGTCCGATGGTGAAGCTGTTTGTCAGGACTTTGGATCCGGTGGTGACGGTCACTTTGAAATGATCTCCGTTCTGCTCCATCTCAGAAATGCTCTTGATGTCTTTACCTTTCTCTATCAGATCATCAGGAAGACCTGAAACAGCATGCAAGTGATGAGCAATGCAATGTATGAAACACTCAATGCATGAAAGACTCAATGCATAAAACACTCAATGCATGAAACGCTCAATGCAATGCTTGAAACACTCAATGCAATGCATGAAATACTCCATGCATTACATAAAATACTCAATGCAATGCATGAAATGCTCAACGCAATACATGCAACTGCTCATTTTATCATCAGCTCATTTAGATCCAGCATTCATCACATCCGTGCATTAATTTTATATTTGCACTCACCGATGGCCTTCATGAAATCAGGTTAAATGTCATGTGACTGCAAACTACCTCTTCTGACAGTTTAATTAATTAAAGACTGTTCTTTGAGCTCTTTAGCTCTTTATCACTTTAAATAGACTAATAAGCTCTTTTTGCACTACACTCATTATATCTGTACAGTTTTGTTTATTTAACTTGTTTGCTCTCTATCTGCCATGTGCCTTACGCCACTTTATCTATCTCTTTTTTTTACAATGTCCTTATTTGTATACCTATATAGTTTGTATTTACATATATTTAAACTGTATATTTTTACATCTACTGTTAGTGTTTAGTGTTAACTCTATGCTCCAAGGGTCTGAGAGTTATGCTATTTCATTTCAATGTATGTACGTATGTGCTGTACATGTGGCAGAATTGACAATAAAGCAGACTTTGACTTTTGACTTTGACGTGGGGTGAGGTGAGGTGAATCTGTAAAAGGTTCGGTTTGAGGCCTTCACCTTTTGCCCTGAGCAGCATGACATCATCACCAGGGTTATAGTATCAGTGATACTCTATTGTAGATCTCGTTTTCGGATTGGAGCCAAGAGTGCGTCTGCAGCTCTCTGCTTGCGACGATTCCTACGGTTTGGAGAGATTCATACAACTCTCCATCTGGTGTGACAACCGTATGCAATCTTGTTTTATGGAATCCCAAAATTCTCCAAGCTCTTCACTCCTTCGCCACCCAGCGACTCTCAGCACTCCAGAACCAGGCCACGAACCCATACAAGTTGACCTAACCCACCTTTCATCCGCTGAGTGGCAGAGGCAGCTGACCCACGGCCTGTATTTGTTCTGTGGTGCTGGCGGGCATGTAATCTCCACATGCCCAATTCGTCCTCCTCGACCTATGGTGAGTGTGATAAAGCCAGTTGTGGCTAATATGCAGCCTTTCACTACCATAGTATTCCTTACTATTCCAATGTCTGTGTTCCAGTCCATGTTCTCCTTTACTCTGGGTCAGCCGGGAATTTAATCTCCGGGAGCCTCTACCGCCAACTCAATCTCCCGACCACAGCAACCAAGACCACCTACCAAGTTCAGTCGATTATGGGGAAACCCCTCTGCCAAAGACACGTCAAGTACAGTGCGGGTCCCATCCACCTTCAAGTTGCTCAATTACATGAGGAATCCATCCATCTTCTGGTTCTGGAGGGATCCACCGCTGAGATCATTCAAGGGCGCCCATGGTTCGTGCAACATGATCCCGTCATCTCATGGAGTACTGGTGAGGTTCTGAAGTGGGGCAGCAAATGCTTTACTGACTGTTTCCCTCACCTTCCTCTACCATCGACAAGGCACCCCAGACGCTGGCCATCAACTCGACATTCATTGAGAGTCCTCGTGAGAAACGAGTCAGTCGATATTCCAACTTTCTACGCCCCCTTTAGTGACGTCTTCTGCCCGAGAGAGAGCCTCCCAGTTACCTCCGCACCGGCCATGGGACTGTGCCATAGATCTATTACCGGGTGAGTCGGTGCCCCGTGGAAGGATTTATCCACTTTCACTCCCTGAACAGAAGGCCATGAAGGAGTATATCGAAGAGGCACTTCAACAAGGTTACATTCGCCCTTCAACGTCCCCTGCTGCTTCAAGCTTTTTCTTCATGGCCAAGAAGGACAGAGGCTTGCGGCCTTGTATCGATTACCGGGCACTCAACAAAATCACAGTTAAGTTCAGTTATCCTCTTCCTCTCGTCCCAGCGGCACTCGAATATCTCAGCGGAGCCACCGTTTTCTCCAAGATGGACCTCTGCAGCGCGTATAACCTCATCCGGATACGCGAGGGAGACGAGTGGAAGACTGCCTTCATTACCCCTACTGGCCACTATGAGTATAGGGTGATGCCATATGGATTAGTCAACGCCCCTCTGTATTCCAGGATTTAATGCATGAGGTTCTCCGGGAGTATCTCCATCGATTCGTCCTCGTCTACATTGATGACATTCTCATCTACTCCTGGAGCATGGCTGAACATCGCCACCATGTTGCGCAGGTCCTGAAACGACTGAGGAAATTACATCTGTTTCTCAAAGTGGAAAAATGCTCCTTCCATCAACTCTCAGTGCAGTTCCTTGGATACAACATTGACAGCGGTGGCATCCGGAATGGACGAGAGGAAGGTGGAAGCCATTAAGACCTGGCCCACTCCTTCTACTATCAAGGAACTCCAACGCATTCTAGGATTATCAAACTTCAACAGACGGTTCATACATGACTACAGCATCATCACCAGCCTGCTCACCAACCTCCTGAAGAACAAGCCCAAGTCTCTGTCCTGGACACCTGCTGCCACTGAAGCTTTCGAAACTCTCAAGGAAGCTTCAACAGTGCTCCGCTCCTCATCCATCCCAATCCGGGGAAGCCCGTCCTAGTAGAATTAGATGCTTCTACCTCAGGGGTAGGAGTAGTCTTCTCTCAGCAGCAGGGGACTCCAGACAAACTCCATCCATGCGCCTTCTTCTCACGCAAACTCAGCTCGGCGGAGATGAACTACAACATCGGCAACAGGGAACTTCTAGCTATCAAACTGGCTTTAGAGGTATGGAGGCTTTGGTTGGAGGGTGCTCAACACCCATTCACCATCCTCACAGACCACAAGAACCTACAATATCTGCATGATGCTAAAATACTTAATCCTCGACAGGCCAGGTGGATTCTGGTTTTCACCCCTTTCAACTTCACAATCTCATATCGTCCAGGTCTCAAGAATGTAAAAGCGGATGCTCTCTCACGTCTCCATTCCCCAGAAGAGGTCTGTGAGGAACCAGAAACCAACATTCCAAAGGAAATTAGCATAAGCCCCATCCTGTGGAATCCAGAGTCAGATACCCCCTCCAATGTCTCCACACCTACTCCGCCTGGCTGTCCACCTGGTTTGCAAAACATCATCAGAGCACGACGCACTCCACTTATTCACTCTGTGCACACATCTCTGGGCACTGGCCACCCTGGGGCCAACGGCACTCTCTCGTTGCTGAAGGATCGCTTCTGGTGGCCCAATATGGCCAGGGATGTGAGAAGGTTCGTGCAAGGCTGTTCTGACTGTGCCATCTCTAAGAACCCACGCCATTTACCATCAGGCAAACTCCTCCCGCTGCACGTTCCCAACCAACCCTGGTCACACCTAGGAGTAGATTTCATCACTGATCTATCGGCCTCTGATGGTAATACCTGTGTCCTCGTTGTCATTAATCGATTCTCCAAGTCCTGTCGTCTGTTACCCTTAAGGGTCTGCCCACAGCCATGGAAGAAGAAGAAGATTTTTTATTTTTTATTTGTCACATACACAATTATACAGAGTACAACCAGCAGTGAAATGTGTTCTCTGCATTTAACCAACCCAAGTGCACACACACTAGGAGCAGTGGGCAGCCAACGATGCAGCGCCCGGGGAGCAGTTGGGGGTTCGGTGCCTTGCTCAAGGGTCTCACCTCAGTCATGGACAATTCCTGCCGGAGCCGAGATTCGAACCCACAACCTCAGGTTACAAGTCCAACACTCTATCCATTAGGCCACGGCTACCCCATAAAGGAGCAGGAGATGGCTATGCTTATGTTTAATAAGATCCTCTGTTATTATGGGATTCCTGAAGACATTGTCTCTGATCAGGGTCTTCAATTTATCTCCAAGGTATGGAAGGCCTTTTTCACTCTCCTAGGTGTGACCGTGAGCCTTTTGTCGGGATACCACCCCCAGTCGAAAGGGCAGACGGAGAGAAAGATCCAGGAAGTTGGGTGCTTCCTCCGAACCTTCTTCCATGGCCACCAGAACTCTTAGAACCAGTTCCTGGGCCGGGCCGAGTGCATGCAGAACTCTCTTCGCCAGCCCTCCACTGGACTCACTCCCTTCCAGTGCGTACTCGGTTACCAGCCTCCTCTGTTCACCTGGTCCGGAGAACCATCCAATGTTCCATCCATCGACTACTGGTTCCGAGAGAGTCTGGGACACCGCTCACCATCAACTACAGCAGGCAGTGCGCAGGCGCAAGATGACAGTAGACCTTCGAAGATCCGAAGCTCTTAATTACCAACCTGGATAGAAGGTCTGGCTGTCAACAAGGGACATCCGTATGCGCCTGCCCTGGAGGAAGTTAAGTTCCAGATACGTTGGCCCCTTCACCATCACCAAACAAATCAACCCAGTCACCTACCAGTTACAACTCCCTCCTCAATACAGAATTCATCCTTCCTTCCATGTTTCAATACTCAAGCCTTACCACCCTCCTGTTTATCCCTCCACAGAGCCTGGCCCGACAGAGGAACCCTCTCTTCCTTTGATTCTGGAGGACGGCACCATCTACAAGGTCAATGAAATTTTGGACTCCCGGCGCCGTGGTTGTCAACTGGAATACCTAGTGGACTGGGAAGGATATGGCCCGGAAGATTGGTCTTGGGCTCCCAGAAACGTCATCCTGGACCCAAAACTTCTGGAGGAGTTCCACTCAACCCATCCTGACCAACCTGCCCCCCGAGGAAGAGGTAGACCACCACAACGTCGGGGTCCTCGGCCCTCAGGAGTGGGCCGTGGAGGAGGGGGTACTGTCACAGATCAGCCAGGCTCATTCACCTCCCAATCACAACGCACTCCTTCACCTGAGTATTAATCACACACACCTGCACGTCATCAGCACCCTCATCAGCCAGCAATCAAAAGCACACACCTCACACCAGCTCATTGTACGATCTCGTTTCGTTCGAAGTGGACTGATGCTATTACAACTAGTTACCTGCTTACTTATCTTGATTCCCTACTTGCCTTCTGTCTCATCTCTAGCGTGTTCTTCCCAGCTCTACACCATCGTCTGTGTTCCCCAGGATTTCTACGTGTGTGTCTCCAGCATCCAGGAAAGTGAGGTGTGTGCTCCGTTCCCCCTGTCCACGAGTTCCTGTGAAAACAAAGGAACATCTATCATCACCCTCATCATACTACTGAGCTTGTTCATTGAACTTATTACTCACCTCCATCAGCTTCCCGCTGACTCCACCGATCACAAAACTCACCTGTTGTATTCTAACCATCTGTCTGAGTCTGCTTCCTTAACAGCAACTAGTTAAAATTTATTTTACATTTTATTTCAATGTTTTGTGTGTTTTTGCCAGGTTTTTTTTAAATGTCTATATAGTTTCATTTTTTTAATCTGTTTTAGTTTTCATTATTTTAGTTTTATTTTAAAGTTTTTATATAATATAAATATAATTACACAAATTATAAAATAATTGTTTTTCAGTTTACATTTATTTCATTTTAAATGACAAAAATATATATTTTCTGGTTTAAGTCAAATTTTTTTCAATAATTTAAGTTATCTCCAATAACATTTATTTTATTTTTGTTTTAATTGTTTTAGTACTTGAAGTTAAACTAATCAAAATTAGAAATGTTGGCTTGGCAACTACCTGTAAAAAAGTTTTATTCTAAAGATCTTCTTTATTTTTCCTTTAATATAAATTTTATTCTAAGTTATTCCTATATTTTTTCTTTA
>CM049810.1:24789238-24816738 GCA_027422405.1 Ptychobarbus kaznakovi
CGTATACAGTGCAATTCGGCTAGGTATACATCCGCTGTAAAATATCAGGGTGAAAGTCATCATAGTGTTGCTAGTATAGACCCAGATCCCAACCCAACTTTTGAGAATAGATAACGGCGATATTTTATTTTATCGCCGATGAAGAGTCTCCTCACGTTAACTGCAGCACGTTAACGCCGATAACGGCCCATATACTAATATATAAAATATATATATAATTGAATCATTCTCATAATACCTATGTGAGGTATTCAATACCTATGTGAGGAATTCACCTATGTGAGAATGGTCTTCGTGGATTATAGTTCATTATTTAACACCATAGTGCTGCCACACTGGTTGCGAAGCTCCGAACTCTGGGACTAAACAGATCTCTGTGCAGCTGGATCCTGGACTTCCTGACAGGCAGAAGTCAGGTGGTCAGAATGGGCAACAATACCTCATCTCCCCTGATCCTCAACACTGGTGCTCCGCAGGGCTGCATCCTCAGCCCACTCCTGTACTCCCTGTACACACACGACTGTACAGCAACACACAGCTCCAATGTCATCGTCAAATTCGCCGACGACACAACGGTGATAGGCCTGATCACTGACAACAATGAGACGGCCTACAGAGAGGAGGTGAGTACCCTGACTAAATGGTGTCAGGAGAACCACCACTCACTCAACATCGACAAGACCAAGGAGCTGGTGGTGGATTACAGGACAGAGTAGAGAACACACCACCCATCACCATCGACAAGAAACCTGTGGGCGGGTGAGCAGCTTTAAGTTCCTCTGCGTTCACATCACCGAGGATCTCACATGGTCTGCTCACACAACTGCAGTGCTGAAGAAGCACATCAGCGCCTCTTCTTCCTGAGACGGCTGAGGAAGTTTGAACGAGCCCCAACATCCTCAGATCCTTCTACACCTGCACTGTGGAGAGCATCCTGACCGGCTGCATCACGCCTGGTTTGGAAACAGCACCGCTGGCAACCGCAGGGCTCTGCAAAGGGTCGTGCGAACTGCCCGCCACATTGTTGGAGGTGAGCTTCCCTCCCTCCAGGACATCTACACCAGCGGTGTACAAGGAAAAGCCCGGAGGATTATCAAAGACTCCAGCCACCCGTCCCACAGACTGCTCTCTCTGCTGCCTCAGGGAGACGTCTCCGCAGCATCCGATCCCGCACTAGCCGACTAAGGGACAGCTTTTTCCCTCAGGCTATCAGGCTAATGAACAGCAAAAACTAATACACCCTACAGCACACTCCACTTTACAATATGCCATGCACTGCACTTAACTTGAACTCTAACACAGTTCAACTGGACTACACACACACACACAACACACTGCACTAAAACAACAACCTATCTGCTACCAACTGGATACCATCCAAGACACCCAATGCACATCCATGACATTGCGTATCCGGCCTATGTATAATCTGTTGCATCTTTTTTTCGCATTCTATTGTGTGTATATATGTGTACATACTGTGTATAATGTGTACATACTGTGTATAATGTGTATCGATAACTGTAAGTATGTCTAATAGTACACTGTGTGTACTGAGTATATGTATGTGTATTCTGCACATAGTCTTCTGTATAATTCTGTAAGTATGTATGTCTATATGTAAATTGTTTCTGCACTGTCTGGAGCACGCTCTCAAGAATTTCACTCACCAAGGCACATGTGCTGTGGTCATGTGACAATAAAAGTGATTTGATTGATATATATATATACATATACATATAGTAATTTGATTCATTCTCATAATTGATTCATACTCATATATATATATATATATATATAAATATATATATATATATAGTAAAATTGAATCCATTCTCGTAATAAATATATATATATATATATATATATATATATATATATATAGTAATTTGATTAATTCCATAATTTGATTCATACTCATTATATATATATCATTCTCAGTAATTTGAATCATTCTCGTAATATATATATATAATATATATATAGTAATTTGAATCATTCTCATTAACTACATAAATCTATAATATTTTAAAGAATTAATTATTAGATAAACCTATCAATCGTTGCGTTATGAATGGGATGAATTTTTCAGCGCAAACTGAACCTCGGATGTTTCTAAAAGCGGTGGATTAAAAGAAAACCAAATCACATGTGTCTTCAGCCACATCTTTACCCCAGCGTCTGTTTATTAAGGGAACAAAGATGTAAATGAGATCTTCATTTTCTCTGATTTCGAATCATATGATTTTTTTCATCTATGTATTTGTGCAGGATGTCCACTAGATGTCCTCAGCTGCTTTATCAGTAAAAGACACAGAATGCCTGAACATTCATTCATTTGTTCCTTTTATAAAAACACAGTATTTCTAAACAGATGTTTAAGACCCCAAAAGAATACAAATCTATCAACAACACCAGTGCCCAGTATGTACAGTGTGCGAGCTGTGAGCATCAGAGCTCGTAGAAGTCCAGATGCGCGCCGGACTGGAAGTCGTTGTCCAGCAGGAGCTTCATGAGTTTGGCTCCGGACTCCTCGCAGGAGAGCAGCTGGCCCTCGGAGAACATGGAGGAGAAGGAGCGCCGCAGCTGCAGATCTCCGGAGAAACGACGCGCCTGCAGCTGCATGTCTGTGTCCAGAGGACCTGCGATAGAAACATGCTGTGAACATCAGTGTAGAAGCACATGCTATCTGTCTGTGTCTCACTGTTATCTGTCTCTCTCTCTGTTATCTGCTGTGTGTTTATCCTGGTGTCACATTGTCCTCCAAACCAGCCATTCCCAAACCAAACACCTCTGAGCTAAAATAGTCTTAGAAAATCCCCCTGAGATGTTTTTTTTAGAGTTAATATTTTTAGCTATTTTAAAATTAGCTGTTTATTTTATTTTTATTTTCATTCTGCACTTTTATGATTTAGTTTTTAGTGTTTTATTTTATTCGTTTTATAAATTATTTGTTACATTTTATTTTTGTTGTTTATTTTTTAAGTGATTTATCTATTTAACAGGTTTATGGTTAAATTTCAAGCGCTTTATTTTGATTGTTTTTGTATTAAAATTAATTTATTTGTTTTGTTATGTGATTTAATTTCAAGTAAGTTTTTTATTTTTGTATTTATTTAAATTGTTTTCTGGATTTAATTTAAGTAAGTGTTCATTTTAATTATTTTTAATTATTAATTATTTATTTTAATTGTAATTTTTTTGTGATTTAATTTTTGTAAGTCTTTTAATAGCTTTTTTAATTATTTGAATTTTAAATATTTTTATTTATTTTTATTTTTAAGTGATTTATCTATTTATTAATTTTTACTTTTATTTCAAGTGTTTTGTTTTAGTTGTTTTCATTTTAAAAATGGGCTATTTAAATTTTACATTGTAATTATTTAATTTCAAGTAGGCCTAAATGTTTTATTTTTGCTGTTTTTATTTGAATAGTTTTTTAATGACTTATTTTTTTACATTTCTATGAGTTATTATTTTGTAAGTGTTTATTTTATTTAATTTAATTTTAAAATGATTTATGTTAATTGTAAAAAAAGAAGAAGAAGCACAAAAGCAGTCATAAGCAGCACAGCTATATTTGTAGCAATAGCCAACAATACATTGTATGGCTCAAAATTCTACATTTTATTTTATGCCAAAAATCATTAGGATATTAAGATCATGTTCCATGAAGATATTTAGAAATTTTCCTATCGTAAATATATCAAAACTTATTTTTTGATTATTAACATGCATTGCTAAGAACTTAATTTGAACAAATTTAAAGATGATTTTCTGAATATTTAGATTTTTTTTTGCAAAAAAAATTCCAGATTTTCAAATATTGTCCGATCATAACAAACCATACATCAATGGAAAGATTCTTTATCCAGCTTTCAGATGATGCACAAATCTCGAATAAAAAAAATTGACCCTTATGACTGGTTTTGTGCTCCAGGGTCACAATTATTTATTGTAAATAAAGGATGTTTTAATTGTTTTTAAATGAAATATTTAAATTGTACATTATATGGTCGGATTTTAATTTGTTTATTTTTAAATTATTTATTTAATTTCCCATTTTTTGTGATTGAATTTTCAGTAAGTGTTTTATTTTAATTGTGTTTATTGATGACTGTACATTTGTATGGTTTTGTTAATTATCAGCTCATGAACCCCGTAATTTGGGAAAACCCGTAAACAGACAGAAACAGTGTGTCTCTCCTGAATAACGTTGTGTGTGTTAGACGAGAGCGAGCCTCGGCACTCACCGGGCGCGTAACTGAGCACTCTTACATCCGGCTCCTCCTCGGCTAGCACGCGGAACATCATGTCGCGCGCGGCTTTCCCGGCGCAGTACAGCACCCAGGACGGGAAGGGCTTCAGCGCGCACAGAGAGCTGATGTTGACCACGAGCGCCGCAGACCCAGACGGCGAGGAAACGCTTGCAGAACACGGCCGTCAGACTCAGCGCTCCGCTGACGTTCAGCGACAGGTACCGGTTGACCTCGACCGGATCCGTGAAGGTCAGAGCGAAGCGAGACACGTCACCCAGAGACGCTGAAACCAACGAGGACAGACTATCACTCTCACATTACAGGAGACACTACGACTTTATTACTCGGGATTGTGTTCCTGCGCAAATAAATCGAGATACTTTTACTGGAAAAGCAAAATGATATTAAAAAAAAAAATGCAAATCTTGATTATTTTTAAATTAAGTTTATTTTTTCTGACCTCATTAGTAGATATTTGTTCTTGTTTTAAGCATAAACTCACTTATTTTTTCAGGAAACAAGCTTGATAAAGTCATTTTGCTTTAAGTAAATATCTAGAAAGTTTAAATATTTGTACTGGAAAAGAAATCACATTTTGCAGTGTATATAAATCAATAATAAAAATAGGATTTAAAAATAAATGCATGAATTCAATAACAATACAAATATAATTTCAATATTTGTTTCAAACAAATAAAATATTTTTAAAGAATTATATTATAATATAAATTAATGTTAGATTTAAACAAATAAATAATACATCTAAAAGTACAGTATAAAAATGTAAATATGTATTGATTTCATAATGTTTCAAGAATGGAAAACAAGACAAAAATACTAAATCAATTATAAAAAAATATAACATTAAATTTATAAAATACAATAAAACATTAAAAAAATATGTATTTGTTTTAAAATAATTTACTTATTTTTAATTTGACATTTTAAGGATTTCATTTGTAGAACGTTTTTTTTAATGTATTCATTGTTATTTTATATTTTTGATTATATTTTTGGTGTTTTATTTAATTACTTAAATTTTTCAATGATTAATTTACATTTTTATGATTTGAATTTCTAGTACGTTTTATGCTGTTATTATTTTAAAAAAGTTTTAATTTTGCATTAAAATTGCTTTCTAGTGTAGTATTTTGACTTGTATTTATTCTAAAAAAAAAATATTTATATAAAAAAAAATGCAATAATTAGAAAATGAAATAATACAAAATAAAAGAAAGGTCGATTTAAATAAATTGATATATAATACCTCTAACAGTATATGGCATATATAGTTTTATTTAGTTTTATTTAATACTATATTTATATATTTGTACTGTAAAAGCAGATAATGAGACCTGAGTAAGTACGAGCATGACTCCAGCAGCGCACCTGCGTTGTTGATCAGCATATGTGGTCCAGTTCTGACACCGAAGTCTCCTTAGCTGCTTGAACGGTTTTTTCCACGCCTCCTTCTTCTCCAGATCGGCTCGCACGCAGCAGACTTCCAGTTTGTTCTGTCCGCCGTTACAGGGTTATTGATGTCCTCTTTAGCTGGTTGAGCTGCTCTGCGTCCCGAGCGACCAGCACCAGGACGATCTGGCTTCAGCAGGCAGCTGAGCTGAAACGCCAGCGTCCGGCCGAAGCCTTTAGACGCTCCTGTAATGATGCACAGAGCTCTTCCCAGATCCCTGGGCTCGAGAGAGATCTCGTCTTCCATGCTAGGATGCTGTGGATAGCCTTCAGAAGATGTTGGGTGTTGATACATTCTCACAGCGCGTGGCTCTTATATCGAGCGACTCCGAGAGGAACAAATGCATTTCATGCACTGAGTCACAAAAGATCATTCATAAAAAAGAGTCCATGCCGTTAAATCATGCATGAGTCAGTAAAATATGATGAGTTCTGCATGATGGAAAAGCACAACATGTGGCGTTTGATCATGGCCTGGAGATGGAACAAATTAGGATTTAGAACCGGATTTTTCGGGTTTAGAAAAATAATTTAAATCTATTGGCAGTTTTATTTTTTATTATTGTTTTAAGCATAAAAAACTTGTTTCTTTAACCTTAAAACAATGCAATGCAGAATAAAAATACAAAAATCAACACATTACATTGAGCCAATTTTATTTATAAATATTTTATGTTTGGTCAAATGACTGGAAAAATGTGTTTCAGAATTAGGATAAGAATGAGATTAATGACCAAGTATGACACACACACTCGCACGCACGCACGCAACCGCACGCACGCACCACGCACGCAAGCACCGCACTACGCACGCACCACGCACACCACACACACACACCACACACACACCACACACCACACACACACACACACACACAACACACAACACACAAACACACACACACACACACACCACACATACACACACTTGGAATTGGTCTTTGTGAATATTCCAGTAACATGGAAACAATAAATAAATAAACAAGAAACATTATAAACTATTGAACAGTACACTGACGTCAAAAGTTTAGGATTAGTAAGATTGATTTTTAAATCCTAATTTTTGACCGACAGTGTAAACTGTTCCCCATTTAAAGCCACTGAGTTTCATCTGAAACACGTTCAGACGAGAAAAGACAAGCTTATTATTATTATTATAATTATACAGGAACCCACAAAAAGAGTGAAGCAGAATAACCAGCCAGAGCAGAAGTGTGAATGAGGAACAGACAGAAAAAGAGATTTCTCTTCATTGGTCACATAAGCAGAACTATAAATGAATAATGATAAATGAAAATACATCATCTGTTTAAAACCAGTGCAACAATCATTGAAGACGGCCTTGTGTCGTATACTGTATTTAATGTCCGTCACTAATCGTCGCGAGCAGCAGATGTCCCATGTGTTCTCATGCGATGGTCAGGAGGACACAGACACGGTCAGTGTTGCTCTTCCCGGCAGTTGATGTGGTCACATATCAAATTATCTGAAATCCATTGCAGGTTTCTTTTTATTGTTTTAAGTATTAAAAAGCTTGTTTTCTTTAACCTTAAAACAATGCAATGCAGAATTTAAAAAACAGCGAAAAACCATTGGTAAAAAAAAAATTAACACATCATATTGGGCCCAATTTTATGGATTTATTTTAGAGTGCACTGTTAAAATATTTGGCAGATGACAAAAAAATGTCTTAACCCGCTGTCGGTGTAGCGTCCTTATTCACCAACTTGCAACATGGTGTCAGATAGATTAGGACCCAAAAGTGAGCTTATGTAGCCTTCGCTAACGCGACGCGTTTTGTTTGTTTACTGGAAAGTTAAGTTCGCGGGCGATCCGGTTAACGTCATTAGCCATAACATTGCGACTGTAATATGGCGTCGTCCATTCCGCCACCGGAGCCGATGAAGATGTCTGGTGACCTGAGCAGCAATTGGGCAAGTTTTCGAGCAGAGTTTGACGATTACTTGCTGGCGACCGGACTATGTGAGAAAGATGCGGATGTGCAAGCGGCAACACTGAGACGGCTAATGGGCAGTGAGTGCCGACACTTATACAAGCACAACCTGGGCCTCACACCAGACCAGCAGAAAGACGTAAAAGCCATACTGGAAGCACTTGAAGACTACTTTACACCCACTAAAAATGTCATCTTCGAGAGGTACGTCTTTGGAAATCTTAGACAAGAGGAGTGTGAGACTATTGATACATTTGTTACGAGACTGAGAGAAAAAGCGGCAACATGTGATTATGGAACCTTAAGAGACCAGCTTATAAGAGACAGACTTGTTCTTGGAATAACTGATGAGGGCGCGAGACGCCGCCTACTCAGAGAAAAAGACCTCACATTGGCAATGGCGGTTGAGATTTGCCGCGCTGCAGAGATTATGGACAGTAAGTTGAAAACTATGGCGCTGGACACCTCTAGGCCTGGGGAAAGCCTTAATGTGGCAGAGGGACAGCGACGGCGACCTACCAGCAGGCCATTTGAGCAGACCATCAAACCTGCACAGAGCATGAGAGGGACAGGCGAGTGCAGGTACTGTGGAACTCAACACAGACGTGGGCGGGACCAGTGCCCCGCTTTTGGAAAAACATGCCGCTCGTGCGGCACCCCCAATCACTTCGCTAAAGTGTGCATGAAAAGAGGCCAAAACGCACGCCAGCTGCACACTATGGACGCCCCCTCTGAAGAGGACCAAGATGATGATGGCGGCAATCTGGGCCAGATCTATACATCAATGAGCATAGGAACAGTGAACACACAGGGTAAGAAGTGGTTTGTCAACCTCCCACTGCGGAATGGGCCCCAGAGATGCCAGCTCGACTCTGGAGCAACCTGCAACGTGATGAGCATCAAGGACAAAATGAGACTATCACCCAGGACGGCTCTTCAGCCTAGTCTCACCAGACTGAAACTTTACAACAGTGCTTGGATGAACTCAATGGGCCTGTTCAGTACTTGGTGCGTCATTAGAGGCAAGAGACACAAACTTGACTTTGAAATCGTGAAATCCGGCCAGAGGCCACTGCTTTCGGGCTCCACATGCGAAGATCTCGGTCTGATACGCTTCACTATTCCAGAGGAGCTGAACAGTGTAGAGCACATCAAGTTGAGCATGCTGACTAAAGAGAGCTTAATCAGCACATACTATGATGTCTTCAACGGCCCCATTGACTCTCTCTGCCTGCGACCTTCACTTTGAGCTCGACAGCACTGTGGCCCCTGTGCAATGCGCTCCCAGAAACGTACCAGTGGCCCTCAAAGCAGCCGTCAAAGCGCAGTTGGACCAGTATGAAAGGGATGGGCACTTAGTCACAGTCACACAACCCACTGACTGGATAAGTAATCTGGTCATAGTGAAGAAGCCAGAGAAACTTAGGCTCTGCATTGACCCCAGACCCCTGAACCGAGCTCTCAGGCGGTCCCATTACCTTATGCCCACCTTAGATGATGTGCTGTACAAACTGCCAAAAGCTCGTATCTTCACGCTGGTGGACGTGCGCGATGCGTTTCTACAGTGCCGCCTGGATGAGGAGAGCAGCTTGATGACTACGTTTTGGACGCCGTGGGGCAGGAAACGCTGGCTGAAACTCCCTTTCGGCGTGTCGGTTGCACCAGAGCTGTACCAGAGAAAGCAGCACGAGCTCCTGGTGGACTTGAAAGGAATTGAGCCTATAGCTGACGACATCTTAATTGTGGGCTGTGGCGACACAGAGGAGGAAGCCACTCGAGACCATGATGCAAACCTCACCGCACTGATGGACAGATGCAGGGAAGTAAGATTGAGGCTGAGTCTGAAGAAACTGCAATTTCGAGTTAAGGAAGTCCGCTTTCACGGCCACGTCCTCTCGGCCGAGGGCCTCAAAGCTGACCCTGACAAGGTCAGAGCAGTTCTGGACATGCCCAACCCCACAGACAGTAAAGGGGTGCTGCGTTTTGTGGGGTTTGTGAACTACCTATCCAAGTTCATGCCGCGCTTATCAGAGGTCTGCGAACCACTGAGGAGACTGTTGGATAAAGATGTACAATGGCACTGGCTGCCAAAGCACGACACGGCTATGAAGGAGATCAAGACGCTGATTACAGCTGTACCTGTTTTGAGGTATTATGACATTAACAGGCCGGTCACCATACAGAGCGACTCCAGCCAGACAGGCCTGGGCTGCTGCTTGCTGCAGGAAGGACAGCCAGTTGCATTTGCATCCCGTGCATTGTCCCAAACAGAGCAAAATTATGCTCAAATAGAAAAAGAATGCCTGAGCATTGTGTTTGCCTGTCAGCGATTCCACTACTACCTGTATGGGAGAGGTGATGTTACAGCAGAGACAGATCACCGCCCGTTGGTGTCCATCTTCGTTAAGCCCCTCCTCAGTGCACCAAAGCGTCTCCAGAGCATGCTCCTTACGCTTCAGAATTACTGCCTCAAAGTGGTGTACAAGCCAGGCTCGGAAATGTACATCAGTGACACGCTCAGCAGAGCTGCTACCCCACCACAGAGCACAGACACACAGTACAGGCGGGAAATGGTCTGCAGCCTGCAGCAGGAACAGTACGACATCGCAGCAATTCAGCAGACAGACTATCTGAACGTCACCAACCAACGCCTCACACAAATCCGACAACACACAGAGAAGGATGAGTGCCTTCAGCTGCTCAAGACTGTCGTGCTTGAAGGATGGCCAGACTGCAGAGAGGAGACGCCCATAGTTATTAGAGGGTACTGGGCCATCAGGGATGAAATCAGTGTGCAAGACGGCGTACTCTTCAGAAGCCAGCGTGTTGTCATTCCTAAAACTTTGCGACCGGAAATGCTGAGACGGATCCACTATAGCCACATAGGGGGAGAGGCTTGTTACAGGCAAGCTCGTGACACTCTATTCTGGCCCAACATGCAGGGGGAAATCAAAGACTTTGTGCAACAATGCTCTGTGTGCAATGAGTACGCACATGAACAACAGAAGGAGACCATGATGTCACACCCACTACCCACACGTCCCTGGCAGATAGTGAGCATGGACCTGTTCAACCATGCAGGAAAGGATTTCCTGCTCGTGGTGGACCATTATTCTGACTTCTGGGAGGTCGATTTGCTTCCTGACCTCTCAGCTGAAACTACGGTCCTGAGGTGCAAGGCTCAATTTGCACGCCATGGCATACCAGACCGGTCATTTCTGACTGTGGATGTCAGTTTGCGTGTGGAGCTTTCAGGACATTTGCAAAAGAGTGGTCCTTTGAGCATATTACCTCATCGCCAAGACACCCAAAAGCCAATGGCAAAGCAGAGTCGGCAGTAAAGATTGTGAAAAACCTTTGCAGAAGAGCCGCGTTTGCTGGCGAGGACCCATGGAAAGCTATTCTCCATTGGAGAAACACACCCACCGAAGGACTACACTGCAGTCCTGCACAGCGGCTGATGTCGCGGAGACTGAGGACGCACCTCCCTGTGGCGGACCAGCTCCTGATGCCCCGGGTCATCAATGACATACCGGACAAGCTGTGTGTGAAACGCCAGATGGCGAAACTGAGCTATGACAGATCAGCCAAAGATTTACCTGAGCTGAACATCGGCCAGCCCATCAGGATGAAACCACTCCCTGGGGACAGGACTGGCCGGTGGAGAAAAGGGGTGTGCCTGCAGCAGGCGGGCCCCAGGTCCTATGTTGTTAATGTGGAGGGGACAACATACCGTCGCAACAGGGTCGACCTTAGACCTGCGGAGAGAGTCCCCTCGTTGTCATCAGGGCATCTAGAACATTTCCCGGAGCATCCCGGGGATGCACATGCCACAGAGGAGGGCTCTGTGAGCGAGGACAGCAGTGAAGAGACAGGCACCAGTCATGGGGGGGTAACCCATTCATCACAAACCAGTTGCACGCCACACCGAGCGGAGCAGGGCCAAGCATACTCCCGGAGTGGCAGGCTAATTAAGCCTCGGGACAGATTGAACCTGTAAGTGGGGGCGAACTGAACAAGGAAAACGAGAACACTGCTAATAGCTGTCATATCAGTATTTGTGTTCCAACAGCTGTGTTAGGTAAATTAGGTTTTGTTCTGTTGTTCATGGTAATAGCCTGCTAATAAGTTGGGGTGTTCTTTGCGGAGTTAACAAGTAGAGTTTAATGAAGTTCAGATTTGGGGGCAATGCCATTTAATGTTTGGATATCTTACTACAGGAAGGGAGATGTTACAGGGTATCCTGTTGTACTGCTTAGGCAGCTGCTCCACCTTGTGGAGAACTCGGGTATGTTAACATGTAACAGGAAGTCAGCTGTTTTGTGTGCTTGTGTAGTTCTGCAATACATAAATACACGGATCTTAACCCGCTGTCGGTGTAGCGTCCTTATTCACCAACTTGCAACACGCTCCGTGGTCCCGAACTGAATCAAATGATTCATGCTCCGCGGTCCCGACTGACTCAAATGATTCGCGATTCGCGTTCTGTGTCCCGAACTGAATCAACAGAGAAAAATCACTCACTAGTCTTGACTGAAACTTTAATACAGTTTCTTTAATAGGAATCAATCTATATAGTGTTTTATTTTTATATTTGTTCATGCAGTTTCTTGAATTCTCTGCTAAATTCACCTATTGTACCTGAAACTAAAATAACGGTTCTCTATTTCAATATACGTTTAAATAAAATTGATTTATGCAAAGCTGAATTTTCATCAGTCAATACATCAGTCTTTAGTCTTTGACAAACGTATACTACATCACAATATTTATTTTAATCTAGAGTTGCATTAAGTTTTTTTGCTAGGATCTTACATTGACAATGAGAGAGTCGAGGTAACTCTATTGTGACAATAGAGTTAGGACGAGCATGTCGAGCTCAGCTTCTGGATTAGCCGGATCAAATGTGTTTAAGCTTGAAGCTAACGCTGCAGGAACCGAGTTAAGTTCAGGACTCTGTGGTGATGACTCTGCATGTGTGATTGGAAATTATTCTCATGTTCCCTGAATCACTTACATAAGAAGCTACACGCTGCATTAGTTAAGCTTAAAAGAACTGTCACAAAGCATACCACAAATATGCTGGACATGTGTAAATGATGTGATGATAGGCCTACAATCATAAACTCTTAAGTATGTAAGTGTATGCTTGCTTAAATCAAATGGTGATGACTTTTTGGCCATGCACTATATATATATATATATGGTTGAGAAATGTCCAGTATGATTTTAGCATTGATATTCTATTATGGTATCCATTAATGTTTTGAGTTTTTTTCATTTTTCCATTTTAATTTTATTTAAAGTTTTTGTTATTTAATGGTTTTTTGTAAATATGATTGCTTAGGTGTTTTTTTGCTTTAGTATCTTAAAATATAAACAAAGTGAAAATTCAGCTAACTGAAATAAAATAAATGTATGTTTTTTTATATTTTATTTTAATACATTAAATTTTTTGGACTTGTTTTAAGTAAAATGTTATTGAAACTCATACAGATTGAGCAGAGCTGTAATCCAGACGAAGACGCTCAGAGATGAGTTTTTCTTTGTGTCACATGATCACGACATGATGCCAAACATCCATTTGTGATTTTTTTCAGAGTTTAATATTCTGTTATTAGTCATTACTCAGTAGATGTGTCCACATGTTTGACTAGTTGGGTAAATTAGGCTCAGATCAGGAGCAAAGTCAATGATTTCATCAGTGTTTGTGAATGGATTGTGATTTTTTCAACATTTGTGACCCGGAGAGCCAAAACCAGTCATAAGGTCAGTTTTGTTTTTAAATTGAGACATGCATAATCTGAAACCTGAATAAATATGATTTCCATTGATGTATGGTTTGTTATGATCGGACAATATTTGAAAATCTGGAATCTGAGGGTGCAAAAAAATCTAAATATTGAGAAAATCATCTTTAAAGTTGTGCAAATGAAGTCCTTAGCAATGCATATTAATAATCAATAATTAAGTTTTGATATATTTACAATAGGGACTATCTTCGTGGAACATGGATTTTTGACATAATAGAGAAATTGATAATTTTGACCCATGCAATGTATTGTTGGCTATTACTACAAATATACCTGTGCTGCGTATGACTGGTTTTGTGCTCCAGGGTCACATTTTCTTCTTTAACATTGTTCTGGATTTGTGTCCGAAGGCACCAGAATGTATCAGGGTTGAGGAAAGTGCTGGAACACATGCGGTCCAGCTGTCTTTTCTCCTCTCTTGATTGGCGGCTCCAACTGAGGGCCAAAAATATCCTGCGGGATCCCGAACGAGAGGCTCTTACGGTGAGGTAAAAAGCACATTTATATGCGAAGCATGCACATGTTTGATACCTATACGAGCGCTGAATCTCCTCCAGCTGTCACTGTTGCATGCAGTACTTTCTGCTGTCTTCTCAAAGCTCTGGGCCGATTGAGACGCATCCCGTCTGCGGTCGTGCATCGACACCTCGAACCCCCCTGTGAACCCCCACATGGTACAGCTGAGGCGTGGGCTATTTTAGTAAGAGCTGGAGAATCCCAGCTGCCGTTCAGAAGCACATCGGCATCGGTGAAGACGACAGACATGGAGTTTGTGGAAGTGTTTGACTCTCCAGGGAAAGGCAGGGGTCTGCGGGCCATCAAAGAGGTTTGGGCCGGAGACGTTCTGTTCGCTGAACCTCCTTTCGCTTCAGTTGTGTTTGACAAGTAAGATGATGGAGAAACACAGGTTTAAATGCTCAAATGTTAATACTCATATAGTAGTGTTCGATAAGTGCATCTTTAACTTTAGTTAAAGTTATTGCAACTTTGTTTTGGTATTTTTGTCATAGTTTGTTATTTCAGTTTTTGTTTTTCTAGTACATCAAGATAAACTGAATGAAAATGTGAAATGTTGCCTTTTTTACTTTTAATTTTGTGTATTTATTTTAAAGTTTTTTTATGGTTTTAGTTTTTGGTTTAGTTGACTGCGATAACCCTGTTCCAGAGCACAAGCAATGTATAAGACACCACAGATTTCAGATATGAAGATGAAATTAATTGAAATAAGTTCTACACGATGGGATTGAGATGCAGTTAACACAAGAGGAAAGAAATCAAAGAGGAAGAGTCGAAGATTGCTTATGATCATAATATCCTTAGATTAAACTAAAACCATAAAGATTTGTGTTACTTGAAATAACTCAAATAAATGTTACAAATAAATAAGTAAATTGAATAAATAAAACTATAAAATTAAAGATTTCTATTACTTGAAATAACTAAAATAAAATATGAAAAACTAAAATTTTTTTAAAATTAAACTAAACTAAACCTTTAAAAAATAATTTAAAATAATGTAAAATAATAAAAACACAATAAAAAATTTTATCATATATATATATATATAAGATAAATAATTTTTTGCTTTGCTTTAAAATAAAAATTTTGCTTTGGCAAATAAAATTTTAATATATATAAATATATATATATATAAAATATTTTTTGCTTTGCTTTTATAATTTTGCTTTATATATATATATATATATATATATATATATATTATATATATATATATATAATATTTGAATTATTTTAGCTCATTGCCAAAACAAAATTATTTAATTATTATTATTTAATTTATTAAAATTTCATGTTTTTCTTAAATTAACTTTAAGAACTAGAAAATCTACAACTAAAACAGAACTTAAGAATTATAATAATATATATAAATAATACATATATATATATAAAATACAACATTTCTTGAAACCATCACTGAAATTAAATTAATAAAATTAAGACTGGAAAAGTTTAAAATAAATACTTCACAGAAAAAAAAAATACTATTATTATTATTTTGGAATTTGTAAATAAACCAAAGATTATTGTAGTGAGTGTGTTTTACAAGAAAGTTCCATTGTAGTTTTTCTACTTCAAAAGTCATTATTTAATTCAGTGTGATTCTTTGTAATTCTTTGTGATATTTACAAGTAGATGTTTTTCTCAGTGTAACTGATTTGTAAAGTCAGTGAAGGTAGTCCAGTGATACATCAGTAACAGTGATTGGATTGATGATTAAACGACCAGTGGGGTCGATGCAGTCGTGGCACATGTTCTCTGGCTCCTGATGGTCTATATATAACTCTAAGATACTCAGTGTGGCGGCTCCAGACACTAACTCGTCTAAAAACAGCCTGTGAAATCAAGATTAGATTCAAGCAACTCAGAATCACAAGTGAAGAATGTTATTCCTCACCATGAAGATTTGGTTTCCCCATTTAAACCTGCTGTATAAAAACAGGATTGCATAAGATAGATCAGCATGAAAGAATGAGATACATGGGCCACCAGTTACAATACATTACATTTAGTCATTTAGCAGACGCTTTTATCCAAACAAACGAGGATGCAATCAAAACCAACAAAAGAGCAATGATACGCAAGTGCTATAACAACTCTCAGTTAGCTTAACATTGTATTATTGTATTATCATACAATAAATAAAAAGAAAACAGATAGAATAGAGCAAGCTTGTGTTAGAGGCCTTTTCTGCTTTTTGTTAATTGCATAATAAATAAAACAAAATACAAAAAGATTAGAGAAGCTAGTGTTAGTTTTAAAAAGAAAACAAGCCGTTAGTAAATAAATAGAGTGCAAGTCTAAAAGAGGCAAGTTTAAACAAACCAAAATAGAATTATAATAGAGCGTGCTAGAGTTAGATGGTCAAATACAGATGGAAGAGGTGTGTTTTTAGCCGATTTTAGCCTGCTCGGATTGAGTTGCACTGCAAACAATGATTCTCTTGTTTAGTGTTTGTGTCTTGTTTTCTAGAATAAATATCAAACATTCTTGAATCAAGATGAATTTACTGGACGAGTCAAATTATGTAAGATATTAAGTCTTGTTTCAGTAAAAATAAAATGTATAAAAAGTGTTAGTTTTTGCTTAAAACAAGCAGAAATATCTGCTAATGGGGAAAGAATAATAATCTTGTTCAGCCTTTGAATTAATATTATATTTATTACCCCATTAGCAGATATTTCTGCTTGTTTTAAGCAAAAACACTTTTATAAATTTTTTAGAAAACAAGACTTAATATCTTAAATGATTTGACTTGTCAAGTAAATGCATCTTAATTGAAGAAAGCTTAGATAAAACAAGACAGAAATGCTAAGTAATAAATCATTTTTTCATTCCACCAGCAGGGAACAGTTAATGTGAAAGTCTGTGAAAGTGATTTTGTGCCTCTATAGGATGCACTATGATTGTAAATGAGCGTTTTTGTGATTGCTGACCTGATCAGAGGTTACTGTATCTGCTCTGTGTGCTCCAGTCACGCAGACAACATCTGTCACAGCTGTTTCCGGCGGCAGGAGAAGCTGCAGCGCTGCGGTCAGTGCAGGTTTGCTCAGTACTGCGATAAAACCTGTCAGCGCGCCGGCTGGGAAGAGCACAAGCTGGAGTGTGGTGCTATCAAGAGCTACGGCAAAGTGCCCAACGAAAACGTGCGGTAAGAGACGCTTCACCGAGCTCGGGTTATCAAGGCACCTTCAGGTCGAGCTGAAAGATCTGGTGTTTTCAGAGGTGGTATTTTTACTCTGCTTTTAAAGTACTTTTCAAGTGTCTGTGCTTTTTCTTTAGAAAACTTTACTTCACAATATTACAAAGCATAATCTTTACTGCATTACTTTTCATATTAAATATCATATTAAATATTTTTGTGATGGAGCACAAAACCTGGAGCACAAACCAGTCATACATCATCATTGATGTATGGTTTGAGTATATAATATTTCCATTGATGTATGGTTTGGACAATATTTGTAAATCTGGAATCTGAGGGTGCAAAAAAATCTAAATATTGAGAAAATCATCTTTAAAGTTGTTCAAATTAAGTTCTTAGCAATGCATATTACAGTTTTAATATTTATGGTAATCTAAATAAAAATTCAATATTTGTAAAGTTTTGATATATTTCGGTAGTTTCAAGAAATTAACAAAATTAAGTTTTGATATAATAGTAGGAAATTTCTATATCTTCATGGAACATGATCTTAATATCTAATGATTTTTGGCATAAAAGAAAATTATAATTTTGACCATACAATGTGTTTTTGGCTATTACTACAAATATACCTGTGCTGCTTATGACTGGCTTTTGTGCTCCAGGGACATATATACTTAATTACATTATAAATATATTACTTTCAAAGTAATTCAAAGATTTACTTGAGCACAAGAAAGTACCACATTTTTAATGTTCTTAAGGTAAACAAACAACAACGTTTATTAATGATATGTAGTGCAGTAAAAAAAGACATTATGCTTGAATGTAGTGAAGTAAAGTTCTCCAAAACACTGATAAACTACAGATACTTATGAAATTGAATTGAGTAAAGTAAACATACTTGGTGTTTTCTGACCAGAACTTGAATTGTTTTTTCTTTGCTTCATATTTTTGTGGTTTTGTATTAAACGGTTGTTTTGGGGTCATTTTGACCAGCAGAGGATTATGAGTTAATGTTCCTCTGTTCACACAACTTCACAAGCCATTTTTGATTACTTTTGTACTTTTTTGTTATTATTTCCCAAACTTTCACTCTTAAAAATTGCTTCATGATGCCACAGAAGAACTTTTTTTTGTCTAAATCTGATTATATGAGATTATAAAGCGGTAAGAAAGAGATGATCTTTGACTGAATGGTTCTTCTTCTTTTAAACACCTTTATTTTTAATAGTGTTGTTTAATTTCTGCTGTCCTTGGTCAACTAATTAATCATAGACCTCATTAAGCTTAAGTTTTTGAGTGAATATTGCCAAAACTATCAACAGGTAATGCATTCCTTTTTCATGAAATTCTCATAATATAATAATTCCCAAAATCTTGTTGGACTAATAATCATACTAAACCGTACTGACTTTGCTCACACTCGGCATAAAACTATTTTTTTTATAACTTTTTGATAACTTTTCCTACCTTGTTACATCTAAAAAATGACTGGCCTATAATTAGTTTTTTAATAAATCACTCATTATGCTATATTATATCCAAATATTGGATTTAATGTTTATATCATGTTGTTTTCTTTCATTTAGCACAGGTTTTTTTGTTTCTTTTTGGAGCTGATTGATCGTAAGCCTCATTAAGTCTCATTAAATCATGTTTTTAACTCTAAAAACCTCAGATCAACGACGCCTTACGATCAATCAGCTCTAAAACGAAACACAAAACCTGTTCGAACTAAAGAAACATGCTGACAACAAGATTTAATCCAATTCTTACAAGCCATTTTTAAAAGATGAGGTGATTTTGACATTTACTTAAAGCCAAATCACTTAAAATACACATTGACCGGGTTTCACAAACGGGGTTTAGAATAAGCCAGGATTAGTTAATAGTTCGATTAAGACATTTAAACAACGTGCTTAGAAAAATAAAACATTACTGGAGTGCATCTTGAGACACAATAAAGTCACTGATATAATGATATATTGTAAGATCAAGTTTGTTTCATTTGAAACAGCACAGATTTACATTTTTAGTCTAGGACTAGGCTTAAGACTTGTCTGTAAAACCGGGGGATTATGTCTTGCCTTCTGAAAATATTTTTTAAAATGAAGTGTTTTAAAACAAGAAAAATAACCTTAGTTCAAAAGGAAAAACTAGATTATTTTTCTGACCCTTTAGCAGATATTTTTCTTGTATTAATCATAAGCTCAAGCCATTTTGCTTCTCAAGTAAGCACATCTTGATTTAAGGATGCTTCGATATTTGCTCTAGAAAACAAACATACTGAGGAAGAACATCATGCACATTTATGCACGGTCTATTTTTAAGTAACGTTTAGACATTGCTTATATTCCCTTCACGGTCAAGATGAATGGTCTGCACGTAGCGTTCGTGCTCATATGTGACAGTACTGATGTGAAATCTGATGTTGTGTGTGTTAGTCTCGCCGCTCGTATCATGTGGCGTATGGATAAACAGGGAAGCGTGGTCTCCGACACGCAGCTGACCAGCCTGGAGGAGCTGGAGGACCACATCTATGACATCTCCGAAGACGACCTCAAGGACTTCAAAGTCGACATACACAACTTCCTAGACTACTGGCCTCGATCCAGCAAACCGCACACGGTGGACAACGTCTCCCACGTCCTCGGAGTGGTGCGTGCACTTACAGTCCACATTATAGCTCAGGGTTCCTCGAATCTATCCCTGGATCTATCCAATCTGCTGCAGAGTTTAGCTCCAACCCTGATCAAACTCACCTACCTGTGATCTTGACGACTCTGATTAGCACGCTCAGGTGTGTTTGATTAGGGTTAGAGCTAAACTCTGCAGGAATGGGCCAGATTTGAGGATCCCTGTTATAGCTGTTCAGAAGAAGGTCGGGTCGATATGTGACCATGGACCACGAAACCAGTCTTAAGTAGCAGTAGCCAAAAATACACTGTCTGTATGGGTCAAATTATGCCAAAAATCATTTGGATATTAAGATCATGTTCCATGATGTACATTTCC
The DNA here is from genome assembly GCA_027422405.1 of Ptychobarbus kaznakovi. Taxonomy (NCBI): domain Eukaryota; kingdom Metazoa; phylum Chordata; class Actinopteri; order Cypriniformes; family Cyprinidae; genus Ptychobarbus; species Ptychobarbus kaznakovi. The sequence continues at coordinate 24,809,416 of CM049810.1, forward strand.
TACCATAAATATATCAAAACGTAATTATTGATTAAAATGCATTGCTAAGAACTTCATTTGAACAACTTTAAAGATGATTTTCTCAATATTTAGATTTTTTTGCACCCTCAGATTCCAGATTTCAAATATTGTCCGATCATAACAAACCATACATCAATGGAAATATTATTTATTCAGCTTTCAGATGATGCATAAATCTCAATTTCGAAAAATTGACACTTAAGACTGGTTTTGTGGCTCAGGGTCACATATGGCAAAAAATACAATCTTGATTTTTTTTATTTTTTTTTTGATGTTTAAAACATAACATGATTTAAGTAACATGCTCTTTATTAAAAACTTGCAAAACCGTCATTAAACCATTTAATCCCACCGGTCACAATAGTGACTGTAAAAACTGAGCTCAAAAAAACATACCGACTGGTGTTTTAGTGCACTTCCTGCAAATATGGAAAAAATAAAAGGTCTCAATTAAATATGTGCAGTGTCACATGTTTAGTGCAGATTGTCACATGACCAGAGCAGTTTACTTCCTGTTTGCTCCTTGAGACGCTGATGACTGCATCAAAGCTCCCAAACAAAAGGATTGTAAAGTATGTTCATATAAAGATTTTTGGTACACATTATCTTTAAGGGGTCTAGTATTAATATAGGCCTTCCCATATATTCAGTTTTGTTGAGTGTGGACATGTTGATGGTCACAATAGTGACAGTGAACTTAGCTATACAATATAAATCCAATTGCAGTTGCTAGTGAAAATTACACTAAAATGTTGCAATGACAAAATACTGCACTAAATTAAAAATTCAAATGTAAGAAATAAGTTACAATATTGATTTTGTAATACTGGTGGCACTAATATAATTTTTAAGATATATGTAACAAAAAAGTAACAATTTTGAAACATGTTGATGGTTCTATTTTTTGTCTTTTATCTCAGTGTTCCTATCAATGTTGTATAACGTTTTTTTAATGCATAATAGTATGGAGTCAATTTAATGCCACATATATATATATATATGCAAAATAATAAAGTTTTGCAAAAGAACAATAAAGTATTGAGTAAAAAAAGTATGTTTCGCAAACAGAAAATATATTAAGAATATTAATTGCAAAAATATGACTGGCGTGCCCAGGCCCGCTGAACACACCCTAGTTTCTTGACTCCCCCCAAAAAAATTGCCATGAAGTGAAACGCACAGAAAATTGAAAATGGTATCGCGAGCTCACGCTCGACTGAAACACAAAATAAATGCAGTGAGCATGAAAAATATGTTGCAGAGATAAAATAGAATCAAAGTTCATAAGCTTCTTTTACAAATGTCATTGATTTTTGCAATTAATAATATCTTAATATTTTGCAATTCTTTATTTCTGTTTGCAAAACTTAATTCTTTTGCATATATACGTCGCATTAAATTGACTCAATATAATTGTAACCCTAGAATGTGATCAAACAGTTTAAAATAGATGGGCTAAGGTATATAATAATTTTTATGACTGCAGAAATATGTTAATTCAGTACACACATTATCCGACCGGTCACAATTGTGACCAACCATAAAACAAAATTTTTCACACACTTTAAAGTAAAAATATTGATTATTTCAAAGGGTTACTAATGACACATAATGTGGATTTTTTTAGTGCCTGGGAAAAATTAGGCATTAAATGGGTTAAAAAAAGTTTACTCCAAGTGCAGCACACATAAAGTTCAACATGGTGTGAATGGACAACAAATGAACTTGTTTAATATCTTTGTAGAAATTATGCATGAAATACAGTCAAACCAAAATGTATTCAGACACCTTCAACATTTCTCACATTATCACATAACGATGCAGTGTTCATTACATTGAGTTTGTCACTGAAACCGCCCAGGCCTGTGTTCAGACGCACTTCTTTCATGTGTCTCAGATCAACTGTAACGGGTTTATGGTGAGCGATCAGCGAGGGCTGCAGGCCGTCGGCGTCGGCTTGTTCCCAAACCTGTGTCTGGTCAATCACGACTGCTGGCCCAACTGCACCGTCATACTCAACAACGGCAAGTAAGTGGAGGAGAGCGTGAGAGCAGACAGGTGAAAGTATCGTGGGTGCGAGAGGAATCAGAGAAGAAGTGAGAGTCTGAACTGAAAGAGTCGGGAAGGGAATAACCCTGCGTCTCATGTGATTCAGGTTTCCATGAAAAGCGTGCTTTAACCGAATAGTGTGTGCCATATGATACAGAGATCATTAGTGTTTGCTACGCACATGCATTTTTCTCTAATCACGGTTGTGAAATGTCACATTCAACTCATGATGAGCAGAAAAGAGCTTCTCGGTTAACAGGATTCAATGGAGTGCAAAGAAACCAACCGTTTACATTTATGCATTTAGCAGACACTTCTATCCAAAGCGTCTTACAGTGCATTCAGGCTATGCAGTTTTTTTATCAGTATTTTAGCAATAAATCACTCACATGTATGGCATCAGATATACTAGCATTCAAAAGTTTGGATTTTTTAATCACGGATGCATTAAATTGGTCAAAAGTGTCAGTAAAGACATTTATAATGTAACTAAAGATTTCCATTTCAAATAAATGCTGTTCTTTTGAACCTTTTATGGAAATGTATGATTCTTTATCTCAAAATTCTGACTTTTTTCTTGCAATTGCGAGATTATGTCTCACAATTCTTATGTTTCTTCTCAGTATTGTGAGGACAAAGTCAGAATTGAGAGACAAGAAGTTGCAATTGCCTTTTTCTTTTATTCATTTGGGAAAACAGGTTTCCATGACTTTCTATTAATCTGTGAATCCTGAAAAATAAAATGCATCAGTTTCCGCAAAAATATTGTGCAGCACGACTGTTTTCAGCATTGATAATAATCAGAAATATTTCTTGAGCAGCATATTATTATGATTTCTGAAGATCATGTGACACTGAAGACTGCAGTAATGATGCAGAAAATACAGATTTGATCACAGAAATAAATTACAGTTTAACACATATTCACATAGAAAACAGCTGATTTAAATTAATATAATATTTCAAATTTTTACTGTATTTTTGATCAAATAAATGCACCCTTGGTGCATGAGCAGAAGAGACTTCTTTCGAAAGCATAAAAATATTCCCAACCTCAAACTTGAGAAAAAGTGTATATAAGTCCATCTCCGTGCATAATTAAATGCAATGAATTACATGCAGTTTTTCACCTCTTTTATTTATTTATTTTTTAAACCTTTATTTAACCAGGAATGAAAAACTCTTGAGATTTAAAATCTCATTTACAAGAGGTTCCTGGCCAAGATATGCAGCACGTTTAGTTACACATACAAAATACATTAGTTTACATACACAATTCACTCAAAACATTAACAATCAGGTGACTCTACAACTTTAAAATACATCTAAAATCATTTAGTGTACCAACTCTTTTAAGCATAACTTATCTTGTAATTGATTCCAATCAAATGGAGCATATTAGTGCACATATTAGTGCCAACTTTAGGGATGCTTAAGAGATAAAAGACCTTTTAGAGATAATTTACACCTTTTTGAAAGATGCTGTAAATATGAGGGTAGTAAACAGTGGCGGCTGGTGCTAAAAAAATTTGTGGGGGGCGCAAACAAACTGAAAAATTAAACCGTTAGTAATACCGCGATCACTTGACTGCTGATTAATTTGCAAGTACGGGCGATCTGGTCCAAGCTCTCTTTTTTTCTTCATCCGAACGCCTTGAGAACGGGTATTTTTGTAAAGATAAAACCGAATTTTCTTTCATCTGGAGATATTGCACTTGCTTCCACATTAATTAGTACCTGTCTGTCAACTGACGAGCTGCTGCTGAGTGGAATGAGAGTCGTTGAGAACGGTCCAATCACATGAGGCCAAACATATAAAAACAATATTGATTCGCTCTAACAACGAAAGTGGGAGGAGCCTGCGCCCCAAGGACAATTTGAAACAAGCCAATTAGAGCTTAGCCTCAAATCACATGCTTTTGAAAAGTTTGTGTACCTACATACACACTCATTAGTCCGGCGCCCCGCACACAAATATGAAAGAAATATAGTTTAGATTTTTTGATTTTCAATAAATTATAATATAACTAACAGTAGAATACTATGACTAAATGATTTTGTTTAGTTAATATTTGCGATATATTTTTAACTTATTGTTAACATGTTAAAGGGGGCTAACTTGAAGGTGGGGCGGCACCCCAGCGCCCCTATTGACCAGCCGCCACTGGTAGTAAACCTAAAATGACTTTATATATAAAAAAGTACCAATGCTTAAGTCTATGCCGGCCATCCAACCCGAGAGTACAAAAAACAATGATGAGTAAGGGCTTTTAATATTTGTGATGAACCTTAATGCTCCATAATAAACTTAATCCAATGCATATATATGATATCACAGTAATCCAACACTGACACAAAAACACGTTTAATGTGAAAGGAGAACAGGATTTGATTGATAACAGTCTCCTGAGATTCACACGGCGTCTTGCTTTGTGTTTCAGTCAGTCGGCTGTCGATACAATGTATCACTCTCAGAAGAGGTGGGTCTGTTCAGCTCTACCTCTCTATCTCTCCGCTTTCTATCATCACATCCATCAGATCATCAACTACCCAAACACTGCCCCAAAACACTTTCCCCTAGTCAACAATAAATATGATCAAATATATCTGAAATACATTTATTTCATACTGAGTATGCTACAAATACATTTAAATACACGGGAAAAAATGATTATTTTAGTATGTTTGTGTCTTGTTTTCTTGGATAAATATCTAAACAGATTGTTGAATCAAGATGCATTTACTGTACAAGTCAAATTATTTAAGATATTATGTCTTGTTTTCTTAAAAAAAACAATGTTTTTGCTTAAAACAAGCATTAAAAATGGCCAATGTGGCAAAAAATTATAATTTTGTTTAGCCTTTGATTTGAGTTTTTTTTATTGGCAGATATTTTTGCATTGTTTTAAGCAAAAACGAACACAATTAAGGTATATTTTTTCAGAAAACAAGACATAATATCTTAAATAATTTGTACTTGTACAGTAAATGCATCTTGATTCAACAATGTTTGAGATGTTTATACTAGAAAACAAGACACTAACACTAAGAGGATAATTTGTGCAGTGTATTTATTTGTTTAATTAAAATCCCCTGTAATTTAGTGCACTAAACTGCTATACTTGAAGTCTGCTAAATTTGGACAATTAATTTAGTACTTAATGCACTTTAATTGTGCTGAAGTAGTGCTGAAGCCCAACTAAAGATATGCTGAAGTATATGTGATTGTGTTAAAGGGGAACCAGTGCGATTATACTTCAGGTACACTTTAAATATCTTGCATTTAAAGAGCAATATTATTCAAAGATCATACGATCCTCATCAAAAGTGACATTAAAACACATTTTAGGCTTAATAATAAGACATGTGCGTTGTGCACAAGTAGCACTCCACATAGAGTTATTATAATTTGTATTGAGGAATATGTCAGTAAATAGATTTGAACTATACTTAGTATGAAATAAATGTATTTGAAGGGTCAGTTTGAGAGTTGCATCCACCACCTGCTTTAGAAACAGAGCTAAATTAAATACTGATGTTTTTAAAAATAAAACGATACAGCATCTTTCCATACAGAGAATGGACATTCTGTCATCCTTTACTCATGCTAATGCAGTTTGTCGAGTTCCTCTGAAGAAAGACATGAGAGTGAGTGAGTGATGACAGAGTTGAGTTTCTGTAATGATGAGTAAATCTGATGTAGACCGAGGTGTTGTGCTGATGGGTGGTTGGTCCTTGTGTGGTCTCTTCTAATCTCTTTCACACCTAATAGCGGATTCTTACCACACATTTCTGTCTTGACAGCTGCCACGACTAATCACCCTTTAATATGCAAATATATGTGAGTTTATGACTTCTTGCACTCTCGGGTTTGTCTGTGTGTGGCATTGGGTCGCATTCACTAAGCATGCAAACACTGCAAAAAATGGTTTTCTTAATCAGTATTTTTGTCTTGGTTTCTAGTATAAATATAATTAAATTAAGATATATTTACATTACAGTACTGTTTTATTTAATTTATTTTAATCTTATTTTTTCATTATTGATTTATATAATATTTATATAATAAAATATTTTTGCCTTGTTTTCTAGCACAAGCATCTAAGCATTCATAAATCAAGATACATTTATGTTAGAAGCTAAATGTTTTCAGATATGACGTCTTGTTTAATGAAAAAACTTAGATAAAAAAATGGAAAATAATATTTTTTCTGACCCCACAGACATTATTTTCTTGTTTTAAGCATAAACTCTATGTTTAAAAACAAGACTTAATATCTTAAGCAATTTTGCTTCTCAATTAAATATATATTTTGAAACATTCAGAAAAATGCATCAAAATGAAGCGAGTTTATGCTTAAAAGAAGAAAAATATCGGCCAGTGGGCTTAGAAAAATAAATTTATTTCAGTTTTGAATGAAGTAGATTTTTCTTGTTTTAAGCTCACTTCATTTCGATGCTTTTTTCATTAAACAAGACTTCATATCTAAAGACATTTTGCTTCTAAAGTAAACAAATAAAGTAAAAAATTGCTTAAAACAAGCAAAAATATCTATTAAAGAGGCAAGAAAAATAATCTTGTTTAGTCTTTGAATTACGATATTTTCCCATGGAAGATATTTTTGCTTGTTTTAAGCAATGTTTTTTATATATATATATTTAAACATTAAATAATTTTACTTTGCATCTTGATTCAAGAAATGTAGATATAATACCAGAAAACAAGACAAAAACAGAATAATATTTTGCAGTGTACATGCATTGTGAACTTATATGTGAATTTTTTTTGTCCTGTGCATATGAATATAAACAATCCACACAATTGTTAGTGAATAAGACCCATTGCTTTAGTGTCAGCTGTCAGATCAAGTTAAGATGTTGTATATGATCATCACGTGGGTCTATATACAAAACGACTCTGGTTTCACCGAACTGTAGTGTTAACTTACTTGATCTGCAGGGCTTCGGAGCACAGGATCTGTGTCTTCTCTGTCATCGGTTTGGGTTCTGATCTCATGATTCTGTGTCGCAGGATTGAGCTGCGAGCGCTGGGAAAGATCAGCCCCGGAGAAGAAGTGACCGTGGCGTATGTGGACTTTCTGAACCTGTCTGAAGATCGCAAGCGTCTGCTGAAGCAGCAGTATTTCTTCGACTGCACCTGCGAGCATTGCATCAACAAAACCAAAGACGACCTGAAGATGGCCGGAGCAGAGGTGGAGGGAGAGAAGGTGAATTAAAGCACTCTCGGCCTGT